>OU898280.1:6709555-7309555 GCA_918026665.1 Diabrotica balteata
ATAATATATGGCTACGCTCTAGAGGTAGGGTGTGAAGAACAGGAAAAGGAAGAATTTTGGTGGTTCCTTGATTGCAAGATATTAAAGATCCCTGTAAACGAAATACTAGGAAAAACAATCTGGTAAAGAGCCTACTAGAGACAAAAAAACTTAATGGTGGAACCATGAGGTGCAACAGAAGTTTAACCCTAGAAAGGTGGACTATTATTTACTGACAGTTATGGTGGACTATCGTAATTTTTACGACATCTAAAAAAAATTGAAAAAAAAAATACAAATGTAATTATAAACACTTTTATTACAAAAAATTAGAAAAAATGTAAGTCTTAGTAAGTGGTACACATATAAATTAAGTCGATGTACACTACTCGTTTGCACACATTGTACATATATTAACTCGGTGTTCGCCACATATAGCGTGATGGCATTGGTTGCAATATGTGGTAGTCATGCGCCTCTTTTTACTCGGACAATGGAAACATGCCTTGCGTTTCTTTTTTTCAGGTAACGGAGGGTTCAACTTCTTCGGAAATTTTGAGGACATCTTTAATATTTTGCTTAAGATTTCGACGTAAAGTTGGAATACACAATCGTTCTCTCAGCCAGGGTTCGGCGAGATGACGAGCCAATTCAATCATAATATATTATATTCGTATCTGTATAAAACTTTTCTGTTTGCTTTTAATGTGTTTGTAGTGTAAATAACATACGAGTTAATACTTGCAATATTTATCATATTATAGAAGATACACAAAGGCCATCTCCTCGTTTTACGACCCGCATTCATATTCGAACACATTTGATCAAATGTATCCACTCCGCCTTTTGTTCCATTATAATTAGTTATTATAGTGGGTTTGCCATTTATTTTGGAAACATCAGCACTTTCGTGAAGTGTTGAAAGAAGTAAAACCACCTTATTTTTCTTTGGCATATATGATTCCAATGTCTTTCTTTTATCAAAACAAAACATAGATGTATTGGGGACTCTGTTCTTTACATTGAACAATTCCTGTGGAATTTCTTTTATTTTTGCGAAGAGTTCCGATAATTGTCAGTTTGTACTGATATATTAATAACTCCTCTGTTAAGCTAACTGATGTAAACCAGTTGTCCATGGTAATATTTCTGTTAATACCATGAACTAATTTTGTAAGTTCCTTTACAAAACATGTACCCAACGGCAAATCATTTGTATTGGTTTTCTTGCCTAAATAAGGAATAGCATCGATCATATATTTCGAAGAGCTGTCACACATCATTACGATTTTGAGACCATACGAATTAGGTTTATCAGGTAAATACATTCGAAAAGGGCAACGTCCTCGAAATCCTACTAACTGTTCATCAATAGTCAGATAGGATGAAGGTGTATATGATTCTCTGCAGGTGGTAATAAAAATGTCCCATATTTCGCGTATATGCGCAAAAGGATCATCTTGCTGCCTTTCTTTTCGTGTTTTCTTTTCATCAAACCTAAGACAGTTTATGAGATATTTGAAACGCTGACCACTCATGCAAGCCTGATAAAATTTTCCTGATATATTACTGACAAACATATATTTCACAGATAGATGACTGTCTTTATTTGCTGCTATATTATCAAAATTGCCAATAAAGCTTGTAGCTCATTTTTACTCATGTCAGAAATATTAGGACGACTGGAATATTTTTTAGATTGTCTTGTAATTTCAGTATTTGAGTGTAACAGAGTACGACATAATATATCCTCTGAAAAAAAATGTAAGAAATATTCTTCAACTTTTGTGTAGTTTTTGGCATTTCCTTTGGGACCAGCTATAAAATAAATAATATTTCTAGCTGCCGTTCTTTTTGACAATGAAGGTATGTTGTTTGACCACTTATGCGTTTTTTACCTTTTAGAGCCTTTCCCGGATTTACAATAAACTGAGAAACAGTGGAGTTCTCACCTGATGTTCCAGGTACTTCTTCTGTAGATTTTTCGCTTTTCACCACTATTGCTTTTATATCTGCATCCATTAAATTTACAGCTGAACTGGATACACTGGATGGTTGGAAAATGTTTGAATTACCACTATTTTTAGAGTCATATTCTTTATCTGAATCGTCCGATTCAAACTCCAAAGCATCTTCTTCTAACTCCCAGTCACTTCCACTATCTTCAAAAGGTTCCTGCTCACTATCTTCACCATTTATTATACGCTGTATTTCATCGCCTCTTTCACTTACCGTTAAAGGTTTTCGTAATAACATAGTGCTACAATTAAATAAAATAATATTTACTACAAATATAAAAAAGAATTAGATAATGACTTACCAAGAACGTCACCGACGTCCAAATAAACTTGAGGGAGAAAACTAACGTAGAAGGTGGACTTTTGTAAAATTTACGACGTGCCCTCAAAAAATCTAATACATAAATACAGTAGTGGAGAAACACACTCACCGCCTGTTAAATCAAGACTAAAGAAACAGCTACTGAGAAGTATATGGGCAGAGGTTACGCGAGTGCACCCGAACTGCGACGAAAACCGAGGAGCGTCGTCAAATTTACGATAGTCCGCCTATCTAGGGTTAAAGAAAAAAGGAGCTAGAAAGAAAGAAAATAATTGGCATTGCTAGCATATGACGTTGGCTGGTTTGGTAGTAACAATATTTCTCAAACAAAGTCTAAATGAAACATGAGTGTCATAGCTTCACACACGTCCATATTTTGCAGTAGACATTTTATTGCTTCTTCTAACTTCCCAATCTAATTTGTCCTTCCGTAATTTCTCCAAACTCTTTATTTACTAAAAAAAAAGAGGTTAGTCTTTGTAAATGGGTATATTTATTTAAAAAACCCTTAAAAGGGCTACATCAATAAAACAAACGTTTTAGGACCACACAGTCCATCATCAGGTTTTGATGATGGACTTGATGAAAATTGAAAAATGCTAGGTCACAATGCCTGAGCCACCAAAATACTAGGGTAAAAACCCTTTAAATTGCATTTAGTTATAAAAGATTGTACATTGTGTTGTAAAACAACTGTGATGTTCAGTATTAAATTAAATTTGACTAGAGGTAACACATGGCTGAATCGAGTTCCAGAGCCGGTGAAAGAGAACCTCTACACGCGGAGAACAGCTGGGAACTAGTTTTACTTTTCTTATCACTTTATTATCAGTGTTCAAGTCACTCAGTCAGGTTTAGAAAGTATTTTATGAGTCTTATTCAATATGTAATTTAAGAGTTACAAAGGCCAATACAGGGTTCAATGTTTCTTTCCCTCTTTTTGCTATCCTATGATGTAAAGATAATTTTTATTTTATTTTATTTGAGTTTATTTAGATCAATTTTATTTTTTTATAATTTTGCTGAGGTACTAGCTCTCAGATATAATTCAAGTATCAAGTGCATCGTTTAGTCTTCGATCATCCAGACGCGCTTCTTCATACTCATAATCCGTTTTGTTTATCATTTATTTATTACCTATATTTAATTAACGAACATTCGTTAAATATATAATAAATGCTTCCTCAATAATTCGTTTTAAATATTCCTCGATATTTTACATGTTTAATGCAATCCTATTAATACAGCATACATACAACATTGTCCGTTAGCATTCATTATAATTTGGCAGAAATACGTCATAACTCAAGCAGCTGTTCAGCTTCTGCGTTGCGCGTTCCACGACGGCAGCGGTTAGCAGTGATGGCAAGAGCCAGTCCAACAATATTTGTCGCTAATAAATATTAAATATCCGGTGATCAGTTACATTGAAATCCGTGTAATAATCATATTTTTACCGTCGTCTTAATCGTATCAGACGTGAAATCCTCGATCATATCTTATTAAGCCTTTTTTAAACTACGGGGTGTCCAAATAAATAAGTATCCCTTTTGTTTGTACCAATTTAGTATAGTATATGTACTTAATATATTATATTTATGTACAAAAAAGTGCTTGAGAAACTTACGTTAAAGTGTAGGTATTTAAATATCTATCTTCTCTTAAAATAATAAAAATGCCAAAAAAAAATTTAAAAAAAAAATTGATAAAAGTACCAACGTAAACATATCCATTCATAAAGTGGTTAAATTAATATCAAGTATTCTTTCTCCAAAAAGTCTATATGAAACTTACAAATAAAAAAAATATATGAAACTTATATGGGAGCTAATAAAAACAATTCTGTATATGGGAGGCATACTATCCTAAGTCCATTTTGTCAGAAAAATACATTATTGCATAACCAGGATCGCAATACCCAATATTATTCAGGGAAATACTACACTAAGTCCCAACTCTTTTAGAAACGAAATTAGACGAGAAACCAATCAATTAGTCTGCCAATTGAACAATTGTTTACCTTGGGCAGCAATTAAATTGTAACGCAGAAAGTCACGACGAAATTAGATCTAGGATAGAGCAGGCTAGAGCTGCTTTTAGAAGAATGTCCAAGGTGGTATGTAACAGAGACCTAAAATTGGCATTGAGGATCCGCCTACTTTGCTGCTACGTGTTCTCGGTCTTACTTTCTGGTGTCGAGTCCGGGACTGTGAATAAAATCGATCTAAATCGCCTTAAGGCTTTCAAAATGTGGTGCTATAGAAGAATTTTAAAATTTTTCTGGGTGGAGAAGATTCGAAACTCCACAATACTAGAACGTCCCAGCAAGACTACTTAGATCATAAAAATTATCAAGCAGAGAAAGCTGGAATATTTCGGACATGTAATGAGAGGTCCCAAATATAGGTTGCTACAAAATATCATGCAAGGCAAAAGAGTAGTTGCAAAAGAACCTAATAGTTGAAGAACTTGCGGGATTGGTATGGTATATATACAAGCATGCTATTTAGGGTAACAGTGAATAAAATTAAGATAGCTATGATTGTAACCAACGTTTTGAAAGGACATGGTACATGAAGTAGAAAAAGGTCTGTCAATTCTTCTTCATAATCGCCACAAGTATGGAGTAAAGATTTACATGGTCACAGAACCCAATGGTGAAATATAAAACTCAGTGATATATACCGGAATGTTGGATGGTACTGGCGGAAAAGGACATACGATGAAAGTGGTGTCAAAATTTTAGACAGTATCTTAGATGCAGGTCATTCCATTTACCTGGATTATTTTTATAATTATTGTTTTCAGTTGGCCAAAGAGCTAACTGATAGTAAGAGCTATTGTACCAACACACTGGTTGCTAAAACAAAACAGGATATTGAGGAAATTATATCAAAAATACTTAATAAAGGACAGACTGTAGGAGAATACTCTGATAGTATTATGATTGGCAAATGAAAAGATAAGGACATATGCGGAATTTGGAAAAAAAAAATGTTGCCATCACTGGCTTAAGCATAATTTACAGCTCACAAGTAAAATGATTAAGCAATTAAAGCAATTACTATTTTAATGGGAATAAGCCGCAATTTGAGTTCAAAATGAGTTTACTGTCATTTTAATTTTCACTTCGAAAATTGTTCTCAAAATACAAAACATTAATAATGTAACAATTAACAATGTTAAGCAATTTTGTAAATCCACTGATTGTCAATAGATATTTCCCTTTAGGTTCTTTACCCAGCATATTTTTGTCAAGTAACTGTAAAATTCTGATATAATGTTGATATTGTGTCAAAAATATATAAATGTGCAAATCTAAACGTCAAAATAAACGTGGTTAATTCTAAATTAAAATAGTAAATAATATAGAAAACCTCTTGCTATCTTCCTCTTTTGATCACCAAGTGTTATAAAAATATATTGTTTAAAAAAAGGAAAGTAATTTAGACGTGCGTGTATATATTTGATGTCCCTACAAGCACAACATTGCAAGGTTTATATTTATCACACCAATCCGTGTGATATGTTTGGGACACCCTGTAGTTATGCAGATATGTAAACTAAGCAGGTCTGTTGATACAGTATTTATTTGATGGAGGTATTTTGTGTAGTGTCAGTTGCAACCCTATAAAATATGACAAATAAGCATGAGATGTGAGTGGTACGGTAGCGACACCACGCGGGGAATTATCATAAACATCAAATAAATTAGTTCATATAAATTAGTTGTCTTGGTTGCTTTTATAATGAGTGGAGATTTACAGCCGCAGCACACACATGTCCGGGTGACGGCCGGCCTGAAATATTACGTCTATTGTGATGTAAAGATGCCATCTCGAGAGAGAGAAGAGGCTCGGGATGAGACGGGGTTAGGTTGCATTCGACCACCGTATGAGGTGTGCGTTCGTCCATTCATATGAATATAACTTTTTAATATCTATATATATATATATATATATATATATATATATATATATATATATATATATATATATATATATATATATATATATATATATATATATATGTATATATATATGTATATATATATATATATATATATATATATATATATATATATATGTATATATATATATATGTATATATATATATATATATATATATATATATATATATATATATGTATATATATATATATATATATATATATATATATATATATATATATATATATATATATATATATTAAAATAAACCAAGAGACATAGCTATGGCAGTTTTGTGAGTACTACATTAATAATGGTTTTACATAGTTTAGGTAAGATATTTTTAGTGTTTCAAAATTTGATTTAGTAATAATATATGTTACTAAAATATAAATGGTAGAATTACTTCAGAAACGAATAGAGTTGAAGGAAGAGAAACAATAACGAACACAGAACAAGATGAGGAAGTTAAAGATCTATATAAAAGTGAAAGAGAAAATATGCAAACTTAAAAAGGGAAAACAGCAGGAAAAGACGGAATATGTGCAGAACTTATAAAATAAGGTGGAGGTACTTTACAGACAGATTTATGAACTAATACAGAATACATGGACCAAAGAAAAAATGCCCAAAGAATGGATGAAGGGAATTATAATGACCATCCCAAAACAAGGAGACCATAGAATATGCAAAAACTACCGAGCAATTAATTTACTAAATGTAATATATAAAGTAATGACTGGTATAATTAGAGACAGACCAACAATATATACAGAACAAATCATAGGAGATTATTAGTACAGTTTTAGAAAAGGAAGATCCATAAGAGAAAACATATGAGTACGACGGAGAAACACATATACTTCTAAACTTTAAACAGGCGTCTAATAAACTAAACAAAAGAAAAATGATCCAAGATTTACAAGAAAGAAATATACGAAATAAAATTATAAGAATGATAGAAATGACAATGCGAGATTCCCAAGCAATAATAGGCACCGGAAGAACAAGAAGAGAAATAATAAAAATAAAAAAGGGAGTAAGACAAGGATATGCACTCTCGACGGTTCTATTTACTCTATCACTAGACAAGATAAAAAAAAGCTGTCAAACGCAGGAACTATAAACAAGAATGTGGTACAAATAATAGGATATGCGGACGATATAACCATAGTAGCAACATATAAAAAGGTATTAAAGACAACCTTCAAAGAAATAGAAAATAAAGCCAAACTGAGAGGACTGGAAATAATGAAAATAAAATAAAATACATGAATGTAAGCAAGAAAAAGAAGATACAAAAAAAGAACTGAAAATATATGCACACAGTTTCGAAGATGTTGAAACATTCACATATTTAGGAGTAGTGTAGAGTGCTTCAAGAATGCCCACTTAAGGTCTAATCAAGCGTAAAATCCAAACCAATCGCATATAAAGTATATTTATTTTTATTAAAGCTTGTTGATACATAAACAACAAAATCAATTTTAATTTGCGAACTAAATATACTTTAATAGAAAAAGTGAAACTAAAAAAAAGTGTTTTTGCCCACTCTTATAAACCCGCTTTTTAAAAGTGGGCATTTAGGATTGTAAGATTGCGCACGTAATTTTATGGACATAGGTCACATTTATAAGTTCCAAAACCTGTGTAGGCACTGCACTTTTCATGCCACCATATAGCACATGATATGCACTTAATACTGTTTACTTAATTCTGTGATAGGTTCTTTAAATGTTTCGTTGCCCCCTGGACAGCTCCAAATTTTCTTATAAGCCGTTGTTTTTGGCTGTGTGAAAACAGCTTTTTTATTTTTTTGTATCTTCTCTGCCGGTCTGAGGTTCATATCTGATTTCCTTTTTAAACTCCCTTCCAAAAGCTTGATTTTGTAATGGCGGCTTTTTTTTTTCTCATTGTTCTCATTTTCTTCAATTAGTTGGTCCTTATATGGAGAGCTGGTGATAATTTCCGACTTTTTGCTTCTGCGATTTCTGGATCTCACCACAATTTATTTAGGTAACGGATAACTGGTTGTTAATTTAATATAACTTGATGATGTTCCAGGAGTGTTCGATAAATCAAATGTTTTTGTTTCCGGAGCTATATCAACTTTTTCTTCCAAAGTTATTGCAGATGTGTTGGAAATCAGATCTGTAAGCTGACGGGTATTATTTTTTATCTGTTAAATCCTCCTCGTACAATTGGGTTCAGATGTAGGTATTTCGCTGATTATGGCATCCCTTTCATTAACATAACTATTTTCCTTAGTAGTAGAATTCTTAAGAACAATAGTTGGACTGTCAAGAACATTGGGAGTAGTTCCATAGGCTGATTCAGACATTTTATGTGGTTGAATACCGATTTCAGACGTAGAATTTTTAGTGACTCCTGATTTGTACGTTAAGCGCTTCTAGTTCCGTAGTTACTGCAGTTGTAACAGGTTCTCTTCGTTCTGCGACGAAAGTGGCCATGAAATCAGCGTCAGTAAATATCTCATTATTAAAGGGACATATATCCGTTACTTTAAAACCTTCAGTTGCATTCGTTATAGTAGTAACTTTAAAGTATGCAGGAGCAAATATTGAAGCAATTTGGTAAACCGTAATTACCCGCCCTGGATGGTTCGTCAGCCATTTTTCACATTCGTTAAAATAAAACTTTTTTAGCGGGCTAAACAGACATATGTCAAGTAACTGCATACGGTAACTACTATGAGGAAGAAGTGTTAATGCGAGAATGTTATATTTTTGAAAAAAAAATCAATTGCTGCAATGGAACAATGGGTGATTATCCACTATCAATATGTCTGGTTGGTACTTTGATACTCGGCTTAGCGTGATCTCTAAAATGTGTAGCATAATCAACAAACAAGTCCTAATTGAATAAACTAATGTCGGTTACCATTCCAACTGATGATGGTGGAGCTCCATTCAAAAGTTTTGTCTTCATTCTTTTACGTGGATATATAAACGCGTGAGGAATATATTGTCCACTATAGCACTCATTGTGCCTACAGCAGTAATATTGGTTCCCTGTTCTGCGCTAGATATTTTATTGACACATCTTTGTCCTTTTGTAGAGAAAATTATAATTATATTGTTAATTCCATGTGGTGAGATTTTATATGTATTCATTAACATCGAGAGATTTTTATAAAACCGCTTACACTGTGATTCATTAAACTTAATAACCCTAGCGACGATAATAGCGGTGGGTTGCCTTAAACTAACATAGCGAACTTAAACTTAGGGCTCGCGCGCTTAGCCCTAAGAAGTCTAGCTTAAAGCTAGACTTCTTAGGGCTCTAGAAGATAACCCATAAAACATGTTGTCTATTATTATGATATGATACGACATACGATATGACATGATACGTGATGTATCTTCCCAACTTTGTAGCTAAAGTTGTTCTTTGTATCCTTTTTCTTAACGTACTTTCCTCCATTCATATAGATTTTGCCACGCTTCTCTTACTTTCTCCATTTTCAAGCCTGTTTCTTACTACCTACATAACCACCGGTGAGCATAAAGCACGCTGAGAAGTTCGTGTTCTACCAGACATGCCTAAACAAAAGAAAAAATACGGTTAATCCGTTATAAGAAAAAACCTGGTTTATAAGAGTGCGCGCGTTCTCTTACAATATTAATGACTGCGCTCTCTTAGAAAACGAGCATGTGTTAATATATGCTAGCTAGTGCTGCCTCCATCTTGTTTCAAAATTATAAACAACGTTAACATTAACAGCAAGAGAAGAAGAGCAATTGAAAGTTTTTGAGATAAAGATTATCAGAAAAATACTGGTACCAAAGAAAAAAAAACGAAGAGGCTGCAAGACAATAGATGCAAGAATAAATGGGTCAAGAGAGCATAGTTAGAGCAATAAAAGCTCAAAGAATTGAAGGGCATGGACAAATAATGAGAAGAGAAACGAGGAATATATTAAAAGTTATAACGGAATGGATACCAGGTAAAAGAACCAGGAACAGACCTAAACTGAGGCGGAGACAAGAAGTGGAAGAAGACTTAAGGAGTGTGGAAATTAGAAATATAGAAAGGACAATCAAAGAGAGAGAAGAATGGAGAAAAGTAGTGAAAACAGCGAAGTCACACCAGAAACTGTAAAACCAAACCTAGAATGGGATGATCCCCGACACAAAAAATATCTTCAAGTGAAAATAACTTCAGCTTCTTCGGGAGCGTATAGTTTGTATATATAGTGCCCAACATCCGTAACGGATGGTCATTATAAAAAGAAAAGATGTTATACCATTTTCAAAAGTTGCAATAAACAAAGTTCTTTTAAAATAGTAACAAAATTAAAGCTATTTTTACGATGTTATAAACCCGAGGGCCTCTGGACCGGGGGTTTGTAAGTCCCCGAGGGCATATACATATATTATTACCCGAGGATGCATTCAAACTTTTATGTCATACTAGTTCGTTACTGCATCTACAAATAATTATTTTTAATTATTATTTAACTATTATTTTCTTATTAAAAAAATAAAATTTATTACTGTCACTTGAAGGGCATCACGTAAACTTAATTTTATCTATGACATAATACACTTTTTCAATTTCAGTAAAAGTATCGATGTATTCGGGTGTTTTTGTCAAGAAGATGTTAATTACTGTTTGCGTTAATTTATTGAAGAAATATATTTTTAACGAGACTCAGCTCTTCGTTAACTTCAATTTGCAGAAAATCTTCAACTAGAACGTCTTATATCTTCATTTGGAAGACGAAGCGCAACCCTCGCGGGTTAAGAGTTCCTGTTAACGACACATTATTCATGAAACCAGCTTCGTCCATAAAATAATGAAGATATCAATATTGTGCAAGTCGATTCGTTTATTAATTATAGTACGAGAAAACATTGTTTATAAATAAATAGAGCTGGATGAATACATTTAAGATGTACAATAATAATAGAAGCTTCAATTCTTTTTGATATAATGCTAAAATGGATAATAAGAATCAGTAGATTAAAATACAGAAACTCTAAAGCAAATAATTGCCAAATCCTAATCTGTGCTGATGATCTAGTAAACACACATACAATAACAAATAAATAAAAAGCATTGATGATAAAAAAGCTGGAAATAAAATTAAATTCAAATGAATTAAAAGTAGCACTGGAAGTGAAAAAAATGGTATAGGCTATACATTTATGGTATAACACAAGAAAAAACTTAAAAATAAAAAGAGATTCTTTAATTCATTGATATTGATCATTATTTTTATTATATATTTATTGTAAGCGTCATGTACAGGATATGATTGTTATATATAGGGTACGGTCGTCTATATTGGACCGGCTCCTAAATTGGACTTTTGCAGATTTGAGTAAACCGACAAGTGGTGCTATCCGTTAATACCAACTAGAACTACATCTCAAAACCGTCACCACGTGGTAATTACGGCAAGTGGAGCACAGAAGATTTAAGCAGTGCTATTTCCTCTTTTCATAGTGGTTCTTATGGGCTTAATGAATATGCAGGGTTGTTTAAAGTACCTAAAGCTACAATAAAAAGACATCTCGAAGAGAAAAACAAACGGGCAAATATTGTAATTTAAAAATTGGGCAGGTTTACTGCATTTAATAAAGAAGTTGAAGCAGAATTTGCTAAGCATATTTTTATTTTCGAAGAACGAATGTTCGGGATGGGCATACAAGATATCCGCAAACTGGCATTTGAATTCGCAACAAGAAATAATTTAAAGCACAATTTTACTACAGATAAAAAGTGGTATTATAGCTTCATGTCAAGACATAAAGAAATATCCTTACGGCAGCCGGAGAAATCATTAATGGCAAGGGCTACAGGTTTTAGCAAAGCACGAGTTGATGAACTCTATTAACTTTTACAAAGAATTTGTGAAATTCGATCAATGAAAATTGACCGCCACGCGCATATTCAACGTCGATGAGACAGGCTACTCAACCGTACAACGGCAATCTTTTTTAAGTACCATCTCCGCGACGAAAATTGGCAGTCATCATGGCTATTCTAACCTTCGAGGTAGCTGCTCTGAACAATTGCCTTGAGCTGCAACCAAACCACTCTCTCAGGCCCTTCAACCAGGAAACGCGCCTTCTTTCTACGCTTTTTCTACCCTCTATTTTTCCTTGAATTATGAGTCTCAAGATGTTGTATCTTTCGCCTCTCATTACATGTCCCAGATATTGTAATTTCCTTTCTTTTATTGTATTTTCTATTCCCTCTTAATGCCTATTCTCCTTAACACTTTTGCATTCGTGACTCTATCTACCCATGGAGTCCTTAACAATCTTCTAAATGTCCACATTTCAAACGCGTAAGTCGATTTATTGTAAATATCAACGGCAATGTCAGAAAATATATCCAAGAAGGGAAAACGTCAAATTGGGAGCATTTCTAGTGGAGAGAGGAGGGAAAATACTACTGTGGTTTGTTGTGCTAGTGCAGCACGGCAATTTGTACCACCAATGATAATTTTTAAGAGGAAACATTCTCAAGACAAGCTTTCGCAAGAGATACATACAAAAAGAAAGAAGAAGAAAAAGAAGTATTTTGTGCGATGCTGTCCATTTGGCTAAGTTTCTGGCTCAGCTTGAACTTGTAGTTGTAGTTTGTACTTTGGCGATTTGTACTGGATATTTTGGGTTTCAGGTATATTTTTTGTATAGCAAAATCTGTGGTGTGGAAAAAAGATTATGTATTTTAACAGACCATGGCCTTAGTTTTCACTTACGTATCCAGGTATATTTATTGATAGCTTTATGTTTAAAAAACCATTCCAGACAAAAAACCGATAAAAATATTTATTTATATTGATAAACTTCTTTAATATTTTTAAATAGTAGTACTCTTAATTTGACCGGTCTATCGGAGAACGTTAAAACTGGGCGAGAATGGTCGGTCAGCAAGATAGCGGAGAATATGCCGAGTAAGTCGTCCAATTATCTCCATTATTTTCTGTTCTAGGCAACGTCGAAGCATCGTTGTGTCGGGATATGCAAGCACAAACATGAAATATGGCGATGCCGTCGTTTCGTAGGGCCGGTAATTAAGCAATCTATCAGGTAAGTCCGACAATCGATACATAAATGAGATGGAACTTATGCTCTTGTAATGAAATCATAAATTTCCGTTTTTAACAATGACGGCTCTCGGGGAAATTAATTCTACCAGTGCTGGACTTGACTTTCAAACTTATAGCAGAAACTACCGCTGCAATAAATTTATAATTTACTCCACTTCCGAAGATCTCGTAGACATTATCACCGGTGAAATATGTATCTGGGAAAGGATGGACAGCGTTGAGAGAAACAGAAACAGGTTGGCTAACATATTTATAATAGGATATCGACGGTGAGCAGGCAATATCCTATCTACGAAAAGTGTGTTTTACAGGAGGAAGAAAAAATCATTTTATTTTAAAAATATTTATGTAGGGACGAATAAAAAAATACGTAATTACTTAAATTTTATTACGTAAAAGTGAATGTTAACAAAAATTGATTTACTTGCATTATACATTTAGTGAGTCAGTTAGGACAATTTGAAATAAAAAATTACACTTTTTAGTTCTTGTAGATGTTGCCACTTCACCTTGGAAATTTTACATCGTTCGGTAAATAATGCAGGATATTTGGATATTGTGGGGATATTTTTTGGTCTTACTTTAATATGTCTTAACGGGTTGTAGAAAATAGATCTTATATCTATAACAGTTGGATCGTTTACTATTCGTCCTGGACGAATAGAAGAATATCTTAAAGATTTGCTATAATCCTTAAAAAAAACGGAAATCACAATGAATAGCCTCATATGGGTTTGGAAGCTTTCTAGCTTCTTTTGTGATAGATATGTAATCACTTGGAACTTTAATTTCTCTATTCTTTAATTTTCGCTCAATGCATGCATGCTCAGAATCCACCTGTATATGCCCAACTTCTAAAAATTTCTGATGTATTGTTATGTTATGTAACGTACTGAAATTTAAAAGGGCATTGGCCATAACTGCATTCCGATACTGAACAGTGCATCCATCCGAAAAAATTTTTATAGGTTTTTTATTCTCTGTTAGACAATATCTTGAAAGAAAATCTAATAAACAAGAAGTAAATATTTATGCAACAAGCTGATTATTCTGATCTTCAGAAAACCAATAGCAACTGGCATGTTTTGTAGCCAAATTGTATACTGTCAAGTTTTGGCAGGCAAGCTTGGTCTTGTAATAAAACGCGTTTGCGTGTGTAAAGGGAGCTAATTTTACAGCCTGAAAATCTAATTGTATTGTGAACTGATTTGCTAACTGAGCTTCACTGTTTACGTTTTTGATGAGCATGCCATGCCTCTTCTGTTATGTTTCCAGTTCGGTAGCTACAACATGTGTTACACTGGTCCTTCTTATTCGGAAAAACTGAAATATTTTGTTGACTAATTATTTCTGAAAACTTCTTTCTGCTAAGAGACGTGACGCTTTCAGCTTCGCATTTACTAAGATACAATTTAAAAACTACAGAAATTGTATAAAATATGGGTTCCAATGTTCCAAATATAGTTTCGATGAATGTTTTCGAGCGTAGTGTGACGGCATTTTAGGCAGTTCGTTTAAAAATTTTTGGAGGAACTTGATTCTCTCTAATCCCTGATGCTAGTTCTGGTCGGTCAGTTACTTGTTTATTGAGCTGATCTGCGAGACGAGGGATGTTATATGAACTTTGTTGATACCATCTCTGAACCGTTTTGTAATTGATACCAAGCGTATTCAAAAACATTTGTCGACAAACTTGTTTTACTCCTTGTCCACTAAATAATCTATACTGAAACGTAAAATTGCGTCTAGTCATTTCCACCTACAGTGTTTCTCTTTTTCTCAATTTTTATCACATGAGCAGTCACAAATGACTGTTTTTGTGGCCAAGTGAGCTCCAAAAATAATAGCACGTCCCAAAATAATACTTTCGCTAAAAAGAGAACATTGTCCAAGTTTTGATGTTTGACACAAAGTACTGTTACAATTTGGCTTGATTTTTCGAGCTGATCGCTGGGTGTTTTGTTTGGACTTTTGATTTTCACCCTTGGCAAATCCAAGATAAGGTTTGCCTTCCATTCTCAACTGCTTATTAATATTACGTTACCACTGAGTGGAATCAGCCTGTTGTCTTTTGCGCCCTTCTGTAATGTTATAATTATTTGGGTCATTTATATTAATATTTTCTTGATTTTGAACAATATTGTGATCATTTAGTAAATCATCAGACAAATATTCATCGGACAACTCATTAAACGAACTAGTGGCTGTATCTGAATCAGAATGTCCATTATGGTTCTGAACATAGTATTCATCGGGTAAGCTTTCTTGAGAAATATTGTCTGTGTAACTTTCGGGATCTATTATTTTCAGGATGTAATCCTGAAATATTATTTAAGTCCAAAAAATCATTAATCGTATATACAGGAGAAGTATTAGCAGTGTGAGTAATATTCTGGAGGAATTCAGATTTTTCTGGAAGAAATATAAGATTTTCATTAATTGAAATTATTTCACTGCCAACAGTTTCACCTCGAATAGTTATTAGAGTGATAGTTGATGTATCCGCACTTCCGAGAGCGGAGGGTTGGTTCAATGTATTGTAGGGTGCCATCGGAATTTGCATCAAAGAGACAGTGGGCATATCGGTAACCTTAGCAATCGTACTTGCCTAAAACATTTATTAATAAACATTTATTATTAAACAACAACATTTATTATTATAAAACAACTATTAAATTAAAAATACTTTCATCATATCCACTAAAAAATAATACCTTTGTGAAGGTGCGTTCATTGACTTATTGCAGGTTTCCATCGAATTTTGTATTTTACACATATTCACTAACTTCTTTCCTCGGTTCATGATTCCTCTGGATCACTCTGTAAGATAAATAATAGCAGTCACCCCTAATTTATGCATGAAAAGGATTTCAATTTAAAATATGCATAAAAACAAATTGTCCTAACTCCATTTGACACGTTTAACAGAATCCTACTAGAACAATTTATTTTCTGACAAATTGTCCTGTCTACATAAGTATTAAATTCAACGTTATTTTTAATTAAAACAAGATTTTTATCCAATTCCATATAAATAATACAATACTCACAGAACTTAAGAATCAATACATACCTTTTTCTAGTAAAACAGGTTACTATTTACAGTGATTATACCAAAAAATTAGCACAATGTGCACAGCCACCTCACTCAAATTAGAATAGACGTTAGATAGGACATTTGGCATTCCAAATGGTATCTGTTTTCAATAGGCCAAATTGAAATGCGCAGGTGCCGAGACAATGTTGTCGATTTTAGCAAATATTCCTTAATGGGGTGATAAATAGTCACATTTAAAATTGTTTCGACCAAAAATATAAAAATCGACAAAATGCGAGATAGCACATTTTGCCTGCTCACCATCAATAGAATTACTAAGATTGAGTAAATCTACATGCAGTTCTTTAGTATATGTGTACAAAAACAAAGAATATTTTTAACTATGTACACTATAAAACTACAAAACTGTAAATATATATATATATATATATATATATATATATATATATATATATATATATATATATATATATATAAAGGAAAGCTAGGATAGTCTGCGCAGATCTCGAAAAAATAACACAAATTTTAAGTTTTCCAAAGCTTAATGTGAAAATGTATTACGTGGGGTTATTTGGGATGTTTTATAGTACTTCAAATATTCATGTTAATAAGGCGGCATGCTCCTGTATATTTTTAAAATCTTTTTATGCTGATTTTGTACCGTTCTTGCTGCACAAAAAGAAGTACATTTGCCATTACCTTCCTCATTAGTCCAGATAAAACCTTACGTTTTAATCTTGATTGAAAATCCACGTTAATAGTTCAAAAACTCTCTACAATCAATCACAATAACAGCTCTTCCAATACAGGTAAAATACAATATTTTTAGGCGCAGACTGCAAATCACCTCGCTGTCAATGATCACGAAATAGAAGAATGGAATTTTGCTGCTGTCCACTGCCTGGAGCCAATTATCAAGAACACCAAGTTCCAGGGTATTTTTGAGAAGTAATATGTAACTTGTTTGTAAGAACTTCGAGAAAAAATCAAATACAGAGATGTTGAAATACGTGTAAAAAAGTAGTGATGAAGTAAGTGTAAAAAGTCTAAAGACGAGCGGTGAAGTGGTTATCGATAAATATAATTGCGAATTAATGAAAACGCGTCGCTCATTACCTTCTTTTCACTGTAAATGAATTGTTATTTTTTGTAGTATACTCTACTTTCCCATAATAGTGTCGAATCTGAACGAAAAACAAAATAACGCAAACTCTATCGGATGCATTTGCATTAAACCTCGATATATTTTCTCCCACGAATTGTTTTCCGTATATTAACTGAAATTAACCATGAAACGTCACGGATTATTGGTATTGACTTTATTTATTTGTCATATGTCATCGTAAACTGTTGGACTGTTAATTAAAAAATCGATAAGTTAATTCACCCGACATTGTTTTAAAAGTCGATTTTTCGTTACGGGATATTGAAAACGGTGAAAACAGAACACATGAGATCATAATATTAAATAACAAGTGATTGTGTTGAGTTTTTTCTATTGTTTTATATGATTTTGTATACAGCGATATTAAAAAATAGGCCATTTTAGTACCACAGGATGTCAAAAACTAGGCTTAGGAGGTTTGTGCAGATTTATAGTTTGACAGATACAAATCTGTATTTATATATGTTTTCTTTGTCAATAAATTAATATTTTACCAAGTTTTGAAGGCAGAGAGGCATTATTTTCCTTCAATGTGCTGACAACGTACTCTTTACGTATGTTTTATAGATTGTAATAAAGCGTTTGATAAAGTAAAACATGACCGACTCATGGAAATTCTAAAAAATAAAAACCTAGATGAAAGAGATTTAAGGCTAATAATAAACCTTTATTACAATCAGCGAGCAATAGTACGAATTGAAAAACATACTTGAAGAAATGGAAATAAAGAGAGGAGCCAGACAAAGCTGCATACTATCACCTCTATTATTTAACGCTTATTCTGAAGAGGTAATTCAAGAAACTCTGGAAGATGAAACAGTCGGTATAAGAGTAAATAGAGTCTCAATTAACAACATCAGATATAAGTTTACAAGACCTGGAAAGACTCATAAGTAAAATAGAAATGTGTAGTAGGAATTACGGACTCTCGTTCAATATAAAAAAGACGAAATTTAGGAAAATTTGAAAAAACAACCATAATACTAACGACATCTTGATAGTAAGTAGAGTGCCAGCAGATCGAAAGAGTAATGGAAGAGCTTGTGTGAAGTATTTTGAGAATTTCATGTATAAATTTATTAAACAAGCACTATAAACAACAAACTAACTGTACAATAATAACTTAAATATATGACTTAAAAATGTCTTCATCCAAGCGGGGTTGTCGTCAATGTCGTCTCGGTTTCTCTTTGTTCCGGTGTAAACCACCCTCTCTCGGTGGATCGCGTTCGGTTAGCTCGTGGTGGATCGTGACGCAGGCGCACAATTTGTAGGTTTTAAACTATGATGTGCGCGAGCAGGTCCGTACTTAACATATATACTCCCCCACCTTGAAACCCTAAAGACCGGGTTTCAATATTAAATAAAAAGTGTTTTTTGAATAAAGTGTCATCATATTACTTATAGTCATAAAGAATTTATTGATCTTGGTTTGGTAGAACACAAATTTTCACAACCGGTCGTTTATTATCACCATTGTTTGTCTTTATCATAACCGACCGCAAAATATTGTCACTTCCGGTATAAGTTTTCAAAATTATACCTAACTGCCACTTTAAGGGAGGAAGTCCATCATCTTTAACCAGAATCATTCGTCCAGGCTTGATCAGCTGTTGGCAATTCTCCTTCCACTTGAACCGCTGCTGAAGATGGGATATGTATTCTTTGGACCATCGTGTCCAAAAGTGCTGTAATAACTATTGGACCCTTTGAAATCTTGAAAGACCATTTTGACGACAACCCCGCTTGGATGAAGACATTTTTAAGTTATATATTTAAGTTATTATTGTACAGTTAGTTTGTTAAATGAAATGAGGTTGAATGCTCGAATAAATGAACTTTGAAAATAAGGCTATTATCGAGCACAAAATAATTAAATCAAGCCCAAGTACTTTCGCTTATAATAGCATCTTCAGGGGCATCTGAAATAAGCCAAGAAAACGTTTTTTAGATGAAGTAAATTAGTTAACTTCGATAAAAAAACTCGAAGTTAATGGATGAAAAAAAGTTTTTGAGATTAACGTTTTAGACTTACTTCGTCAAAATAAGATCTATCCAGCAAGCGTAGGAAGTTGAAACATTAAAACTAACATAAATTATACAAAACACTACACTAAAACGAGGACAAACAGTTTAAAATTGCTTCTACGCTACATTCTGTCAGTTTCTGGAGGGATAATGATCTAAGCGGAAATGATACAGTGACATATGACATATGACAACTTTGATAGACAATCAAAGTTATGGATCTGTGATCAGCAAATATTGAAATTCTGTATAAGTTGTCATTGGCCAAAGGTACAACTAGAACTACTATTTAAAAAACAGCTGATGACGTATGACATGTAGAATATTTTGATTTAAACTAGATTGCATAATCCAAATCTCACACTCACACCCGTCTGTAATGATAAGGTTGTAGGTTTGAGGCTAAATGAAGTGTACATAAAGTGTGAATGAAAGAAATAGACCAAACGATCTATTGGACAGTGGGTAGTTGACTACAATAAAATGGTCTACCTTACACTGTCAATATTGCAAAATGAGAAGAAAATTGACTATAAAATTGAAATATTAAAATTAGATCAGAATTGAAAGCAGTGTGTAAATAGTTATAGTTCAAGTAGTTCAGTTAAACCCCAAGCCAATGGGGAACTATAAAACTAATATGTAATAGCATTGCTAAAGACCAACCGACCAACAGGTGTTGAAATATAAACTGTGGAATTAGTATATGTAAGTTATGCAAAGATATGAAGAGTGAAATCAACTCCAACTGTGGATCAATTGAATCTGAGCAAGCTAGTTGTGTAAATTGTTAAATACAATAGTACTGCTGAACAGAGCTTGAAATTGGTAGATTCTTAATGTATAGACTCAGTGCAGGAAGTCTAGACAGCCGAGCTGGGTCCACTACGAGGTGAAGCTGTAATAAAGTTTTTAAAAATAGGTTTAAATTTAGTACAGTTTAAATTAATTTGAGTATTAAGACACTGAGAGTTTCCATTCGTTTCCTTTGTGATCTCCAAATCTTCCAATAGATCCAACTCCAAATAATTTTTCTTTCTACTGATGTCATGCAAAATAGACGACCCAGTATTGATGTTGAAATTGTGTTTGGTAGACTCTAAATGTTGACCAAAACTTGAAGAGTTTGGTCTTTTTAAATGTTCTGATATTCTAGTAGATAGCTTTCTAATGGTTCTGCCTACATAAGAGGCATCACAATCATCACACTTTAATTTGTAAATACCACTTTTGTCAAGTGTGTTCAGCCTGTCTTTAGTGTTAATTAAAAAGGAACCTACAGTGTTGTGTGACTTAAAGGAAATTTTGATGTTTTCAACTGTAGAAGTGAAAAGTTTGGCTATTTTATTAGAAATGTTACTAATATAAGTAAAAGAGAAATATCTGATATTGTTAGACGAATTTTGCTGGAGAAGACTTTGTGATGAATATGCAAGCTTTTCTGTAATTTTGAGTTTAGCTCTATTTAGAAGCTTATGAATAATGTTGGGATCATAACCATTATTTAAAGCAATTTGTTTGAGAGTGTTGAGTTCTACATTAAAGTTATCATTTGAAAGTGGAAATTTAAGTAATCTGTGAATATAACTATTGAAAGCTGCCATTTTATGTTGGGTTGGATGGTTGGATGTCTCATGTATAACATGATCTGTTTGGGTGGGCTTTCTATAAATATTGTACTCAAGAGAATCTTTATTGCGAGATATAGTCATGTCCAAGAAGTTCAACTTATTGTCAGATTCTGGTTCCAAAGTAAAAGAGATGTTGGGATGAAGGTTATTAAGATCTTCCAGAATCTGTAAAGCATCATCTTGGGATCCTTGTATCAGAGCTATACAATCATCAACGTACCTTGACCAAAAAATTATTTTGTTGTTGTTGTTAACAAATTTCTGTTCTAAGCTGTCCAAAAAAATATCAGCTAAAAAAGGTGATAATGGAGAACCCATTGCTAAACCTGTAGGTTGTTTGTATATTTTTTTGGTTAAATTGGAAGAAGTCTTGATCAAGACAGAATTTGAGCATAGTTGAGATAGCATCTCTGTCTTTAGCCGGTATGTTGCAATTGTTTAAAAGGTTGTGTACTAAAGGTAATGTTTCATCTCTTGGTACAGAAGTAAACAAATTGGAAACATCAAAGGAAACCAAATAAAAACTCTCTTCTATTTTGATGTTATTTAAACGTTCTATTAGATCTAAAGAATTTGTAATGGAGAACTTAGGTTTAAAATTAGTAATAGATTGGATTGTGTTATAAACAAACTCTGACAATATAGAAACTGGAGTGTTGCAAAAACTTACAACAGGCCTAATGGGACAATTGTGTTTGTGAATTTTAGGAAGTCCATATAACCTAGGTGTTATAGGGTTAGATATAATTAACTTTCTGTTGTTATATTTAGAGATAGTATCATTAAACAATTTAACCATTGCTTTTGTTTTATTAATAAAGGTGTTAAGTGGATTTTTTTCCAAAACTACAAAATTATTGTCTGACAGAAAAGATTCTACTTTTTCTATGTATTGAGTTTGTTCTAAAATTACAACACAATTTCCCTTATCAGCTTTGCTAAGGACTAGAGAATCTCTATCGATTTTTTGTTTAATTGATTTTAGCAAATCCTTATGTTTTTTAAAAGAATGATGATTTCTATGAAAATTACGTTTGTACTTACATTGTTGTTGTTGAAGTAAGCTAATGCAAGAATTTCTCAAATATTGTTTAATGTCAGCATTGTTTGTCATACCTTCTATTAGCGTGTCCAGCTCCACTGCAAATCCTCCCAGCACTGAGTCATTTAACCTAAAATTCTGACAAGAAAACTTAAGGCCTAATCCTAAAAAATACAATTCCTCCTGTGAAAAGTTGGTGTTACTTAGATTTAAGACTCTAGGATGAAATTGATGATCTGAATACTTATGCATAAGTGTTGAGTTGTTTCTTTGTTGTTTTTGTGAAATCAAACGGTTTAGTTTGTTGTTGAGACATCTCTTCTTAGTGGATTGTAGACGGGAGACCTCATCTTCTATGTTGTTGAAGGAGTCATTGACAAGAAACCAAGGATATTGTTGTAAAATTTGGTCATAAGTAATCTTAAGATTTATATTAATATAATGAAGTTTTGTATAGTGCTTCTTAAGTTCTCTTTTCAGTATCTTTTTCTCCAAAATCTGTCTTTCCTTGTCAGGTACGTTTCTTGATGTTTTAACCTTGGCAAAAGTAGGAGTGACTTGATGTAAAATGCACTGCCTAACGAACCAAATGTTCAAGAATGTGATCATTCTCTTGCAGGATAGTCTTCTGTAAGAATCAACCAGGACTGCCATAGTCAATAATAAATGAAATGAGGTTGAATGCTCGAATAAATGAACTTTGAAAATAAGGCTATTATCGAGCACAAAATAATTAAATCAAGCCCAAGTACTTTCGCTTATAATAGCATCTTCAGGGGCATCTGAAATAAGCCAAGAAAACGTTTTTTAGATGAAGTAAATTAGTTAACTTCGATAAAAAAACTCGAAGTTAATGGATGAAAAAAAGTTTTTGAGATTAACGTTTTAGACTTACTTCGTCAAAATAAGATCTATCCAGCAAGCGTAGGAAGTTGAAACATTAAAACTAACATAAATTATACAAAACACTACACTAAAACGAGGACAAACAGTTTAAAATTGCTTCTACGCTACATTCTGTCAGTTTCTGGAGGGATAATGATCTAAGCGGAAATGATACAGTGACATATGACATATGACAACTTTGATAGACAATCAAAGTTATGGATCTGTGATCAGCAAATATTGAAATTCTGTATAAGTTGTCATTGGCCAAAGGTACAACTAGAACTACTATTTAAAAAACAGCTGATGACGTATGACATGTAGAATATTTTGATTTAAACTAGATTGCATAATCCAAATCTCACACTCACACCCGTCTGTAATGATAAGGTTGTAGGTTTGAGGCTAAATGAAGTGTACATAAAGTGTGAATGAAAGAAATAGACCAAACGATCTATTGGACAGTGGGTAGTTGACTACAATAAAATGGTCTACCTTACACTGTCAATATTGCAAAATGAGAAGAAAATTGACTATAAAATTGAAATATTAAAATTAGATCAGAATTGAAAGCAGTGTGTAAATAGTTATAGTTCAAGTAGTTCAGTTAAACCCCAAGCCAATGGGGAACTATAAAACTAATATGTAATAGCATTGCTAAAGACCAACCGACCAACAGGTGTTGAAATATAAACTGTGGAATTAGTATATGTAAGTTATGCAAAGATATGAAGAGTGAAATCAACTCCAACTGTGGATCAATTGAATCTGAGCAAGCTAGTTGTGTAAATTGTTAAATACAATAGTACTGCTGAACAGAGCTTGAAATTGGTAGATTCTTAATGTATAGACTCAGTGCAGGAAGTCTAGACAGCCGAGCTGGGTCCACTACGAGGTGAAGCTGTAATAAAGTTTTTAAAAATAGGTTTAAATTTAGTACAGTTTAAATTAATTTGAGTATTAAGACACTGAGAGTTTCCATTCGTTTCCTTTGTGATCTCCAAATCTTCCAATAGATCCAACTCCAAATAATTTTTCTTTCTACTGATGTCATGCAAAATAGACGACCCAGTATTGATGTTGAAATTGTGTTTGGTAGACTCTAAATGTTGACCAAAACTTGAAGAGTTTGGTCTTTTTAAATGTTCTGATATTCTAGTAGATAGCTTTCTAATGGTTCTGCCTACATAAGAGGCATCACAATCATCACACTTTAATTTGTAAATACCACTTTTGTCAAGTGTGTTCAGCCTGTCTTTAGTGTTAATTAAAAAGGAACCTACAGTGTTGTGTGACTTAAAGGAAATTTTGATGTTTTCAACTGTAGAAGTGAAAAGTTTGGCTATTTTATTAGAAATGTTACTAATATAAGTAAAAGAGAAATATCTGATATTGTTAGACGAATTTTGCTGGAGAAGACTTTGTGATGAATATGCAAGCTTTTCTGTAATTTTGAGTTTAGCTCTATTTAGAAGCTTATGAATAATGTTGGGATCATAACCATTATTTAAAGCAATTTGTTTGAGAGTGTTGAGTTCTACATTAAAGTTATCATTTGAAAGTGGAAATTTAAGTAATCTGTGAATATAACTATTGAAAGCTGCCATTTTATGTTGGGTTGGATGGTTGGATGTCTCATGTATAACATGATCTGTTTGGGTGGGCTTTCTGTAAATATTGTACTCAAGAGAATCTTTATTGCGAGATATAGTCATGTCCAAGAAGTTCAACTTATTGTCAGATTCTGGTTCCAAAGTAAAAGAGATGTTGGGATGAAGGTTATTAAGATCTTCCAGAATCTGTAAAGCAT
Source organism: Diabrotica balteata (assembly GCA_918026665.1). NCBI lineage: Eukaryota > Metazoa > Arthropoda > Insecta > Coleoptera > Chrysomelidae > Diabrotica > Diabrotica balteata. Next base: position 6,734,531 of record OU898280.1, read on the forward strand.
CATCTTGGGATCCTTGTATCAGAGCTATACAATCATCAACGTACCTTGACCAAAAAATTATTTTGTTGTTGTTGTTAACAAATTTCTGTTCTAAGCTGTCCAAAAAAATATCAGCTAAAAAAGGTGATAATGGAGAACCCATTGCTAAACCTGTAGGTTGTTTGTATATTTTTTGGTTAAATTGGAAGAAGTCTTGATCAAGACAGAATTTGAGCATAGTTGAGATAGCATCTCTGTCTTTAGCCGGTATGTTGCAATTGTTTAAAAGGTTGTGTACTAAAGGTAATGTTTCATCTCTTGGTACAGAAGTAAACAAATTGGAAACATCAAAGGAAACCAAATAAAAACTCTCTTCTATTTTGATGTTATTTAAACGTTCTATTAGATCTAAAGAATTTGTAATGGAGAACTTAGGTTTAAAATTAGTAATAGATTGGATTGTGTTATAAACAAACTCTGACAATATAGAAACTGGAGTGTTGCAAAAACTTACAACAGGCCTAATGGGACAATTGTGTTTGTGAATTTTAGGAAGTCCATATAACCTAGGTGTTATAGGGTTAGATATAATTAACTTTCTGTTGTTATATTTAGAGATAGTATCATTAAACAATTTAACCATTGCTTTTGTTTTATTAATAAAGGTGTTAAGTGGATTTTTTTCCAAAACTACAAAATTATTGTCTGACAGAAAAGATTCTACTTTTTCTATGTATTGAGTTTGTTCTAAAATTACAACACAATTTCCCTTATCAGCTTTGCTAAGGACTAGAGAATCTCTATCGATTTTTTGTTTAATTGATTTTAGCAAATCCTTATGTTTTTTAAAAGAATGATGATTTCTATGAAAATTACGTTTGTACTTACATTGTTGTTGTTGAAGTAAGCTAATGCAAGAATTTCTCAAATATTGTTTAATGTCAGCATTGTTTGTCATACCTTCTATTAGCGTGTCCAGCTCCACTGCAAATCCTCCCAGCACTGAGTCATTTAACCTAAAATTCTGACAAGAGTTCTAGTTAGTTTGTTGTTTATAGTGTTTATTTAATAAATTTATACGTGAAATCGTAATAATACGTAATATAAATAAATTTATACAAGTAAAAAAGTACACTTACGTAGGAACATTTATAACAGAAAATGATGACTACACTGCAGAAATCAAAGTCAGAATCGAAAAAGCACATTCTATTTTTATGAAAATGAAAATGGTCCTATGTGGCAAAGATTTAACATTAGCTCTTAAAGTACGCCTAACAAAATGTTACGTATACTATTAAGTGGAATCATGGACGGTAGATCTGGACACAAAGAGACGACTTAACGCCTTTGAAATGTGGACCTATAGAAGAATTATGATGGTTTCCTGGGTAGATAGAGTTACGAACAATAAGGTACTGAGAAAAATAGGCAAAGAGAAGGAAGTTGAACTTACGATTAAAGAAAGAAAGCTACAGTATCTCGGACATGTGATGCAGGGCGAGAAGTATGGCATCCTGCGACTTATAATGCAAGGAAAGATAGATGGCAAAAGAGGCATCGGAAAAAGACGAATTTCATGGCTTAAGAACCTGAGAGAATGGTTTGGATGCAGCTCAAAACAACTATTTAGAGCTACTGCCTCCAAAATTAAAATAGCTATGATAATTGCCATCCTCCGTAGTGGAGATGGCACCTGAAGAAGAAGATATTATATTATAAAAATAAAATTAAATATTCACGTTGTCAAACAACTATAGGCAGCATCACTTGTTTTGGAAGATGGCGGACGAAATAGGGATATCGTTTGTTGACATTGCAAATTTGATAGGGTGTTTTAAAAGCCCCTAGTTGAAGGGGTATATTTTTTACAAATAATGTTAAAGTAAGCTACACTTATTCTGTAAAAATGTGTTACGCTACGCTAAACCAAACTGGAGAAGCGTGGAAAATCATGAGGCGGCTGAGAATAACTGGAACCTCTTGTTAACATTTATTTACATACAGTAAAATTAAAAACCCAAATTAGCCGCTTACAGTCAACCAATTGAAGTAAATAGTGCAATATTACATGGGAAAATTGTGTCAGGCCATGAAGTAGGGTGTCAACTTTGTAAAAATGGCATGCACCCAATTCTTCATACTATGGCATGCTGGTCGAGCCATATAGTCTGTAGTCAACCCCCTGAGGTATAAGCAAGAACACAAAGTGAATTAATACTCATACACTTATGAAACGCTCCTGGCGGATCATAAGGGGCCTTCACATTTTACTTTTTTTCATATTATCTTGAGTGAAATGTCTTTAATCCTTCCTATCAGCCTCTCTTGGCTAACTCTTGTTTCTTCCGACCCCGAATGGCGATTAGGTTTCCGAAGGCAGACAGGTCACTATATTTCCTTCTACCACAAGTCTAAAACTCGCCAACACGCTTGGCAAGCGCGACGTTTCAAGGCCAAACTTCTCCTCATGATGGATACATCAAGTGTACGGCCCTCAGTCCCCGGCGGTTCCAATTTCCCTGACCAAGTGGCGGTCAGAACAGTGTTGGAGCAGAGGGTGCTAAGAATCACCGGAAGAGGTCAGGCCACCAAAACAAACGACAAATGCATATATGTGACTACAATGTACAAACTTTATCAACAGAAGCATCAATGATAGAACTGGAGAATAAACTTCTTCTTCTTCTTCTTTCAGTGCCTATTCGTTCCGAATATTGGCAATCATTCTGGCTATAATTATTTTATTGACTGATGCTTTAAATAGATTTGTTGTTGTTGTGGAGAACCATTTCCTCAGGTTCTTCAACCATGATATTATCCTTCTCCCAATTCCTCGCTTTCCGAATACTTTACCCTGTAGGATTACCTTCAGTAATCTGTATTTAGTGCTGTTTCTTATTATATGTCCGAGATATTCCAACTTTCTCTTTTTAATGGTATACATCACCTCTCTTTCTTTGCCCATTCTTCGTAATACGGTCTCGTTGGTTATCTTGTCTGTCCATGATATCCATGATATCATGGAGAATAAACTACAACAGATAAAATGGGATATAATCGGTATAAGTGAAGTTAGGCGCGTCGAAAAGAAGATCAAATAATACTTAAGTCTGGAAATATGTTCCATTTCAGAGGAAACGAAGATTCATCTGTTGGAGAAGTGGGTTTTTTAATTCATAAAAAATGGGTACCAAACATAATCACAATAAAAAGTATATGTACCAGAGTCATTTATCTTATTTTTAAATTAAACCCAAGATACAAACTTTAAATTATATAGGCTTACGCACCAACTACAAGCCACCCAGATGAGGAAGTTGATCATTTTTATGAAAATATCAGAGCAGGTATACAAACTTCAAAAACACATTACACATTGAGAATTGGAGATTTTAACGCCAAATTGGGATTCAAACAAGATGATGCAGAATCTGCTATGGGAAACTTTGGATTTAGTGAGAGAAATGAGAGAGGTAACAGGCTTCTTGACTTCTTACATCAGGAAAATCTCTTGGTGATGAACTCAGTCTTCGGAAAGAAACCCCAAAGTAAGTGGACATGGAAGAGTCCGAAACAGAGAACAAAAAATGAGATTTTATAATATGCAAAACTGTGAACAACGGGTTAATGACACATACAGATTGAACGAAATAAATTCGGAACATACGAAATATTATGTATTTCGGCTCAATTTTGCTGTAGGTGGTTGGCTAACAAAAGGTTGTCAAATAATTATATTATAAAAATCCAATACTTCAGCGGGCTGCTGGATTCTGAAATCATAAAAATTAAAAGCTACACATAAATCTACGATTTTATTATGCTGTCAAACCAGTTATCGCTTCTTTAGACAAGCCCTTCTCTGCGCGGTGTTGCCAACGTCATTCCTTTAGATGTTTCTCAAATAAGGTGTTATCCATAAAATATTTACAAGAAAAAACGAAAATAACTACAAACCATTAAGTTTATTTTTGTTATTAGTCTGTTATAGTAGATTGGTAAATACCATAAAAAATATAGGCAAATATCCGATTTATTTAAAGATACGAAGAAGATATAACTCTAAAAAAGATCCGCAAATCGGATTATTACACGGCGATTGGCAACATTGTTACGCAAACAACATTGTTGCGAGACAGATAGTTGAACGATATTTTATACAATGTCTAAACCCAGGTATGGATTTATTTTTGTCCAAGTTTTATATTGGTCCACTATTTCAAATGCAGTTCAAACAGACATATATTTAATTGTATGATCCGTTTTAAACTCGTTCAATCTGTATATTTATTTTATACCTAAAATTTAGCAAAGTGTTAAACATTATGGGAACACCAGTGCAGTTTACCGTGCCTTTTACTACAACGAAAGTTTTCTGCGAATTCCATTAATCGTTAAGAGATGTAAGTTGGTTGAATGTACTGTACGAAAAAGTGACAAACGCAGATAGACAAAAATTTATGAAAAATGTTAAAAAAGTTTTAACAAAGAGTGAAATTTTTATTTTAAATCTTAATTACTTCTTAGGAAGATCTTAAAATTTTTGATTTATGTATTACTTTGCCCCAGCCACAAAGTCATGAGATCTGCTCTCATTACATTTGTGTATGCGAAGATATAATCGAATCGACATAGTTCCGTATCATCACAAGATTTTTTTCTCCCGGGCTTCGCATTCAGCTCTCGAACAATCCAATAAATAACGGTGAAAACTGTCGAGATAAAGAACGGATTTAAAGAAAATATAAAAGCGGTCCAATCAGATCCTGAACGCTGCCGAAGTATCTCTGAGAAGGTACAATTAAAGCGAGCGATTAAGAAACATATCTTCAGAAACGCCTCATCACAAATCAAGGCACCTGTGGAATAAATCACGGGAATCGAACCTAACGATTCCATATTATTAGGTGGTAGACCTTTACGCCAGTGGCGGCTCACAAAATGGGAGAAAATTGTTAGTCTATACAAAAATTCATCAATCGTGCCTTGAACTGAAAAACGTAACGACTGCGTCTGTAGGAAATGCTATAGATCCAGTGGAACTTTTTTTTTTTATTATAACTAATAAATTAACAATCAGAATAAAACAATGTATTCTATAAGTTAATGTGATGAGTTTAGGCCCTGTCCCTTGGTTCTGGCGCGATGTGGTCCCCTCCAGTGAGAGAATCACGGGTCCATGTTACTGGTCTGTTGGCCAACGTCGCTTTAGTCTTCTGATAACTCGATGTTAAGGTATTGCGGAAATTAATGGATTGGAGTGTGTGTCCACCTTTTGAATGTATTGTAATTTCTTTTGCTGGTATACTTCTTTCACTGTTGAGATATTGAGATCCTCATAGATTCTTTGGTTGGTTACGTACCAGGGTGCATCAACAATTGCACTTAAGATTTTTGATTGACATCTTTCCATAATAGCAATATTAGATTTACTACTACAGCCCCACAGCTCTGTGCCATATGTCCATATTGGTTTGATAACTGTTTTATAAATTAGAATTTTATTATTTATTGACAGTTTGGAGTTTTTTCCAATTAACCAATTGATTTCTTTTTGTCTTAGTTGTATTTGTTTTCTTTTTTTGGTGATGTGTTCTTTCCAACACAGGGTTTGGTCCACGTGTAGCCCTAGGTATTTGGTTGTTTTAGTCCTGGGTATTTCCTCACTGTTAATATATATTGGTGGTGGTGTTTCTCGTCGTAAAGTGAAAGTTACGTGGGTTGACTTGTTTTCATTTTTTTTTTATTTTTCATTGTTTTAGCCAGTTTTCAAGCTCATACAAATAGTCTTGGAGTTGTTGTGTAGCTATGTTAATGTGTTTGTAACTTGTAATTGCTACTGTGTCATCTGCAAATGTGCCAATTATTACGTTATGTGAAGTTGGTAGATCAGAAGTATATAATATATATAATAAAGGTCCCAGGATGCTGCCCTGTGGAATTCCGTCTTAATGGAAAGCATTTTAGATATTTCTCCATGTACTTTTGTTCTAAACTGTCGGTTTTCCAAGTATGATGTAAGTATTTGAAAGATTGGTGGTAATATTTGTTTAATTTTATAACGAAGTCCTTTATGCCAAACCTTATCAAAAGCTTGACGTACATCTAGTGACACCATTGGGAAATATTCCTTTTCTTCTAATGCAGAATTAATTTTATGGGTTATTCGGTGGCATTGCTGGATAGTTGAGTGTTCCCAACGAAATCCAAACTGAATATTTGGTATCCAGTCTGCGCCTGTAAGGTCTGGATCTATTCTTTTTATTAAAAGTTTTTCTAGTAATTTGGAGATTGTTGATAACAGACTGATAGGTCGATAGGATGAGACTTCACTTGGATCCTTTCCTGGTTTTGGGTATAAAAGTATTTCTGCAATTTTTAGATTGTTAGGCCAATAATTACATCTTAATATTGCATTAAATATATATACATATGTAAGGATCACTATACCCTTTTTTAGTAATTCTTTTAGCATTTTTGGAGTTATTAGGTCAATTCCTGGTGACTTTTTGATATTTAGTCTTAATATTTCTTCTATAAGTTCTTTGGGTATTGTTAATTTTATTGGATTTACTGACGGTTGTTCTGAGTTTAAATAATTAATAATTTTTTAATCTTCTTCATTGTTGTGTGGTTAGAATACTGTTGCTAAATGTTCAGCAAATAATTCGGAGTTTTCTTTATCGCTTCTTGCCCATTGGTTCTGTATGTCTGTGATTTTTCTTACTGCTGGCTATTGCTTGAGGTTTTAAGGATGATTTGATTGGTTTCCATAATGAATGGTCGTATCTATTAAGTTGTGTTACATATTTGTTGACTGACTCTTCTCTTGCAATTTTTAGTTGTGTTTTTAATTTATTGGCTAAGCAATTGTAAAACGTTTTATCCGCTGGGTTCCGACTTTGTTGCCATTTGGCTCTTGCTCTTCTTTTTTCAGCAATGAGCTTTTTAATTTCTAGTGGAATATTTATTCTATTCTAGATTTTATTTTTATCTGCACCGTTCGGTGTCGCTTCTTTTGCAGCGTTTTGTAATAATGTCATAAGGTTGTTTGTAGGTACTTCTATTTCTGACGGGCTTCTTAGTCTTACATTTAGTTTAATGTTTTCATCCAGCATTTTTCGGTAAACGTTCCAATCTGTTCTAGGTCCATGCAGTATTGGAGTAGGTTGTTTGTTAATAACGCAGGTGCTAATTGTTGCAATAATTGGTGAATGATCTGAACATAGATCATAACTTGGAACTCTGTCCATAAAGGTGTTAGATATTCCTTTTATGATGCAAAAATCTAAGAGCTCTGGTCTTTTTTTGAGGTCCGTTGGTCAGTACGTTAGTGTTCCTGTTGATAAATATGAGTATTTATTTTTTTGCATTAAGCTATAAAGCTCTCTCCCCTTTGTTGTTATTAATCTTGATCCCCAGTAAGTGTGTTTACTATTAAAGTTACCAGCTGCGATAAATTTTGGACCTAGAGCATTGAAGAAGTATCCGAAATCGGTTTTTTTAATATTGTGCTTTGGAGGGCAATATACTGCTGCTATTGTTATTTCTTAAGGTAATGATCACACTTTAATTACTGTAGCTTGGATGCAGTCTGTTATATAACTTTTCATCATGAAATGTTTAATTGATTGTTTGATCAAGATTGTTGTACCTCCATGGGCTGTCTTGTCTGGATGGTTAGTATGGTACGTTAGATAATGAGGTATTTTAAAATACGATTTGTCTGTAAAATGTGTCTCACTTATTAATAATACATCTATAAAATTTTGTTGTAGAAATATTATCACCTCGTCCTTATGATTCAGCAGGCCATTGGCGTTCCATTATGCTATTCGTAGAAAGAATTTTCAAATAGAGAAACACGTCTTTTCGTTGATCTCGGCATTTTTGTATTAATATCTCGATGCCAAATAATGCCTTCCTTCTACCAAGCCCCATACGAAATCCAAATTTATTGTCGCTCAGGTTTCTTCTGCATTCTCTGTATATTCGTTGATGTACAATTTTGAGTAAAATTTTCAGCAAATGGCTCATCAGGCTAATTAATCTGAACTGTCAGCATCTATTTGCTTTATTTTTCTTGGGTATAGGTATAAATGTCGATCCAGTGGTATATATTTTGTTAAATAATCATTAATGATCACATAAGCAAAATCTCTCAGAAACATTTGTCTTTGTGTCTCTACACCAAACACTATACCTACAAATTTGTTGTAATGATGACAATATGCAAAATTTATAAACAAAACGAGAATTAAAGTCTGCAGAACCTGGAACAGTGGAGACAACCCTTAAAGAAAATGTTTTAAAATTTAGTAGCACAACGCAAAATATCTATGGAAGGTGATCAAAGGTGTATTATATGATGCCAAAGAAAATAAATAAATCAAAGACATGACATGATTGAGAAGGGTGTTCATGCCAAGATAGAAACTTATGACAAAATTATAAACACCCAGTGAAACAGACAAAGAGGCTGATGATGATTTTTATCATCTTATTTGTCTATTTAAACTTTGGCCACTCGTAGCAAAATTGTATTCTTTAGTGTTTCGTTTATTTGCATTTTAGTTTTTTATCGTAGGTACGCCATTGACCTCGTGATGTACCATCCATCGGCAAGATGTGACGGACCCTCTAATTTATGTACTTCATAAATAAAGAAAAACCGTATGACTATTTCTATCTGTTAATGAATATTGATCAGCTTTAACAGGTACCTGTAATGGTCATACTTAACTGAAATGTTCGTTTTAATGTTATTTATCGAAAGTGCCTTACAGGATACCGGTTAATTGAATGTAGAGGTGGACCAGACGGTTGGTTCTCTTTAAAGATCGGATTCATTGGTATAGATTACCTCTCGGAATAACTCTCCATTCCTGAAATTGCTTTCAAACATTTCAGTTTACCATTTAATTATCAGTTTAACATGTAAATGTTTGCTTGGTGGTAATATCAATTTGACAATAGATTCATATTATGACCTCCATCTTGTAGGCTTTAGCCATATATCCTAAGCATGATTGCTTATCTAAGATCTGTTAAAGTATGTTTTAATATATAATTCTTGCTTATTTGTCATAATATTTGGACGCCTTGAAATGTCTACCTAATAAAAACCATTCTGCTTGTAGAGTTATTGGTTATGTAAACTCTTATCGGGGACCTGATGCTGCGCTGAAACTGTAGAGCCCAAAACTGGGTATACAGGGGGTTGTTAAAATGTTTGTATACCAGGTAGGGTCGTTACGTATTACGTGGGCTCGTTTTTGACATAAAACATGACTTTTTGACATAAAATGTGACATTTTTGACATAAGACTTGACGTTTTATGACATAGAATGATAGCGACTCGAGCCGTGGTATACAGGGATCGTTAAAATGCCCGTATACCAGGTAGGGTTGTTACGTATTACGTGAGCTCGTGTGTTATGTGTGGGATCGTGAAATGTCACGTGTCAAAAGGCCTCATTGTCATGGCGTGACGATACCAAGGATACATAATAGACGAATCAATATTACTATGTCCTAGTTCGAAGGAATGACTAATTTCATGCACTAGGATAACCAAAAAATTGGCTCCACCATCAGGAGTCCTACCATTTCCCGTAACACACAATGGCCCTACCTGGTATACAGACATTCTAACGATCCCTGTATACCACAGCTTAAGTCGCTATCATTCTGTACCATGAAACGTGACGTCTCTCTCTCTCTCTAACACATTATTTTCCCTATTCCTATAGTCATGACAGCTTCTCTCTCTCTCTCTCTCTCTCTAACACATTGTTTTCCCTATGTCTATAGTCATGACCGTGTTGTTCATCTACTTTGCAGAGTAGGTTCGTGCAATATCTTGCATTAATAGAAAATCATCGCCGACATATTGAAAAAAGGGTACTACGTGCTTCGCTAAAATTTACTCAATACCGGCGTGCAGTCAACGAAAACGCAATAAGTACCAATTCAGTGTACGCCTCTCGGGATATTGACTGAAAGCGCCTTCCGAAAATCTCTCTTCAGTTCGACGCCATAATCGTTCTCTCCCATCTGATCAGTGAAGACAGTATCTCTACTCATCCGTAAAAAAACATTACTCCATTGTCCTAAATTCCAATGTAAATGTTTCCTGGAAAATTATACTCTATCCACTCTGTGCCGTGTAAGTAATTTGGGCCCAGTTGCTGGTCTCCAACTTTGCAAACCAAATGCATGTAATCTTTTACGAACTGTTAATACACTTACATTATTACCTCGAACCTTTTGAAGCTGATCTCTTGTTGGCACTGCTGTTAAATAACGATCCCGCAAAATGTTGACTCGTATAAAACGATCATCTAAAGTGGTAGTTTTGCGCTTCCTGTTACTTCCCGCTTTGCGCTTGTTTGTTCCAGTTCGCATAAAACGTTTCACTACCCTTGGATGGTAGAGCGATGAGTGTGTAGTATTCTAGCCACATATTCATAATTTCGTCCATCTTCAACCAGAGCAATGGCTTTTGCATCATTTTCGACACTAAGAACCATGATCAATCATACATAAACAAAATGTAGGTGTCAATATGACATAATAATAACAAATCTTTTTCCGGTAGCACGACTTCGAGCGCCGATATAAGCGTCGGCATTAGGATTTTGACACCATCCAAGTCTAAATGGAATAAGTTCGCCGAATTGATTAGAATTGCCGCCATGCATTCTTCGCATTTTCTATTCGATGGTACTTTCAAATCGTGAAGTACTGCCAAATAACATTTAGCAAGATAAACCGGTAAAATCTCTTCGCCAGTCTTTTTCGCGCACATTATCCGGCATAGTATACCCAAAGCTTCTGCTCTACTGCTTTCGTATTTATCTATGGTTAGATCCGAAGGTAACTCGCTGGAATCAGTTGGGAGAAGTTCACAGACGATTTACCATCCATGATAAACGAGTTGAGACGTTTGGGTTCTCCAGTGTTTTTTTGGGATAGTTCAGAACCAATGAAAGCCGCTTCGAAGAGCCACTCCCTAAAAAGGTGAAGTATAGTGTTGCATTTGGCTCGCCCCGGTGCCAACGGAGTCTTCGGTTCGGAACTAAAGGATGTGAGCGAAAAGATGCTCGAAGTGGACGATGTTTTGGGTATACCCAAAAAAGCATCTACTTGTCCAGCTATCCCCTTAATTGCCTTCAAAAAAATAAGCGGCAAACTCTGTAAGCATGAATGCTGACAAGAATCAGCTACTCCATCCGTACTTATAGCGAACTGGAGAAATTTCTCAGTTTGACTAATCACCTTTGGTTTAGTAAGGCTCACTGGATTTTTCAAAAACCGGTACCAGCTCTGGGCTATGTAATCATTTAAAATGCCAGAAGGAATCAAATCATCTTCACCTATTTGTAACTCAGAAAAAGTTAGTCCATACATAAACAAAAGAACTTTGGAAGTTAGAGCAAGATTTACTTTGTTCCACTGTTCGATAAGTGCCACTGAGAAGAGAAACACTGGGAACATGCTATTAACCATATCTCAAATAAAACATCGTCTTTAACAGTTGGCGGTGACAGTAAGGTTTCATTTATACCCAATAGAAACAACAGAAGAGCTTTCCATGTCACCCTTTCCAATATTCTCGATTCGAATGCTATCTGTTGCAATGTTCTTAATACTCTGTGGCAAAAAACTGCTTGTCTGTGTATGGTATCAAACCCTTCTCCTTTTCTGGGAATGAAGGGATAATGCAGGTGCCCTATAATTTTTCTACAATAAATATTTGGATCATCTAAAATGGGTTGTGGCACACGTATTTAGGATTAGGTAAGGGAGCAGTCAACCATAATAATAACAGTCACCAAAGCCGCCTCACCGTATTACAACTCCAAAATAATCATAATTAAAAAAGTCCTAGATTGTGACGCGTTTTTTTGGCATCTGAGTGTATATATACAATGCCGAACCGATTCATTTGATTCCATGTTCCTTATAGATCCTTAACAACGATTGGATATAGAGCTGTCATCTCTAATTGTACAAGCTGAAAACATACCCGGAATGTTAGCCTTCGAAAACGATCTCCGAACATTCAGAAACAGGCTCTAGGAGGCAAACAGAGGCATTTGCTCGATAAAATATCGAATAATTATTTTGTTTTTACGATTATAAAAGGCAAATTGGGACTGACGCTTGCGTTATTTATGTATGATTATTTTTTATGGCTCGATAAGATAGAAGAGAGTATCTCGTCCAGGCAGCAGGAACCAGTTCTAGAACTGTAAGATATATGAGTGTGTCGTAAATAATTGTACGAGTTTGACAGAAGACCGTAAAAGATTATCTGTCAACTACCGTGAGAGTTACAATGATCTAAAATAAATATTTTTTGTAAATGTGATGAAAGATTAAGAGAAAGTTAATTCTTTAAGATATTGTTTCTTTACAACCAATACTTTACCGATTTTTATGCAATAAAATATCTTTTTGACTAAAGTAAGTACTACTGGCCCCTTCACCAAATGACAAAACTTAAATAATTGCATCGTTTCTGACGGTCATAAATTTATTCTAGCGGTAAATAAGAATTCCTTAACAGCTTTCCCAATCAAATCAATTTTACCTTAAACAATTTCCAAATGTTTCATTAGTATCAACATAATTGAATCCAAAACATAAACACCACAAGTCAAAAACAGTCTCTGTAAAGTTGAGAATATTAAATATTATGAAGAACGATGAATAAATGGTGAAACCTATGCGGAAATACAAGACAGACCACTCCGGAAACATCATCATCATCATAAGTGGCTCGATAATCCATTGTGGATCTTGGCCTGCTCACAAAGAAGTCGTCACTCCTGTCGATGCCTGGCAACTTCCCTCCATCTTCTGACCCTTCGAATCTGTAGATCTTCTTGCACATCATCAATCCATCTCCTTCGTGTTCATCTTCTGCTTATTGTGCCCTCTGGTTTTGAAAATAGTAATCTCTTCGTGTATTCGTGATCTGACATCCCAACAATGTGTCCAGCCCATCTAAGTCTCTGCACTTTAACAAATTTCACAATATCTGGATCGGTGTATAACTAATATAGTTCAAAGTTGTATCTTCGACGCCATATACCATTTTCATTTACGACCCCAAAATCTTTCTAAGAATTTTTCTCTCACAAATACCAAGAAGTCTTTCATCATTTTGAGATATGGTCCACGTTTCAGCCCCATATATTATCAAAACCGGTCTTATTAAGGTCTTGTATATATTGAGTTTTTCTGCACGTTTTATATTTTTATTTTTTAAATGTTTCTATAGACCTCGTGGAATATACATCGTATATAGAAAAAACCCTCGTGGAATTTACAAAGGTAAGTGCAATAGACCATTAACTTTGGTAATTAATAAAAACTACAACTGGGGGCATTTAACATGTCCCCCAGTAGCTGAGAAATTTTGTCGACTTACATTACCTCTGATCTGTGCTGGAGTCTAGGGCTAACTGCTAGAAAGATGGTATGAAAAATGGTATGATGAAAAATAAGGGGGGAGAATGTTAAACAATGAATGACTGTGCTGTAAATTAAATTTGGTATACCAGGTTAAGACAAAATTTAAGTTAGGTAATTAATAATTAAATAATTATCAAAAGTGAAAAAGGGGGATGTTATTACCTAATAATTTCATTATATGAAGTAAGTAGAGATAAAAGTTATTATGGAAGATGAATCAAGGAAAAAGAAGTAGGAGATAAGAACATAAAGATGTAAACTGATGATACTAAAAATAACTGTGATAAGGAAAAGATAGATGTAAAGTGAGTATTTATAAGAAAACCTGTGTGATTAGTTAGGGTGGAAATTATTTAAGAGGATAGGAAATTGGATATTAGAATAAGGATGTTAGTGTATGAATGATGACAAGAATAGTGTTAAGTATGACAGGATATATCGGACAATGATTAAGCTAAGAAAAAGAGAGAAAGAAATGTAGAAGTAAGTAAAACTGGATGTATAGTTAAAAGAAAGAAAGTTGGATCAGCAGAATAATTGTCGATGTAGTGGGATGAAGTCTCTGTTGAGGCTGGTTTGACGATTAACACAATAGGGACTATTTTTCTCTTCTTTGGCGATCTCCAAATCCACAAAAAGGTCAAGTTTGCGATAATCTCTACCTGGGATATTATGAAGAAGAGAAATGTTATCTGGTATCTTGATTGTGTGATTGTGATATTTAAGATGATGGGAAAAAGAAGAAGTATTCTCTAACTTAGAATGTTAATTGTCCCTGGTTACCAGAGATCTACAAGTTCTACCAAGTGGCATCACAGTCAGAACATTGAAGTTTATAAACTCCACTACGTTTGCTGAAGTCAATAGAGTCCTTACTACTGCATATTGATCTACTTAATTTATTGTTAACTTTAAAGGAAATCTTAACGTTTTCAACAGAATTCAGGAATTATGGCTGATAAAGGCTTCTTTATCAGACTGGAGCCACCAATAATCTTTATTTTATTTGCGAGATCGTCGTAGGTTAGAAAGTCCGGTTTCTTTCTTTTTAGTTTTCATAAAAAAGGTTTTTTACAGAGTTGGGTAGTTAATTCAACGCCAAACCCCCTTTTCGAAGGCCATTTTACCCGCTCTCTTCAGTTTCACTCCGAAAACGCTGGTTCCAAAAACTGAGATGCTATATTAAAATTTACACGAAAATTATAATATAGGGAATACCAATTCAGATCGATAATGAAAAACAACTTTTTCTTAAATAATTAGGTCAAAATAAAGACGATTTCTACAACTAGATAAGTGAAATACACTCTGAAATAAAAAAAAACTGTGAAATATTTATACTAGGAGATTTAAATGGCAGAAAAGGGAGAGAAGAAAATAACAGAGTCGTAGAAAGATCATCCACAAATTTACATGGATACAACCTACTAGGAATCTGCGCTCGATAATCGACTATGGAATCCAGCGTCAAACTTTCCAGCTGAAAACAACTGACCTTGTAGCATTTGCAATTCATTAATTCGTTAAAATATATTGAAATCCCCTCGTATAGGTGATATATTAAAGTCCCCTCATATATGTTTGAAAAATCGAAGAATATTTTTTAATGTATTTTAGTTTCCTATTCGTACGTATTAAAACCCATATATGTTTTCAATTCCTTGTTAAGTCGGCTCGAGAATATAAACCATTTTATAGTTTATTGAAAAAGACTGTAAGCTCTGATTGAATGGATTGAATTGACGATAACTCTGATGATGATATTTATTATCTCGAAAGTATACTAAGCTTAATTAATAAATTATTTTACACACTATCAATTTTATTGAAAACATACAAAACCTGCTTACCAGTTAGACCTATTATATAGTTTGTTTATACTTTACAGATGTTACTTCTTCGGTATTTCTTCTGTTTTATTCGAACTGCTGGAATTGCGTTTTCTAATAAATGATTTGCGTTTCAACCATTTAAAGTGTTTGTTTATTCTTATTCGATCAATTTTTAAGAATAATTTCGTTATGTCCAATTCACGTCGAATTTGTAAAATTTTCTGTTTTTGGCCCCTTTTTATGGAAATATGTAGCAGTGAAAAGTAGTTTTGTAGCAGTTAATGGTTCAGTTAATGTTTTAAGTGATGATTGGAAGAATCGTCGTTTACATCCTCGTTTTGTTTCTCCCTGGTTGTCATCCAAGGCTTTTTGGCAGTTTGGAGATGGATTTGTTCGTATGTTCGTTATGCAGA
Source organism: Diabrotica balteata (assembly GCA_918026665.1). Classification (NCBI taxonomy): domain Eukaryota; kingdom Metazoa; phylum Arthropoda; class Insecta; order Coleoptera; family Chrysomelidae; genus Diabrotica; species Diabrotica balteata. The sequence goes on from OU898280.1 coordinate 6,750,244, forward strand.
GAGAGTGAAGCCTCCAGTTCCAGTTATGGTTACAGAAATCTTAGTGCAATTTCTTTCTTAGTGCAAAAACGGTAAACATTCTAAACTCTCTACTATGGTCTAAAGATATTAGACCAGAAACGAAATTGACAATCTATCGAACCTTGGTAGAGCGTATTATGACTTATGGAGCAAAAGTTTGTCAGACCACGAAAAAAGATAGAAAAATAATAAAAGTAGTAGAAATGGATTTTATAAGGAGAGCGTGTGGTGTATCCAAAAGAGATCATATCAGGAATGAAGATATTAGAAGGAGAACAAATACTGTATATTCCAGTGTAGACAGAATTGAAACCAGACAACTAGTGTGGTATGGGCACATGAAGCGAACAATTAAAGATAGACGGCCAAAGAAAGCTTTAAATTATATACTACTACAAAGAATAAGAAGAGGAAGGCCTTCAGTTGCCTGGGAAGAAAATGTACGGCACATAATGACATATAGAGCCATCAAAGAAGACGAATTGGTGGACAGAATTCCCAGTTATACATTACACAAAGGATAGCACAAGGTAAAGTGTTTTATCAGGTGTTTTATGTTTAGGTCGAACAAAAGGTGGAAAGAATAATTTTATTGGCACTCGACAGCCGCTAAGAAAGTAAAAAAAAATTATGTTATGAATAAGTACTATGACAATGACAAGTAATAATTAAAATTGCCGTTTCATACTTCTGAAATGTAACCAATATATCTAAATACTATAGTTTTAGTAAACGTTTCATCTTTTCTTAATCTGCCATATTTCTCTTATAACTACGGCTTAGTTCACTTGTTTAGCTTTTCAAACGTCCTTAAAAAAACTCCGTAACTTAATACCCTCTCCTTAGTCATAATTTTCTCGCCCTACTAAACTAGAACCACCAAAGCATCATAATAATTTCATGTTCCCAATACGCTTGTACATCACTTCAAGACTATTTAGCGTAAAGCAAAGATTTTGCTTGATATGAAATGACAACGTCCTAGCTCGTTACGCCTCTTACACTTTATGGCTCTAGAGTTTTTCAATTATCAAAATAACACGTCATCTGTCACGTACGCGCAACTCGGTGTCACGACTGTTTTACATCTCGTGTGATAATCTCGCAAACACTTTAATATTCTTGGGCTACTGAAGGAGTAAATATTTATTAAGGCTGTAGTGGTAAACATGCTGAAAGTTGGAAAGGAGGAGAACCAAAATTAGATCGTTTAAAGCTTTCGTTTTCATTATGATATAACAGCTTTTTAGTTTAATATAGCCGTTTACGATAGACGTAATACATTAACGATTCTATTTGTTGTTAAAAGCTTTTGGTTCTGTCATTTTTCGAATTCTTGTACAAAGGCATCGAAAATAATCTTAAAAATCATGCCGTTGTTAAGCGGTTAATTGTTTGGGTGCTTAGTCACCTTGACACATCGAGTTAGAATCTATTGAGAGGGCATCACGTGACTAAAAACAACCTAACTTCGGCCATATTAGTATTATTGTTTTGAAACTTTTGACAGATCGTATATGTTTGGTTATATTTGTTGTTTTTCGAATATTTTCAGTTTTATAATAATTTTATAGAAACTGTAATATATTGTGATAGTGCATAATAATGGTTTCTTGTTCTCAACGTAGTTGCAGTAGCAGAAGTAATGTTAATAAAAAATCTTCAGGAATATCGTTCCACAGGTTAGTATACAAATATGTAAACAAAGTAATGGCCCGTACTTCAGAGAATAAATTAATACTATTTGACTGTATTAATTTATCTTTATATATAATATATCGTGTTTTTAGTGTTTACCGCGGGATAAATAAATCATAGTTTATTAAAAATGTATTGCACTTTTTTAGATTATGATTAAATCTTCTGAATAACTAGTCATATTTGTATAGTTTTATTATTATTGAGTCTGGCCCTGATGTCACCGCCATATTGGTATTATCGGTAGCCACTCCTACCTATGCCGGTTTTTAATACATACGTTAATATGCTCATAGCTTCTCCATAGATTCTACCTCGATGCTTTGACATCAGCATTTCAAAACATAACCTAACATTTTTCTGCTTTCTGTAAAACACAAATTTAAACCTTTTTTTGTTAGCTTTGTAACATATACAGGAGAGGTATTTGTCAGAAAAGTAATAAATTTTATTAACAAAGTCATTTAAAGTTAAAGTTATTGCTGTATATACATCAAATATCATAATTATTGTAGAAAATGACGAATGTTTTAATTATTTTTTGTAGGCCAGTAAAATTTAATGTTTACCCTATAGGAAAAAGTATTTTTCTTCCGACAAAAGAAGAAAATTTAATTATTATTTAATAAACAAATTAGAGGTTAATTGTAAAATCTGTTTTATCTCTTAAAAATTGACAAAACCCTTCTTCTTCTGACTGGTCAAAGAATGTGAGTGAATAGAAGATTTTATAAATATGAAATCCATTTCAATAATTTGACTAGTCTATTTTTAAACTGTTCAAATGTTTTATCAAAGATTTGGGTTCTAAGAAAAATGTAACATTGTCAGCGTGTATGATTCAACTTGAAGTTATCTGCAATGTTGTAGTTAATATCCTTCTCTAACAGTAGATCATCTTTGCGATCAACAACATCATCACAAATTATGGTGATATAACTGGCAACAACGCCATTGTTCGGGTAACAATTTTATTGTCTGTCATCTGTACGTCAGTTTCATAAGCGCACTTACTGGAGTTTCCTTACTTACATAAGCTTTCCATGAACAATTTTTAAATGTGGCCACATATTTTTCAGTTAATTTATTACTGTGTTAACGAGCTCACGGCCATTATTCGATTAAAGTATTGAAGGTACCTCAAAAATGCAGAAAATTTCTACCAAATGTGTAACTACTTCATCTGCCTTCTTTGAAGTTAAAGATGTTAATTGTACGAATTTTGTAAGGTGATCCTGATATACAAAGATGAAACAAACTGGTCCATCAGCTTAGGATTTTATGTCGATTAAATCAACTTAACACCGACTATTCATTTCAGAAAATATCATGGTTTAGGCAGGTTTTACAACAAGGCCTTTTCTTTTTAAACTGAGTTTTTGCTGACAGGGTATGCAAAATTTTAAAATAGTGTTACTACTTCTTGTATTATATTTTTGGATTTATCATTTAAAACATTTAACATTTTTATTCTTCCTCCATGGCCTATACTTAAATATGCTTTATACAGAATATCAAACGAATATCAACATTTATTATAGAAAATAAGTTCACAAAGTTTTAACGCATACTTTTTAGTAGGTCTGTATAACTGTTATTTGATATAATTGACTAGATCTTGTTTTGTAACGAAGTTAAATAAATTTTAGAACGCACAAAAGAAAAACAACAGTACTCAGCCACTCCTACACGATTCTCTTTTTCTTTCACACCTTTCCATACGTCTCAGTCGACCGTAGATAGATAATCTAAGAGCGAGACACCTATGAGGCTCACACAAAACAACAACATATGAGAGGTGATTACTCAGCCTCTCACACTTTTGCAGAGGATGTGACATACTATTTATGATTGTCATAAGTAATGCGACATGCGGATAAGTAAGACATGTAGTGACCCCTGCCAAGAGACATCACTCAAGAGCCGGGCCCAGCCCATTTGACAGGCAAGACTGTTGGAGAGAGGATGCCGTTTGTTAACGTCTCGGGAAGAATGACTTCGGGACAAATTATGGGTAAAATATACCGTAATTGATGTTGTGGGCTTATATTTAGATGCAGTTGTTTATGGCAGAAGCAGTAAAGATTATTTTATACAAATATTACAAACAAGACATACATAAAGTAAAAGCAATACAGCAAAGCATTCGATTCTAATATGTTTAAAAATGTCATTTAAAAGTTTATCTATTTATAGTTAAAGCCATAAATAAAAAACCGTTTCCCAGAGTGAATTGACTGCTTCATAATCAGCGAAAGAAATGCATGACCTTATCAATGTTGTTACTGGGATTTGTTTTAAGAATCTGATCTGTATCAATAGACTTACTTTTCTAAGAATTTATGCAGACGTCCGATTATGATGGCGCTGTTCGGTGGCTGGTCCAGGTTGTGATTGGTTTTTCTAAACTTCTAAAATTTTACCGAGATTACTTTTACGATAAGGCGTCTGGGGCTATAAATCTGGACATTTTAATAAACTGTAAGATTTACATGGCTGCCAAGTAAAACTCAACTAAAGATCTTATTAAATATAATATTTATGAAGAAAAGATTCCAGATAAATAATACAACTCTAAAGTTTTTCCCGTAGTAAGCAATTTAGAAGTTATATTCATCATAAATAATTCCTTAATATCATTTTATCTATGTAATATGTACAATATGTACATTCCTCTCAACTTACAGGTAAATTATACATACATACTGCACCTTATACACCAAATTGTAACACCACGTATAGTAGTAGGTGACTTTAATAGATATAATATAATATGGGGATCTTCTAACTCAAATACGATGGGAAGAATAATAGAAAACGTAATACGTAACTTTAATTTAAATTTTCTTAATGAGAGAACCCCCACGAGGTTCAACTCAGCACCAGGAGAATCCCAGCAATTGACCTAAGTTTTTGTGATCCAATTTTAACTCCTTGCCTATTCTGGGAAGTTTTGTCGTTCACCTACGGCAGCGACCATTACCCCATAAAAATCTGCAATACTAATACTCCACCGGAACCAAAAGATACCTTTGTTTTTAAATGGAAAACCGAAAAGGTTGATTGAGTGAGCTTTTCAACATACATTGATAATTCCGTAGAAAGCTGTGAAATAAATTACTGTGGTATCGATAGAACAATCACTAATTTTAATGACTTAATACTAAAAAGTGCAGAACTCTACATTCAAAATACAAAAAAATTCACAATCGTCTTCCATTGGTCGAATAAGGACTGCCAAAAAGCAATACGACAAAGTAAAAAAGCAAAGAAAGTTAAAAGCTAGAGCCCAATTAATTATGGAAAATTTAAAAAAAGCCTCATGGTCAAAATCCGTCTCTGAAATAAACAGTTCTACTCCAATGAGCGAAGTTTGGAAAATGGTAAAGAAAATTTCCGGTTTAAAGTATTCTTCATCAATTACCACTCTTCAAATAAACAATAGCACAGTCTCTTCTTCACAAGACATTGCTAAAACTCTTGCTTTCACCTTTGAACAACATCCCTCTGGCGAAAACTACAATATTAATTTTGAGAACTACAAGATAAAGAAAGAACGCACACTCTTGTCTCTAGAAGAATTCCACAAAAACCCCCTATCTCAACCTCTTATTATTGTAGAACTAAATAACTCCTCAGAGGATATGAAAAACTGAAGTCTAGGACCCGAAAATATTCCTGTTGCATTCCTAAAGCAATTATCAATTTTAGCAAAACAACATTTACTGCAAATCTTCAATCAAATTTGGTAACAACGACAATATCCGTTATATGGGCAAAAGCCACAATTTTGCCGTTTTTTAAATCCAGAAAGCCTCGACTTGATCCAGAATCATACCGTATCTCTCCAACATGTGCCATGGCTAAATTAATGAAGAAAATAATCAATATCCGGCTTGTGTGGACAATGGAAAAACCTCATTTCTTATTACTAGAGCAAAACGGCTTCAGACGTAACCAGTTAGTACTTGACAATATCGTAGACTAACAAAGTGATGTCCAAAAAGCGTTATCAATGAATCAAATGTGTATAGCTATTTTCTTCGATCTAAAGAAAGCCATTGGAGATTCAACATCATTAAAAAATTGCACGCATCCCATATTAGAGGACACTGCTTAGCCTATATCGAAAATTTCTTAAAGGATGTTTCCTTCCGATTACGAGTTAATAACTTATACTGCAGAAAAAGGTACCCCACAAGGCTTAGTACTTAGTCCTACCCTATTCCTAATTACTACAAACAACATATTAAACAAATTACATAAACCTCTTAAAGATCGCCTTTATGCCGACGATTTAGTGGTGTACCATAAAGGAGCGCAAAAAAAATCTATGTGCAGAATAGTACAGACATTTTTAACCCAACTAGATGAACGGATTAGCTATTACAGGCTTCAAATTCTCGGGTACAAAGACAACTGGTATGATGTTCATGAAAAAATCATCCATTACGCCAGTCCTTTATCTTCACAACAGCATCATTCCTTTCCAAAGCTCTGTGAAATTCCTTGGTATGTGGTTGTACTTAAAACCGTATCAAATTGTTTCTGGAGTTCCGACTACACTAATCCTTCTGATAAAACCGTTAGATACAATCCACAGTGCCGCACTTCGGATCGTTCTCGGAGCTTTTCACACTCCACCCACAGAAAGCTTATATTCTGAAACTGGAGAACCATCATTGTAGTATAGTCGGGCACTCTTAACACTTTCACACTCTTCTTCTGTAGCTGCTAATAAGGATCATCCACTCTTTGAAAATACTTTTTCTAAAAATAATCTTGACTTTCTCTTTAATTAATCTCGTACTGAAAAACTTTGTTACAGACGAGTAAGATCAAGTCTGAATAATTTTGACCCAACAATCCCAGATATATTTCACTGAAACATCCAACATCTGACTCCATGGATAATAAGTATCCCAAATTGCAACACCTCTCTAATAGATTTCTCCAAAAAATGCTATAACAACATAATCAAAAACAAACTAAACGAGATTCTTGAACGAGCCTTCTACCTTAACTGCACAAACATCTTTATGATTACAAATAATTTTATATTATAAATTATGATATTAATGATGGCATTGGTTGTGGATTTGTTACTCCAACGTCTGCTTTCAAATTTAAACTACTGCCTAGCTCAAGTGTTTTCACCGCTGAACTGTTTGCTTTGTACCGTGCTCTAAAATATGCAACCCTCTCAATAATTTCAAAACCTCTGTTTCTCACCGACTCGCTCGGCTCTCTTTTTGCAATGCAGCATCTGTATCCTAAAAAGGCAGACAGTAGTGCTCGTGATACAGCAATAAGTGTGGAATCTGAATTAGTGCTTAAGAGTGTATCTAAAGATCTCAAAAGGTTTTTTTCACAAAAAGTAATTGGTCAGTGGCAGCGCGAATGGTTACTATCGCAATCTAAATTAAGATCGCTAAAACCAGGTATACGACAGTGGAAAACTAGTGCTAGTACATGGTTTATTCAAACGGTTCTAACGAGCCTACATGTAGGACACACTACTCACAGGATCACACAGTCTTTTAACTTTCGGCTAGTGAACGCCCCCTGTGCTACGCCTCTTACCATCGTCCATTTTTTAATTGAGTGTCCAAAATACAATAGGGAACGTTCAATAAACAATATACCAAATACTCTACAAGATTTATTAGGAGAAAACTGTCACGTAAAACACTTATTAAATTACCTAAGGTCAATCAATATTTTATATCAGTTTTAAAGTTTTGTTTACTGAGCAACGGCGCTAATAATCTGTTGGTTGAAGCGGCAATGTTTCTTTTTAATAAAAAAAAACTCTAAAGTCATTGTAATTTTAAAAAAAAAGGGAATATAACTACCATCAAAAATTATTGACGAATAGCTCACATTTCTATACATTTTTTGACTATGCATCCTTCACACAGGACCTTAGTAAATTTCCTTTGTTACTAGCCTTTTATTATTAATTTCTTTCAATAGCTTTTATTGCAGCTTCGTCAATAGCTTTAATTATTTCAGTGGCAACTTTCATTCTAGCTGGCACTAAGTCGAAATTACTATGATAAGCTATTAAAACAGTTTCCCTGGAAGTTACTTGTACAAGGTTCCTGAAGAGAAAAGTTGTCGAGAAAGCTTTTTCGATAGATTAACTATATGTTGTTCCCAGGTTAATCCTGCATCCAAATATATCTCCAGCAACTTCGCTTCGGTTACACATTATGGTAGAACAACGTGTTCAACACAAGTGTTATGTCTTAAAGTAAAATTAACACTTTGTGATTTAGAGTTTTTCAAAGAGAGACAGTTAGTTAAAAACCAATTGAATAAGTTTTTTTTCAGATGTTTGGTAATCAAGGGTGTCGAATTCAGAAGGGTTATAGCTTACATCGAAAGTAGTGTCATTAGCAAATAAAACAGTGTTGACTGTCATATTTTCAGAGAATACTAGATCGTTAATATAAATAAGAAATAATATTGTACCCAATACCGAACCTTTAACACTACCGAACCAGGAACACCAAACAACAGAGATTGTTTTTGAGAATCACACTGGTTGAAGTGAACATATTGATGACGATTTGATAGATATAAATCAATTAGTTGAATAGCATCACTATGAAAATTATAATACGGAAGTTTTCTAAGCAGAATACTATGTGTGACCCAATCGTAAGCCTTAGTAAGATCGAAAAACGATTCAAGAGTGTCAAGATACTTTTCAAACCCTTCCAAATGCCTTCCATTGCTATTGCTAGTGAAATGATCAATAGCTAAAGTTGTTGTTTTATTTTTTCGAAATCCGTACTGGTTTATAGCAAACAGTTTATTAGATTTAAAATGTGGATTAATTTAATTTTTTAAAATTGGTTCATAAACTTTTGATAATATGGGCAACAAATGAATCGATAATTGTTGTAATCATCAATAGAGCCTTTATTCTTAAACAGAGGTACTACAAGTGTTACAAGATATTGATTGGTTTATTAAAGTTCTTAGGTTAGGTTAGGTTAGGTTGTTAGAGATTGAACAATTATATTTTTAATTGTTTTTATAATTTTTGTGTTAAATCCATCACGATCTTTGCTGTTACTATTTTTTATTTTTGAAATAGCTAAGTCAACTTCACTAAAGTTCACTGGCTGAAAACTAAAACACGGGATATTTTCCTGGGGTATACACTTTAAATAGTTATCAAGAGTTAGCTGGGGAACCTCAAGCTCATTTATTACTGTCTTAGCAGTTGAGAAGAAGTGGCTCAACGCAATCTCCGTGAGTGGTTTGGATGCAGTTCAATTGAACTATTCAGGCAAGTAACCAATAAAATTATAATTGCCAGAATGATTTCCAATCTCCGATAGGAGTGGAACTTGAAGAAGAAGAAGTGGCTATTAAAACCATCTGCCTTGAGTTTAGAATTCTCAGTGAAAACATTTGTATGTTTGTTACCGTTAAAAAGTTTCCACATAGCTTGTTGAGAGTTGCCAGAATTTTTTATAAACCATCATTTGCATTAATTGTTGCAAGCCTGATGACTACCCTGTACTCGTTTCTATTTATTGATATAATAAATTTAAGTCTCTTACATATTTTTCTCAAAGTGTCACTGAACCAGTTTATTTTTTTACCTGGATTATTTTTATTCAGCAATTTCGATTTTTCTGGAAAAGAGATATTTATGGAATTTAATAACACATTTAATTTTAAATTAATATCCAAATTATGATTGCATACAAAATTAAAGTTGCAATTTACCAAAATCTGGTTCAAATTGAAGAGTCCTTCATTTGTGATAGGTCTATAACAAACTCTGGTTGCACAATTTGTAGATGAGTAAGCTATCTGATAGATTATGAAAAGGCTTTCGACAGCATTGAACACTGGGCGGTTGAAGAAGCTCTGGTCAATAGTAGAATAGATTCAAGATACCGACAATTGATACATGATATTTACCAAAATGCAACCATGACCGTAATTCTGGACGACAAATTAATAACGGATAATATAAAAGTTAAACGAGGAGTCCGACAAGGCGATATAATTTCACCTAAACTGTTTACCTTGACCCTCGAAGACATAATAAAATCAACAGATTGGGAAAACAGAGAAATATGTATTAACGGAAAACACCTAAATCACCTTAGATATGCGGATGATATACTCCTGATCTCCTCGGAACGACAAGAACTGGAATTAATGCTAAATGAACTTCATGAGAAATCACTGCAAAAAGGCCTAAAAATTAACTTCAACAAAACAAAAGCAATGACAAACACGGAAGACCAAGAGGCAATAAAAATAAAAACAGAAAAAATAGAACAGGTAAATGAGTATATCTATCTAGGACAAGCAATCAGAGCTAACAGAGAAAATCAAACAGCCGAAATATCGAGACGAGTAAGAATGGGATGCACAGCGTTCGGCAAACTTTCTTACGTTCTAATAAATCAAACAATCCCTCTATACTTACGAAGCAAGGTATATAACTCCTGCATAATACCGGTGCTCATCTACGGAGCACAGACATGGACATTTATACAGGCCAATTTGGATAGGATAAAGAAGGCGCAAAGAGCGATGGAGAGACGCTTGGGTGTTGGGTGTATCACTTAGAGATAGAAAACGTAAGCAGTGGATCAGAACCAGAACAAAGACAGTAGACGCGATAGAACAAGCAGCAAAATTGAAATGGAAATGGGCTGGACACAATGAACGTCTCCAAGACGGACGATGGAACAATGCCATCGCAAAGTGGCGTCCATATAATTCAAAGAGATCAAGAGGCAGACCACAGATGAGGTGGAAAGATGACATCAGGAAACAAGGAGGTCCCACATGGCAAAGTATAGCTCAAGATAGGGAAAGATGGAGAGAACTGGGGGAGACCTGTATCCAACAATGGAAGGATAGTGTGCTCATTAAGACACAAACAATCAGCTGAAATTTCATTGAGCGGAACTTAAAAATCTAGAAAAGAGTTATGCAACGATTGAGCATTATAGTGAATGAACTTTAAATAATTTTTAAATTTAACAAGATATCAACAAAAATACCTAAAAAAGAAAGGCGTAACACCAGCTTGTTGAACAAATAATAACTTGGACAAATTTATTAAAGATAACAAAAGTCAAAAGAAAAATCACTTACCCAGTGGTGTATATGTTACGGTTAACATCCGGAATCAGACTAATTTCAATATTACCCAGTTAATATCGAGATTCACCAGTCTAGTTGATTAATATCCGAAGATAATTGATGTTCAGCCTTCAATCGGACATTAACCGGCTAATCTCGACATTAACACAAGTATCTTGTGTTAAAGTCCACATTGTGTTGATGCGTAATCAAGTGGCATTCGTGCAAGAAGTATTGTTATTTGAAAGTGAAAATTTAAGCATTTAATATGTCCAATGAATTTAAATACCGATCTTACGAGAATCTTGATAAAATTATTTCCACAAAAAGGGATGACAACAATACTTATTTATCTCGTGAAAAATATGATTTAATCTGTAATCAAATAAAAGTAGCAAAACGACAAGCTAAAAACAGCGTTGTCGGTGTTTGGCCAAATGTAGTGAATGTGGGAAATGATTTCAAATTTATTGTTCCTTTGCAAGAAGGTAAGGAGAAATTTTTATGGTACGTAAAAAAAGAGGAATTATTTGATATTCTGTATGAAGCACATTCCTCTAAAAATTTTTGGTTGGATGTACAATATAAAAAATAGTATTGTCTTGTTAATTTTTTTGACGAATTGTTTCCCACTTTCTCCCATTCGCGCTTCGGTCAAACCGAACGCGGCCTCGTTGGAAGAAGAAGACATTAACATCAGCGTTGGCGTTTTTGGCGTTCCATTGGCGGATGGCGTTTTCACAAACGAAGGACGTAGACTCGTTCGTCGGTTGAGGGGTGTTTTCTAAATGTTTGTCGTTAATTCATCATTATGATTCATATGCGTTCGAGACTGCGACCCGTTTTTACACCCTGAATGTTAAGGGTGTAAATTATAAGTTTAAGACAGATAGTCAATAATATCTGCGCTCTACACGATTCTCATTCCTCAACTCCATTCGTATTTTCTGGATGCTGCTGCTGGAAATATTCCGGAGAATATTATTTGTTTGAAATCGGGACCTTTTTCAACAGATTTATGTCCATAATTTAAATCTAGTTTCCTTCACATTTCACGCCGATTCAAGCCCACGCTTTTTCTAGCCTCTCTCTATACTACTTTTAGACTACTACTACGAATATACCGTTTTATAATAAACAAAATTTACTTAAAATCAGGATGATGTAATTTATAAAAACGCTGTAACGTTATAAACGTCACATCTCTCTTAATTTATATTTAAATCATTATTTCATTTTAATTTCTTTATTAATTTACTAATTCGTTTATTTTTATTTAAAAAGTAGTTGGTGCCCTCTCTTTCTTCTTCTCTTTTTCATTTTTTTCTCTGTCTTTATTTACTCCCTCTTTCTGTCCCATAGAATAAATATTAGCCCTCTCTCTTTCTGTCCGACAGACTATTCCGTTGCGTGTTGACAGACAAGATAGTTTCATGATATCTATAGCAACATCCTATGACATCGGTGCTAACTTTAAGCACTCCCACTACTAGTAATGTAGTGGGAATATAATTTTTTTCCTGCTTTTGTATAAAAACTAGGTAAGTCAGTTCTATTTGTCTATCTAATACTGCTTTTTTTATTTCTCTTGTATCTCTTCATTCTATCCACTTTTGGATATAGGTTTCCTCCATATTCTTTCATTGTTCTCTATATTGTGTCATCTTTATCGAATTTTCCACTGTTTTTCCCAAGTCATCCATCCATCTTTTTGGTGGTCTACCTCGGTGTCTTTTATCTTCACTAGGTCTCCATTCTTAGTCTTTTGGTCCACCTATTATCATTTAAACGTGATACATGTCCAGCCCATCTCCATTTGGCTTGTGCAATTTTTTCTGTGACATATGTCACTTAAGTCCTCTCTCTCCCCCTCTCTCTTTCTCTCTGTCATTCCGTGAGAGGTTTTTGGTCCTCCATCAAGCGCCTCCCTAGATGGCGAATAGGGGAATGCCTCCTAGATATAGGTGGTACCTGGGAAATAAAATACTCGGGGCAGACCAAAACCAGTAAACACTGCAGCGTCTGATCCAGAGTGGTAGACTGCCATCAGCATCTGACCCAGGGCGCTGAATCGAAACTCATCAACCCGTTTTAGTAGTCGGGGTGTTTTAATCGCCAAAAAATCCTCAATAAAATATCGAAGGTTCAGAATTAAAATACTCCAAGCAAGCAGAACGAATCGTATCTAGTATAAGTGCCCTAAAAAACTGTTTTCAAGTTATTAGAGCACTAAACTCTACATTTTTTTAACGAATTTTTAATGAGATTTGGGCGCGACGTAGGTACCACTTCTTTTGGCTCCGGCAAGCTTTCCTCATCTTCTTAGGTCATGATTCGCCGCTGGTATAAGTATCATCGTTTTAAGATCTATGGCAATCGTACATCCTATGTTAGTACTAAATGTAACAGTGCTTTACACCTTGATAAATTTTTTGTAGAAGTGTTCCACACGTAGAATTGATGTTAGTAACTGCAATTAATAAATAAATACTAATGTTTTCATTTATTTTTGTATTTACCCCGCTTCCTTCCAGTGGTAACTAGAGTTGCCAGGCTGCCATTCCGTCCGTTGGATACTGATGAGTAGACTTCGGCAAATATGCAAATAAAAATGTAGAAAATATGCGCATAAATATGCATGTGTTTACCCGAAAATATGCAAATATTTTACAAAATATGCATACAAATAAATAAAAAAATCGTAAAATAGTCACAATTTTATTTAAAAAAAAAGTGTACATAACTAAATATTTCCTACTATTCATTAAGATTTACATTTATTTTAAGTAACTACATTATTTTTAAGTATGAATAAACTTATTTAGAATTATGGTAACAATAAATGAGCAAGTGGTGTTCAAAATTTTCTAACAAAAACTTGTGGCTTCTGTCTGAGTACATATATTTATATATGGAAAAACTTCGTTCAACATCAACTGATATAACGGGAGCATTTTTCAAACTAACCAAAACATTTGGTTCTAAATTAATTGTTTCCGATATATTTCCAGCTAGAACACTGACTACTTCAGAAAGAATATGGTAACTTTTATTTTTTTCCATAGTAGCTTCAATTTTTTTAAAATATCTTTTCAAATATTATCTCTAACGTTCCGACAACATGACGCAAATTCTTTTATTAATGCTGTACTTTCGAACAATGACAGTTTTGGTGATTCTAACTGAGTAATTGTTTTTTGAACAAAACTAAAATTTGATTTTATAAATGAAAGTTCTTGTTGAAGCAAGTTACTCTGAAAAGGTTGTTTAGAATCCAAAAGAGATTGGGAACTTTCATCTGTTAACGTATCAATTATGTTCTTTATTTTAACAAAATGATCTGCATAAAAATTAGCTGCTTCTAACCATGTTCCCCATCGCGTTAAAATAGATTGTGGTGGAAGAGGAATGTTAGGTAGCATTTCTTTATAAAGTTGAATTCTTATAGGAGATTTAAGAAATACTTTTTTGACACTGGATATCATGGTATTTACAAGAAGAAACTTTTTTCGTATTTTCTCTGCAACTCTGTTTAATCCATGCGCTACACAAGTAACATGTATTAAATCTGGAAAAAATATTTTTAAATTTTGTCCTGCTTTCACCATATAAGGAGCAGCATCCGATAAAATAAGCAGTAATTTATTAGAAGGAATAGTTGTCGGAAGAAAAAAAGTTGCTAATGTTTCTTGTATAAAACACGAAATTGTTAAAGCATTTGTTTTCTCAAGTTGCTGGCATGAAATAAGATGAGATTTTGGTAAAGTATCTTCTTTAAGAACACCAATCAATAAATGAGCAATATACTTTCCTGAGGAATCAGTGGTTTCGTCTACAGATATGTAAAAATAATTATTTGCAATTTCTTCCTTAATATTAATTAACACCGACGAGTATAGCCCGTTCACATTATTTCTTCTTAGAGACCGATCACTTGGAACATTAAGTTTGCAATATTTTTTTAGAAACGAACTAAAATTTACATTTGCTAATTTTGAAAGCGGTATGTTTGCAGACACTAATGCGCGACACAAGTCTTCATTAAAAGTTTCTTGCTCATCTAATTTTTTTGAAGTAGATTGGAAACATTTAGCCATTGAAGTTTGATGTTTTCCTCCTATTTTTCCTTTTTTTTGCAATATGTGAAGCAGTTCTCACATGTTGGTCTATCTGAAATTTCTTCTCACATGCTATCTATAAATATAAATAAAAACCTTTATTTTAACCCAACCTTTAAAATATAAAAATATACAAGGTGTTTTTGGTTAATCAAATAACTGGTTTGAAAAAAAAACACTCGCTAAGTGTTTTAAATGCAGTATTAATCCACAAATTAGTTTTTGTTACTAACCATTAGTACATCATATAACTTATTTTAAAATTTAACAAAAGTTTTTTTTTGTTAATTCAATTACAATAAAAATAATTGTGTTTTAGAATAGCTGACTTTCTAAAGGAAGCTATTTTTCATTTAAAAACAACCTACGAGTACTAAATTTCAAGTAAATACGTTAATTGGTTTTAAAGTTATTGTTGTTATTAACTAAAAGAATTTAATTTTTTTTAGTTTTAACACCTGTATCTCGAAAAGTAAATAAGTTTGACCCCTCATTAACTATATCGTTTTGTTCAATTTTTCGAGAAGTATCTACAGTCAAACGTTGTAAGTGTCATTTGGAAACACCCTGTATGTATGAAATATTAGATATTTAATAGAAAATATTAGATACTTACAATTTTGCCACAGACTGAACAGTAGATTTTTCCCATATCCATAGTCAGCTCTTTATAAGGTTTAATCCAAGTTGAAGCACTGGTTGTTTTAGGCATTATAAAATCACAATCTTCCTTTTTGTTACGCACAACGAGTGTTTACGCTTTGAATATCAAAACAAAAATGATTTACAAATCTGAGCATCAAATTAGAAATGTTTAGGTACCTAATTCAATAAACTGAGAGATTTTGGAAAATCCCTAAATTAGGAACACAACTATTAGCCGTTTACCTACTGTTAAGATACAATAAATTGTAGATAGATTTGGGGATTAGATCATAAAATGCAAATGAGCGAACCCTTAGCGATTATCCAATAACTGAATGCCTCAGTGACCGAGACTTTCTAAGAATGTTGAGGGCTACTTAAATTGATCTTCTTTGAAATTGTAAATGTTTTGTACCTGTAGAGATTACGTACTTAGATCATTTCTTGATTAAAATGACTACAAAATTTTATACAAGAATTGAAATAAATTGGCATGTTTAAAAATTTTCAAATACAGTATAAAAATCTGAACTTTTATGCACTTTATGCGAACTTTTATACAAATATGCCAAAATATGAAATATTTGCATAAAATATGCACAATATGCAAAATATGCAATATGCATATTTGCCGAAGTCTACTGATGAGATATAAATTTTAACGTTTAAAGTATCATAGATGTTCCCTGACTAAAATAATATACAAAAAAATTACTAGGGAATTCTGCGCATGAATAGTTAACTCCTAAAAACAAGTGGTCAATTCTAAATTTTGGTACCCAAATACAACACTAACATTAACAGAGTAGAAGAGCTTTAAACATTTCTAATCGTAAAATTACTGCGCTATAAATTCAAAGCGACGAGAGCATTAAAAGTCAAAAGAACGTACAATTACCACAATAATAAAAAAGCGGCACTCTTACAATTCCAATTCAAAAACTAAGGTAAGCAACCTTTTTACATACTTATAAATCAACCCCAATTTTTTTAGAGCTTCAGCTCACTGTATTTAATTGTCAACCGCCCATAAATCTGCCAGACCTTATCACGTGATAAACGGAAGTGTCTTTATGACCATTGTACCAACACATTTGAATTTCACACAGTTTTCTCTGTCTCGGGAGTATAAATATATGCTGGGACAGATATATAGTGTTTTGTAAATTAAAGGGAATATTTATTAAATATGAGAAAAGATAGGAGCAGTTGTACAACGAATGCTATTATTCGAAATGGTATGTAAATATTGTTTTATTGTCGCTTTCTATGTGGGCGTCTGTGAGAACGTTTTTTACAATTAATAGTGAATTAAAGCTCAAAATAAAACAGGCGCCAGGCACTTCAGTTATTTTGTCTTCTTGTGATTGTCTCCATTGTAAGTTGGCGATCACTCTGATCCACGTAAGTTTAATGTAAAAATGTGTCAATGTAGTGTATGTGAATTGTTCACCAAGTAATAAAAAACAAAATTTGTTTAATTTATTAATGTTTGTATTTTAAGAACGATTTCTGAAGTGGAAATTGAAACGTCAATAAATGTATTTTTATCTTTAATTGTGGCTTATTCCCAGTTAAATAGTAATTACTAGACTTCGGCAAATATGCAAATAAAAATGTAGAAAATATGCGCATAAATATGCACGTGTTTACCCGAACATATGCAAATATTTTACAAAATATGCATACAAATAAATAAAAAAATCGTAAAATAGTAACAATTTTATTAAAAAAAAAAGTGTACATAACTAAATATTTCCTACTATTCATTAAGATTTACATTTATTTAAGTAACTACATCATTTTTAAGTATGAATAAACTTATTTAGAGTTATGGTAACAATAAATGACCAAGTGGTGTTCAAAATTTTCTAACAAAAACTTGTGGCTTCTGTCTGAGTAGGTACATATATTTATATATGGAAAAACTTCGTTCAACATCAACTGATGTAACGGGAGCATTTTTCAAACTAACCAAAACATTTGGTTCTAAATTAATTGTTTCCGAAATATTTCCAGCTAGAACACTGACTACTTCAGAAAGAATATGGTAACTTTTATTTTTTTCCATAGTAGCTTCAAATTTTTTTAAAATATATTTTCCAATATTACCTCTAACGTTACGACAACATGACGCAAATTCTTTTATTAATGCTGTACTTTCGAACAATGACAGTTTTGGTGATTCTAACTGAGTAATTGTTTTTTGAACAAAACTAAAATTTGATTTTATAAATGAAAGTTCTTGTTGAAGCAAGTTACTCTGAAAAGTTTGTTTAGAATCCAAAAGAGATTGGGAACTTTCATCTGTTAACGTATCAATTATGTTCTTTATTTTAACAAAATGATCTGCATAAAAATTAGCTGCTTCTAACCATGTTCCTCATCGCGTTAAAATAGGTTGTGGTGGAAGAGGAATGTTAGGTAGCATTTCTTTATAAAGTTGAATTCTTATAGGAGATTTAAGCAATACTTTTTTGACACTAGATATCATGGTATTTACAAGAGGAAACTTTTTTCGTATTTCCTCTGCAACTCTGTTTAATCCATGCGCTACACAAGTAACATGTATTAAATCTGGGAAAAATATTTTTAAATTTTGTCCTGCTTTCACCATATAAGGAGCAGCATCCGATAAAATAAGCAGTAATTTATTAGAAGGAATCGTTGTCGGAAGAAAAAAAGTTGCTAATGTTTCTTGTATAAAACGCGAAATTGTTAAAGCATTTGTTTTCTTAAGTTGCTGGCATGAAATAAGATGAGATTTTGGTAAGGTATCTTCTTTAAGAACACCAATCAATAAATGAGCAATATACTTTCCTGAGGAATCAGTGGTTTCGTCTACAGATATGTAAAAATAATTATCTGCAATTTCTTCCTTATTATTAATTAACACCGACGAGTATAGCCCGTTCACATTATTTCTTCTTAGAGACCGATCACTTGGAACATTAAGTTTGCAATATTTTTTTAGAAACGAACTAAAATTTACATTTGCTAATTTTGAAAGCGGTATGTTTGCAGACACTAATGCGCGACACAAGTCTTCATTAAAAGTTTCTTGCTCATCTAATTTTTTTGAAGTAGATTGGAAACATTTAGCCATTGAAGTTTGATGTTTTCCTCCTATTTTTCCTTTTTTGCAATGTGTGAAGCAGTTCTCACATGTTGGTCTATCTAAAATTTCTTCTCACATGCTATCTATAAATAAAAATAAAAACCTTTATTTAACTCAACCTTTAAAATATAAAAATATACAAGGTGTTTTTGGTTAATCAAATAACTGGTTTGGAAATAAAAAACACTCGCTAAGTGTTTTAAATGCAGTATTAATCCACAAATTAGTTTTTGTTACTAACCATTAGTACATCATATAACTTATTTTACAATTCAACAAAAGTTTTTTTTTGTTAATTCAATTACAATAAAAATAATTGTGTTTTAGAATAGCTGACTTCATAAAAAAAAGTAAAGGTGAAAAATTGTTGTACATTGTACATTGTATTGTACCATGGACAATTTTTTCTCACTAAAGGAAGCTATTTTTCATTTAAAAACAACCTACGAGTACTAAATTTCAAGTAAATGCGTTTATTGGTTTTAAAGTTATTGTTGTTATTAACTAAAAGAATTTAATTTTTTTTAATTTTAACACCTTATATCTCGAAAAGTAAATAAGTTTGACCCCTCATTAACTATATCATTTTGTTCAATTTTTCGAGAAGTATCTACAGTCAAACGTTGTAAGTGTCATTTGGAAACACCCTGTATGTATGAAATATTAGATATTTAATAGAAAATATTAGATACTTACAATTTTGCCACAGACATAGACAGCTATTTATAAGGTTTAATCCAAGTTGAAGCACTGGTTGTTTTAGGCATTATAAAATCACAATCTTCCTTTTTGTTACGCACAACGAGTGTTTACGCTTTGAATATCAAAACAAAAATGATTTACAAATCTGAGCATCAAATTAGAAATGTTTAGGTACCTAATTCAATAAACTGGAAGATTTTGAAAAATCCCTAAATTAGGAACAAAACTATTAGCCGTTTACCTGCTGTTAAGATACAATAAATTGTAGATAGATTTGGGGATTAGATCATAAAATTTAAATGAGCGAACCCTTAGCAATTATCCAATAACTGAATGCCTCAGTGACCGAGACTTTCTAAGAATGTTGAGTGCTACTTAAATTGATCTTCTTTGAAATTGTAAATGTTTTGTACCTGTAGAGATTACGTACTTAGATCATTTCTTGATTAAAATGACTACAAAATTTTATACAAGAATTGAAATAAATTGGTATGTTTAAAAATTTTCAAATACAGTATAAAAATCTAAACTTTTATGCACTTTATGCAAACTTTTATACAAATATGCCAAAATATGAAATATTTGCATAAAATATGCACAATATGCAAAATATGCAATATGCATATTTGCCGAAGTCTAGTAATTACTTTAAGATGCCACAAGAAAATAGCTTCAGAAGACTACAGATTCTGTTCCAGCGCTGTCTAAATATCAGCAGTGAAATATACTTGTGTTTTATATCGGAAAGCATTTGTGTACCTTAGAGTTAAACTGTATTAACTCACAAATTTTAAATTTTACAGGAGAGCATATTAAAAAATATATAAAGAGTAAATTTTATATAGAATTTTAATTTCTTTTTCTTCAAATATGTGATAAACACCATTTGACAGGTATAAATGATACTATATATTACTGTATTTGTTATTTTTATTGCTCTTTAATTTTTTAAAAAAACATGGAGTTAATACTGTTTAGCAGGAAAACAATTACCATATTCGGGATATAATATAATGGTATGTTAACACACGTGAATAAATAATCTGGAGATAATACGATAAATGAAACAAAATTTAGTCAAGAACACTTCTTTTTATTTAATTAAATTAATTAACAAGTCATACCTGTAAAACAAAATGAGTAAACAAAATTAACGAAAAACGAAACACAAAGGATCATGAGGGTCGTTCACTTAAAATTGTTTTGGAAATTTTTTATAAATCCTCATCTACTTTATCAGAGTGTGATAAATTTTTATAAAAATGATGAAATTTACTTGGCACCCAGGTGAGCAAACTTTGCAGATATGTGTATTTTTTGTAGATATTTCCTTTGGCTTAGCGCGAATCACAGTCAGGATCTCAGGAAACTTAACACGCCTAGTATTACTATTAAGATCAAGAGATTGGAATGTTTTCGAATTAAAATTAATTTTGGAAAAAAGTAAACCTAAATTATTGCTGCGTACTTGAAAGTGGACAACATCTGACATGCGAAAGTCTGTTTTTGCAGAGATTTTTCCTTATAATAAAAGGTGAACAGTTGTTGTTGTAAAGAGTCTTAAAATCCTTGAAGTCATTTAGTTCCATATTAATTACATTGAATATTTGAGAACGACAGCAAAGTCGTGCTAGCTGCAGCCAGTACCAGGGAGTCATGATTTTTAAAAAGGGTGTTTTCTTTCGTTCTCTTTCAATAAGAGAATGATCACTGTCGACTTCTAAATGGGTATGACCACGTAACAAAAACTTGTGATTTATAATTTTTATCTGTAAATACTTGTGAAGTGACCATTATGTAATGACCATTATCATATTTCTGTTCTGGAATGAGCAGTTGTCGGACTACACAGTAATTTCTCTTACATTTTCATTTATAGCTTCAGTCCACCTCAAAAAGCCCAAAGCCATTTCGTTTGCTCCACTTCCAGACTCATCTCACATCATGCAAGACGTAACATTACCTGAAGTGTCTGATATCGTATAATTGTAGGTCCATTACTTGAGCTTATACAATCTATGCTGGTTACTTAGAACAGGAGTTGGCAGACATTTCTGTATATCCAGTGTCAATAATTTTATTCAAAAAATCAATATAAGGTTGAATGTTCGAATAATTGAACTTTGATGGTATACAAGGCAAATATCGAACACAGTAATTAATTAAATCTTGCCCAAGTACTTTCGATCAATAGATCATCTTCAGGAGCATTTCGTCAGTTGTGGCCTATCCGACATGAGCAGAATGTCATACATGTAAATTTGGACATAACAATACAATACACAATGACAAACAAACCCTTTAAAATTTTTAAAAATGGAGAAGCTACATGTTATATAGAAGCCGGAGACAGAATGTGTCTGACAGAATGGAGTTCTTCTTCTTCTTCTCACGGTGCCTTATCCTTAAGGACGTTGGCCATTACATTTGCCCATTTAATCTTATTTGTAGCAGCCCTGAATAGTTCTATGGTCATGTTCGTCCATTGCCGTAGGTTTTTAAGCCAAGAGTTGCGTCTTGTTCCTGGTCCTCTTTTGCTATTGATCGATGGAGTTAATACTTCTTAAATGTGCTTGTGATATTAACTCCACTAATACTACTAATAATACTTATATTGCGGGGTATTAAGTGTACCCGACTGTTTATCTTGGAACTACTGAGGGACTTAATACACTTTAAGGTTACTTATCTTTGGAACCGCATTAAATAGGATTTAATATTGTATTGCATATGAAAGATGTAAAGTCTGTTATGTATAAAGTGAAATTATACAATTTAAAAAAAAATGGAGTTAATACAGTTTAGCTCTGTAGTACAGATTTGATAGAATGCAAAACTAATACGATATTAGGGAGCTAGAACTAGCATCGTTAAAATGTATTTAAAAAGTAACAAAAATGAATATTACTTGGCTCTGTGCCAAAAGAAAAGAGGCCACGTTAAAAAACCAAAGAAGAACGGGTCTAGGACAATTCGCCGTCGCCAATTCGCCGTCGCCGATTCACCGTCGTCCATTCACCGTAGGGACAATTCACCGTTAGCCGATTCGCCGTCGCCGATTCGCCGTCAGAATTTTAATTTTTAGAATGTTTATTATTAACACTTGGTTATAAATAGAAGATTTTAGGCAATATATTATTTTATAGTAAGTACCAATTAATGGTGTGTTGATGTTTAAATTTTTATTAGGAATAAAATATTTAACAAGAACTAGAAAACAATTAGGGGGGTTGATCTTCTAATGTGGGTTAAAATAGTTGTTGTTTATTTAATGACCATTAATAACGAGTGAATAATGATTCAAGGATTTAATTTTTTGTTTAAATTATTGTTGGAATAAAAAATGTTTAACAAGAATTAAAAAAAAATTAGGCAATAATTTTTTTTAGTAAGTACCCATTTATTGAGGGTTGGTGTTTAACGAAAACTTAATTCATATAATTTTATGTTTAATTAAATATTTTTGCTAAGTAAATGAAACAAGGCATCCATTGTTTTATGTTTTGTTTTATTAAAAAATTAATTTATTCCTAATAAAAATAAAACATCAACTCAATAAACATCAATAAATAGGTACTAACCATAAAATATTGCATTGCCTAAAATCTTATTTTTATAACCAAATGTTATTAATAAACATACTCAAAATTAAATTTCTGACGGCGAATCGGCGACGGCGAATCGGCTGCCGGTGAATTGTCCCTACGGTGAATGGGCGACGGTGAATCGGCGACGGCGAATTGGCGACGGCGAATTGTAACTGCCAAAATTTTTCGTAATAAAAAATTGAGAATTACCTTGATGGAATCCAAGTAACCAAAGACAAATCAAGAGAAATAAAAGTAGAATCAGACCATAGTTACACCTATGACAGTTTCGTGACAGTAAACGTTATTAATTAATTGAATTATTTATAATGCAAAAAGAAAACAGATTAAATGCGAAACCCCATCCGCCATTTCTTTTTGCAACCAAAAAATTTGCAACCATAGGAATACATCCATCGTTAGACAAAACAGGATCAACTAAAAAGAAAATAACCGATGCTGGCCCCGGTTCTTACGATCCCCAACCTGCAAAATGTACCTCCAAAAACGGCTACTCCTGGAAAATGAAATTGGAGAGCGAGAACTTCTCAAAACATCGTGGTCACAGAAACCCTGAGTTAGTTAAAGAGCGAGATTTCCAGAAAACTATGAGAGGCCCAGGTACACATGAAGTTAATTATGATATCTTTAAAAGACAATGTGATTCCAAATTTGAGAATGTTGATTTGGGGGCCGAGAAGAGATTTGTCGATAAAACTCCAAACTTTCCTTGTGCCAATACATATTTTAGAAAATTCGAAGATCTGTGTACTGTACGCAAAAAACAGTTTAGTCAAACACCAACTTTTGAATTTGATGGTTTTTTAGACAGATTTCGTTTAAATCTTCCACGGCACTTATTACCCTCCAACATATATGATTATCAAGATCACGACAACAAAAACATTGCAGATATAGTTAAGAAAGTGGTATCAGCAAGAGGTCCCTACGATTTATTTACTGGTCCTAGAGACAATACAACAATAAAAAATCATTTCTCGACTCCAATCTGCGCTTCGCCGGAATACTACTATATAAAACCAAGCAATTTGGACGTACTTCTACATCATCCCTCCAAATCTCGCACAGGAAAGTTTCTGCAGGGAAAAAGGTTCACTAAACCAATTTTACGTCATATTCTGAACGACCTAAGTCTCTGCTACCGAAATCCAAAAGATCCTGGACCTGCAAGCTACAATTTGGACAAATTCGGTAGTATAACAGAAAAACCTCCTAACTTGCATCCATTTAATACGTCTAAATCTCTTGCTAGACCTCCACCTGCGTTATGGAATATTTTTCCTGGACCTGGCAGGTATAATCCTAAACCTCCCAGATGTATGAAGCAGAAGAGAGCCTCGTGGGTGTTTCTGTCTAAACAAAATAGACAGTATTATACGGTGGTCAAATATTCTGCTTTTTGAGTATAAATGATATTATATATACATACTTATATACAAATTAAACATAAAACAGATATTTATGTATCAGAAAACGGGTGTGTTTGTTAATTTTTACAACAAAAATGTTGGATATTGTTTTATAGAAATTTTGGTGTAGTTTCTTCTTGTTCTTCTTCTTCTTATGGTGCCCTATCCAATTAGTGGATGTTGGCGACAATTCTGGCATACTCCTTTCGATCTTGTGTGGCTCTAAAGAGTGCATAGGCATCAAGGTTTGTCCAATCCCTTATGTTTTTAAGCCATGTATATTTCTTTCTACTGATGTCCTGTTTTCCTTTTATCTTGCCTTTTATAATAAGCTTTAAGAACTGGTACTTAGAATTTCGAAATATATGACCCAGGTAAGCAGTTTTTCTTCTTTTTATTAGTTTTGAGCAATTGTCGTTCTCTGCTCATTCGATTTAATACGTCGACTTTTGTTGTGAGATCTGTCCAGGAAATTTTAAGTAGTCTTCTAAATACCCACATTTCAAAGGCCTCTAATCGGTTTATCACATTGGCCTTTATGGTCCAGGTTTCTATACCATATAGCAGTATAGAGTAAATGTAACATTTTACAATGAACATAAGACAATGGAGAAGAAGGGTACAAGAGAGATCTGAATGGAAGGACATAGCCAGACAGGCAAAGACCTATCCAGGGTTATGATGCCAAAAGAAGAAGAAGAACATTTTACAAAGCGATATCGAAGCGTTAGGTTAAGGCTGCTGTTGCTTAGCAAGTTTCTCATATTAGTAAATGCTCATCTGGTTTGCTCAATCCTACTACGTATCTCTATGTTTGGATCTAGATGTTCAGTTGTCTAACTACTGAGATATCTGAACTTGGGGACCTTTTGGATGTTCTTATTGTTTACTTTTATATTTAATTGTAAATTTCGTGTTCTACTAACCACTATTACCTTCGTCTTGTATTATATTAATCTTCAAGCCCAGTCTTTCTTCTTCAGTGTTTATTCTATCTATTAGTCGTTGTAGAGCTTCTTGGCTATCAGCTATTATGACGTATCATCAGCATAGCGAAGGTTACTAATGGTCTGTTTGTTGATTTTGATTCCATCTTCAGTGTCACTTAAGAGTCTATCGAAAATAGTTTCAGAGTAAAGATTAAACAGAAGGGGTGACAGAACACAACCCTGTGGTACACCTTTTTCGATTAATAAATATGATGTAGATTCCAGTCCTACTCTCACAGATGCCACTTGATTTATATATAGGTTTTTTATGATTTTAAGGTCATTCTTATCTATCAAACGTTCCTGGAGCAATATTACTAATTCTGAATAAAAAACACAATCGGACGCTTTCTGGTAATCTATAAAATATAGTAATCAAAAGACTGATATGTTTTTTGTACACACTTATGACAAGTCAAAAGAAAAGGCAAAAAAGTATTTTTGAAGTGTGTATATTTTTTAATAATTCCTAGCTGAGCACTTTCTGCTTTACAAAGCCATCATCGGAGCTATGCTACAATAAAATGTTTTTATAAGTAACTAATTGGTGAAGATTTTAATTTTTTATACTTACGTCAATTTATAAATATCACTACAATGGACAAATCTCATTTCCTTATTTGTTGAAATTTTGATTTTTCTAATTACTTAGTTGTTAAAAATTCTTAAAAAACATACAAAAAACCGACTCTGGACTTCACAGACACATTAAAAAATTTTTGTCATGGTACGGGTGTAAGAACCCGACCATTGTTTGCTATGAGGAGGTAGACAGAATAGAACTAATGAAATCAAATGTCGGTCCCTTTAAACGATTTTTCAAAAGTGACAGTTGACAAATGTCATGTATAGGAAATAGAGATTGTTTTAAATTCTTACAAAATTATTTAATAGTTTGGAATTACTAATAGTCATCAAAGACTTTCTAAAAATTAAGTTTTTAAGTTTTTAAATTAAATCTTATGTGTTCATCACATCATACAGAATGATATTAGTTTGTAAATTGACTCCAGTCATTGATCAAGGTCAATGTATGTTCAATCTGACAGTCATCCCTAACAAACAAGGGTTCAAATCGTTCAATAATAATATAAAGAAGAAACATGGTATTAATGTTACATGATCTGATATTTAAGTGTATTGAGAATTGTATCTCTTGATGGAAATTTGTAAGAAATTTGCATAAAAATTTTTTTAAAGAATATATTTTCATGTTTCAATTAAGAATAACTTGTCAAATGAATTACAAAATGTTGTAAATTTATAGTAAAGTTTTTGCAGAAAGAGAACAAAATAACAGTCTCCCTTTTTTAGATATGATTGTCCATCGCACACATGACAATAGTCTTAAAACAGAATTGTATCTAAAACCAATTTCTAGCAATAGATTCATTAATTACTATTCCGAACATCCTACAAAAATGAAAATAAACTTAATTTTGGGGCTAAAAAGTAGAGTAACTAGAATAACTCATCCAACATATAGAGAACAAAGTTTAAAGAGACTAAAAAACATACTAATTGAAAATTCTTATCCCGTTGGCTTACTCAAAAAATTAATTTTTAGTACTGCAAACTCTCCAACCTCCATCACATTGATCGACAATACCAACAATAAAAAACAAATCACAGTAAAAATGGCAAATCAAAAAATAAACAATAGCCTGACAGTTAACACCTTAATACCAATAACACCACAAACTTTTGGATCTTTACCTTATATTCCATTCTTAACACCAAAACTTCTCAAATTATTTAAAGGATTAGAAAACATAAAAATTGCCACCAGAAATGTTAAAACCATAGCACATTTATACACTAAAACTAAAGATCCTTTAACAACTGATGAAAGTTCTAGAGTAGTGTATCAAATACCTTGCTCAGACTGTGATAAAATTTATATAGGAGAAACTTCTCGAACATTACACAGCAGAATTATTTCTCATAAAAGTAATGTAAAAACTAAGAAATCACAAGCTTGTGCATTAGCTGAACACTCCATCAATCTAAATCACACATTTAATTTTTCACAGGCTTCAATTCTAGAGAGGCAGAAACATGAACAGAAATGGTTATTTTTAAAAATGACACATATACAAAAAAAATAAAAAATGTGTAAATAGAAGATCAGATATTGACAAATTAAGTAACATTTATTGTTACATATTAACATATCAATAAATACCGTCAAAATCTCATTTTCTATTGACATCCTAACATTAAAAATTCATATGTGCTTAAGCCAAACTGCTGACTGGATTAATTTATATTTTTTATAGACAATTAAATAAATTATAATAAAAACTATTGTTACTGGTTTTGCTTTCCACATAAAATAACTGTATTTTCATTCATATATGTCCATTAATCAAACCATGACAATGACATGTCTAGTGACAATATAGTTATTTTAATAAAAAAATTTTAATATCTTTATAATGGTTTGTTTTGTAGAGTACAATATTAACAACTATAATCTCATGACTAGTAAGTAAGACAATTAACAATTTTAACTAGTTAATTTATATTTCTTTTTACAGATGTCTTAAAAAAGAATTAAATAAAATTCGAAAGCTTGACAGTAAGTCAAAGAGTTTTCTTTGTCTTGTGGGCCAAATAAACTGACTGCATCCTCTGGCGGTCATTGCATCGTCGACATCGTCTCTCCAGGATCGTCTTGGTCTACCTCGTTTTCTTCTAGTCGGCGGAGTCCATTCTCTGAAGGTGTCCATACCAGTTAAGTCTTTTGGCTTCGATTGTGTCTATTTTGTCTAGATCGATTTCCATTTCTCTCCGAATATCTTCGTTTCTCACCCTATCAAGTCTAGTGAGCTGGCAACATCGTTTCCAGTAGTTCATTTCTATGGCCTTAATTTTTGATTTGTTTCTTTGGTTTATATCCCAGAGTTCGGCACCGTACAGTCCAATACTTTCTATTAATGTTTTATAAATTCTTCTTTTATTTTCTTTTGTTATTTTTTATTCCATAATAGTCCGTGTAGCTGTCTGGTGGCTGATCTTGCTCGGCCAATCCTGGAATGTATTTCTTCGCTACTTCCTGCTTTTGATGTTATTTGGACTCCCAAGTAATTAAAATTGTCTGTTGGTTTTATAGTTACCATTTCGATCTCCTACAACTAAGTACTCAGTTTTTTGTATAATAATTGTGAGGCCCCATTTGGTGTACTCATCTTCCAGTTTTCTAAGCATGTAGCTTCATTCTCGTCTTCAGCTAGAATGGCTTTCTTTTCCACGGCAAGTGCACCTCAGTTAGATATATTTTGAAGAGTGTACGTGCTATGCAGCAGCCTTGCTTTAGGCCCTTACTAATAGGAATTTCTCTAGTTAATCTATTTCCAGTTTTAATGTTTGCCGTCATATTTTTGCAGAGCTGTTGTACTGCTTGTATATTTTTTTGCTTATTCCTTGTTTTTCCAAAGCATTGAAAGTGGTAAACTATCGTATGCCTTTGTCAGATCTATAAAGACTATATGAGTTGAAAGGTTGTGGGCTAATCTTTTCTCGATAACTTGCGTTAGAGAGAATATACTGTCCATGCAGGATCTGCCTACACGAAAGCCATTCTGTTCTACGTCCCCAACCTTAAATCGCCAGTAAATTATTTTTCCTTTAATTTTGATTAGGTACATTTGTTTTCTTTTGCAGGGAGTTCCATTTTGTACTATTTTTTGTTATCTCAAAAATTTTATAGATCCTGGTCTATAAACATTGCGTAGCTATTCAAATTACGGAAAGCTACGGAATTGTTGTATATTTTTCTATAACTCTGTCCCATATTTCATTTGACAATCTCTGCATAAGGAATATTATGAGCTACGGTAATACAAAATTCCATATTCGTATATAGCATATCGTCAGTGATGTTCATATTTCGAAAAAACAAACTCCATCGTCAACAATAAACTTTGATATCAAACAATAAGAAAAAAGTAACCATTCCAAAGACGACAAATTGGAACATTAGATAAAATGAGGACATCAGAAAGGTCTAATAGGGCGAAAAAGCGACAAAGACAGGACAGGCCTGAACAGTATTCATAAAAATTTCTTCATTTTAAAGTTGTTTTCTAAAAGTAAAAAGAGTGCAAAATATTTGAACTAGCACTTGGAATGTACAAACTCTCTTAAAATATAAGTCAGGTAGTAGAACTTGAAACATGGAATGGAAGTGGTCACGCTGCAGAAACTGAGAAGAAAGAGCAATGGTAAAGAAAATCCACAAGGAAAACAATTCCTGTAGCTGGCTGTATACCACGTATCACAAAAAAGAGGTTAGTCTTCGTTAATGGGTATATTTATTTAAAAAAACCCTTAAAAGGGCTACATCAAAAAAACAAACGTTTTCGGACTAAACAGTCCATCATCAGGTTTAAAATGGCCTAAAATAAGTATAAATCATTTAGTTAAAGCAAACGTGGTTATTTTTAAATTTTGACTAGGGTTAAAAAGCAAAATGGTTATACTTACTAGGTTAAAATGCCTGAGCCACCAAAATACTAGGGTAAAAACGATTTAAATTACATGTAGTTATTAAAGATTGTACATATTGTTGTTACTAAAATGTGATGTTAAATATTAAATTGAATTTGACTTCAGGTAACATGCTTGAAGTGAGTTCCAGTGTCCGGAGAGTAAACCTCTTCAAACGGACTACAGCTGGTAACGGATTGACAAGATACCTATGAACGGTGTCGAAAACATACATTGACATTTTGTTTTCGACACCGACAATCAGTTACCAGCTGTAGTCCGTTTGAAGAGATTTACTCTCCGAACACTGGAACTCACTTCAAGCATGTTACCTGAAGTCAAATTCAATTTAAAATTTAACAACATCACATTTTAATAACAACAACATGTACAATCTTTAATAACAACAACATGTACAATCTTTAATAACTACATGTAATTTAAAGGGTTTTTACCCTAGTATTTTGGTGTCTCAGGCATTTTAACCTAGTAAGTATAACCATTTTGCTTTTTAACCCTAGTCAAAATTTAAAAATAACCACGTTTGCTTTAACTAAATGGTTTATACTTATTTTAGGCAATTTTAAACCTGATGATAGACTGTTTAGTCCGAAAACGTTTGTTTTTTTGATGTAGCCCTTTTAAGGGTTTTTTAAATAAATATACCCATTTTTTTCAATGGTAAAGGATCCAAAAAACATTCTCATTTCACTACTCTAGAACGGAGACTGTTTATGTAAATAACAGACAGAATTTGCACCACAAGACTAAAACAAAAACTACATAATATGCTATTCGTCACTAATATATGCATCAATGTTGGAGGATGAGAAAAAAGAGGTAGAAATATTCCATCATGTCTACAATTCAAAGCCACGATGATGTTATTTTACTAGGAGATTTCAGTGATAAATTGGGTAAAGAATAAGACCATTTTTAAAAAGCATAGTAGACATAATGAAACATGCTATGAACAATATGTGATGTCAAATAATAATACGGCCTGATGTATTCAAAATATCAAAAGTAATTTCACTTCATAAAAAAGGAAATAAAAATGCTCCAGACAATTACAGACTTATTACCATAGTACCAATAATAAGTAATTTTTTTTAAATCTTAATAATTACAAGATCGTATAACAAATTATTTGGATAATAAATGAATTATATCTAGCTTTTAATTTTTTTAGAACAAAATACTCAATAAATAAAGCTTTATTAGATGTTATAAAACATATTGTTTACGGTCTTGATGCAATTGAACCTACTAATGGATTAATGTGTCACCTTACAAAACCTTTTGATTGTGTGGTTATTTAAACACTATTGATACCATTGGAATATCTTACAGGAAGAACAAAGATTGTTGCATTTAATAATCAAGTATCCAATCCTCTACCAGTTTCAATCGGAGTACCACAACGATCAGTTTTGGGACCTCTGCTATTCTTGATATATAAATGAGTTACCAAGTGCGTTGGAAAACACCAAGCGTTTTCTTTTTGGAGATGACACACAACTTTATGTAGAGGTAAAACTGATTACAGTCAGGAAATATTAGAAAAATCCAAATCCTGGTTTAACTGTAACAAACTTAACTCAAACGAGCAGAAAACCCAGACAATAGTATTTAGTCCCGATAGATGAGTTAACCACCTGAACCAGTAAAGTTACTAGGTGTTACTATGGATACAAGGTTGAACTGGTCGTACCATATTGAACGATTGTGTAAGAAGCTCGCCTCACAGATTTTTGATATGCGCAGATTGGCTACTTCTGTGAGTCGAGATATTCTTAGGTCAGTTTAATTTAGAAAAGTTCATAGTATCCTGACATATTGCATAATTCTTTGGGAAAACTAGTTCTATACGTATGAAATTTTTTGTTTTCAAAAAGCAGGAATCTGTTTATATTCACCACGGTTCATTTTGCTATCTTGCTAAAAATCAATATTTTTCTATCAGGAATTCCATTTATTATAATTGTGCAAGTCCCATAAAGTTTTATTTTTATTAATTTTTCCAGTAAAGGTATAGATAAAAAAAATGGTCAAAATATACACAACTACTACGTGGAATAGACTTAGATAGATGAAGAATGACAGCAGCTTCCACATCTAGAGATCTGTTTCCACAGTTTGTTTTAGCGCCCTGATAAACTTCGAAGTCAATTATTAAACCATCGTGAGTAGTGGCGACATAAGCTTTTAACCCTTGTATACGTGTCTTTGTTTTAATAACTTGTCTCAAACCACGTAGACATCTCCCATAAAATAAAATCATCTGTTCTTCTATCGAATAAAAACCTGGTTGGCGTTCTAATCTGTTGCAAGTATTCTTTACTTGATCAAGTACAGGTTGCACTTTCCAGAGTGAATTCTGGTTTCTTATAGGAGCTTCATCACTTTCCACAACGTGAAAAGCCGTACGAAGAACTTTAAAATGATCCTTAGAAATCTTATCAGCAACTAAAGCTAATCGCATTTCTGTCCGCCAGTAATTTGAATGCGTGGGTATAGAATACACCCATGATAAAATGAACTACTACAGTTTTTTTTATTTCTGTTTGCATATAATAATTATTTGTACAAACTGCGGCATGCTCAAAAATATTTTCGTCATAATAGTCTTCAAAATAGGCCAAAGTAGACCTAGTCGCTGCTGGCGGTCGCTCTGGATAGCAGTGTTCTATCTGGTTGTATGGCATTTGCTTCCAGATTCTTTGGCGACTGTCTAACTTTTCAGTAACAGTTTCAGACGATGGGTCTAAACTTGGAGGTATCTCAGGCTCATCAAATGTATCAACGGCAAAAACAATGACGTATAATATATAGACTGAGCAGTCCCGTATTCTCGCTATATAATCGGGTGTCCGAAAGATCTCCGCTCAAGGTTGAAGGTATGTTTACCAGAACAGCGGCGTGCTTATTTTTATTTTAATGACAATAATTATTTTTTTAATTAAAATTAAATATTTATGATGTTTTTTTGTTCCCGTCTATAAGAGAAAAAATTATTTTTATAAAATAGCATGGCATTTTACTAAAATAGTAAGTAAATAACTCTCAACAATTTAAAATAAAATTTGCTTGTCACATAAAATACGTAAACACACAAAATGGCGAAAATGTTTTCAAACACAAGATCAACTTCGTGATGCTTCGTAAGAAATCATGAACTTCGTGCATCTTCGTATCAAAACAATAAACAATAATAAAGGTATTCATACAAAGCACGTGGTGTTCGTGTGTATTAAGGTATAAAAAAAGCGCTTATTAAAAGCTTAAAATTTTTATTTTAAAGAAGATCTTTTCGGAATTGTATCATTCCATCATCAGTTTAATAAAAAGTTGTTGAAAAAAAACATTGTATGGCCACATAAAAAACATTCGATGTACATCTAGATTTTAAAAAGTAATCTTCATGATATTTATTAAGGTAAATGCAATAGACTCTTAAATTGTGTATTAATAAAAAATGAAAATGGGGACATCTTATATGACCCCCTGTAGCTGGTGAGGTTTTATCGGCTTACATTACCTCTGATCTGTGTTGGAGTCTAGGGCTAACTTTTTAAAGCGTTCACCGAGTCTATATATTATACGTCATTGGGCAAAAACGAGTCTTTTTGATTACCCTCGTCATCTTTTTCTTCTTTAATTTCAGAATCGTTGCCATCCACAATCAGCTGAATTACCAACTCAGTCAATGGTTCTGTTTCTAAGAGCAATAGCTCTTAGACGGTAGTCCAATAGCCATCCAAAGAAGGCTGGAAATATTGACGTAGCACTCCT
The DNA here is from genome assembly GCA_918026665.1 of Diabrotica balteata. Lineage (NCBI taxonomy): Eukaryota > Metazoa > Arthropoda > Insecta > Coleoptera > Chrysomelidae > Diabrotica > Diabrotica balteata. The sequence goes on from OU898280.1 coordinate 6,783,967, forward strand.
CGCATTTTCTTCATAATGTAAATCTTTGCATTTAGCCACGACCGCTCGATCCCCTGTATGTAATTTCCTGACCGAAGATCTATGTTGTGCCTTTAGTGCTCGAATCCCAGTCGACTTAGGTTTGCATAAGCAGGGTATTTTTCAGAATGGATGAAACCTGCTGCAACTTCTCTTTGGATAATAAGGACTCTCTCTGCTCCACGATAAAATAGCTGGAGTCTGCCCTATTTGTCAACCCAAACACCCAAGGGCCGTCAATCCATGCTCTGAAATTGCGTTGGATTTCCACTTCAGCATCACTGTCCTCCGATTCTGTTAGTTCTAACAGTTATAATCTCATACAATGAGTTTGGTTTCGTTTATGTTGTTTGCATTTTCTGTCGTGCATTTTAAATATTATGTCATCTTGGTATGATTTTTTTTCAAATCTCTATTCTTTGCTTCTTTATTATTGTTAGAAAAAGCACATTTTTAGTCTCAAAATTTGTTCAGGCCGGTCCTGTCGTGAATACGAAGCGAAAAGGGTCCACAGAGGGTAAGGAATGTGCCGAACTCATGGTACAGATGCGAACTGTAGAGTTTTGATGTCTGTGTCACCTAAAACTTGAAGATGTGAAGTGTGTCATATTGAAGTTTCGTTATTGGCGTTTAGTTATTTGTTATGGCGGCAGTTTCGTCGAAATTGATTTAGGTTATGTGCTCGTCGGTGACGATAAATTCGAGAAGTTCCGAATTTTTGTTGTATCTAATGGGTGCGATAAATTTTTGGTTTATTTGTTGGGGTCAGCCGCGAAAGCGCTAGTGGTTTCTATAAAGAACAATGCCTGCTGCGCAGTTCTTTACCTTGTACAAATTTACCGATAAAGGTTTCTATGTTAATCATTACATATAATACTGATAAAATACAACAAGATACAAAGTTTCTAGTACTTACATACTTGTTTAATGTCTCTGGTAGTAACTAGTGAGAAATTCTTGAGATATCAGCTACCAAAACAAAAATTCAGTTAGTAACTAAAACTTTGACCATCATGTTTTGATCTTGAACTAAATTACTTAGTAGTCGAGCTAATTTTAAAATACTTGGTTCATTACAGAAATTTTCAGGGCTAATTTTCAATAAATGCTTCTGAAAGTAAACTTTGGCGCACTCTAGTGCTGAGTAACCGGAGTATGAGAAAAATATTCTGGTAATTAATAAGGGTTCCTCAGAAACCCTGACATGACACGTGATCGGTGCAACTGTGGACGGCGATACCGATGGAACTGTGGTTCCAAAAGTTTCTAGGTTAGTTTAATTTGTTTCTTAACTTATTCTTTGGGTGCAAAAATGGCAAGAAAATATAATAAAAAGACTATCAATCGTAGTGTCCGAAGTCGGTATTCAATAAAAGTATCAGAACTGGCTATAAGAGATATGAAATCGGGAAAATCTTCACTAAAGAAGACTGCAATGGAGCAAGGCTCCATTGCAGTCTGAATGAGTGGAAGACATTTTGGCTTCTCGAATAAAAACAATGAGTAAGTGCATCACGTGTAAAACAACAGAGTAACCCATTTGTTGTTTACGATTTCTTTGATTAACTGGAAACTATTTTGAATAGTTTACAATTTCAACAATACCATGCTAGAATATGGAATACAGATGAAACGGCTTTTAAATATGACTTCAGAAATACTAAGGATGTAACTGGAATCGAAGAAATAGCACAAAGGCAAACTGCATGCTCGGGTCGGAAAACAACAACAGTTTTGGCATGTGCTAATGCAAACGGATCCATAGTTTCACCTATATTTCTTCACAAGAGCAAAAGGTTGTGGTACAATATATTTGGTACAGATGAGTATCCAAAGACATCTTATTACGTATCCGAAAATGGTTGGATAACTGAACAAGTATTTTTTCTGGTTCAAATATGTTTTTTTTTAATTGCGTTGAAATGCCTGCTCTTTTGATTTACGATGGTCATTTATTACAGATTTCACCTGAACTAATTACGTTGTAGCTATGGTAGAATATGTGACTATTCTTAAATTATCACCACATAGGGGCTTAAGTCTTCAAGGGATGTTTTGTTAACAGATAGATGGCGCAAAAATTTAGGAAAACAGCTAACATAATGCAAATTTTCAGGAAAAGCCAGTATTCGAGAACCTGTTGTGGTGAATGGCACATACAACCTCTTGCAGCCCTAATACAGAAAGCCAGAATTGCATTGCATTAACTTCCATTGGATCCTAAGAGAACTTTCTACTAGCAACAGTGAAACCTTCTCCGAAGTTAGAACAAAAGAAGAGGTAAAGAATAGATATTGCTGAGGGGATCAAAACTTAAACCTGTTTAGAACACATACAGTTATCAAAAACTAAGACAAAAGCTTCAAAGAATACATTCAAGAAACAATCAAACTAAGTAGTGACGATGAAAATTCCGAAGAAGTCATTTATATAGATAGTGATGGCTCATATGAAGTTCCAAATGACAATATGGAAGAAGGTGCAGAACCTCAAGTTCAAGAACCCACTGACGATAATATAATACCAGGAAAATACATCATATTACAAAGAAATAAACAAACAGTTCTTATACCAGTTCATCAAATACCTTTATATTTCGTGAAGAAAACGAGCCTTTCTTGCTCGCTTCTGATAATATATTAGGAATACTGAACGACCCAAAATCAGAAGATGAAAACATAGTTACGTTTTGTGAGGATTTAAGGAGATTCAAAAATATTGCATCCGACTAATAGCAAATATGTACTACAATCAGAAAGCAGTAGTGAGAGTAGAGACTAATACAACCAAAGAAATTGAAATAAAGCGAGGTGTGAGACAAGAATATATACTGTCACCAACCCTGTTTAATCTCTATTCCAAAGACGTAATGAATAAAACACTCTCTGAGCAATCCGTAGGTATTAAAATAAAAGGTGTTAGATTAAACAATCTGAGATTTGCCGACGACACCGTTCTGATCGCAAAAACACTTAAAGAGCTACAGACATTGGTAAATAAGAAGCATACTGCAGCGAAGAATATGGACTATCTTTGAACATAAAGAAAACTAAATTTATGGTAATATCGAAATCAACACAAAATGTCCAAAATTTATATTTACACAATGAAATTATCGATCGAGTTAGCAAAAACAAATATTTAGGCACTTTTATAAATGAAGACAACGATAGCTCAGCAGAAATCAAAATAAGAATAGAAAAAGACAAATCCATATTCACTAAAATGAAGAGAGGTTACGTACTTTCTGTGCTGTTCTACGGAATGGAGTCATGGACGTTGAAAAATATTGATACCAAAAAAATAGAGGCATTTAAACTGTGGATGTATCGCAGAATCCTGAGAATATCGTGGACCGAGAGAGTCACAAATGTCGAGGTCTTGAGAAGAATAAATAAAGAAAAGGAAGTCATATTTACGATCAAGAACCGAAAACTGCAATACTTGGGACACATTACAAGAGGCGAAATATATGAACTGCTTTGAATAATTATCGAAGGGAAAATAGCAGGAAAAAGGTCCATAGGAAGAAGACGAAACTCCTGGCTAAAGAATCTACGGGAATGGTATAGCTGTAGCAACAACGAATTGTTTCGGTCAGCAGTTTCGAAAATACGTCAATACGCCAATCTTCGGAACAAAGATGGCACCTGAAGAAGAAGAAAAATATTGCCTAGCTGTTTGATATTTGATGTTTTTTAATAAAAATTTTCATTTCTCCTTTTTTGAATGTTGCTTTTATTTTAAACCAGAGATACCCCACTTCACTCTGGATATGATATACGTATCAAACTCCTCATATTTCCCATGTTGATATATTTAGAATTTGGCAACATAATCGCAGTGGTATGAAAGTTGTTACTTTTTAACTTCGTGGGTATTTGTATTTATTTGAGATAAATAATGGGTTTTGAAATTTACAATGATTTCCTATGATTTTGTGTACGTGCATGAAAAAAACGTACGTGTATGCCGAAAAGAAAACCTAAAATTATTTTATAGAACACTGAAAACCCTAAGAAGCAACAAAGAAACGAAACTAAAACAAATAATGAACAAGGAAGGAACAATAATAAAAGACGATAAGACTATAATGGAAAGATGGGAAGAACACTTCTAGCTGATACTGAATGGAAATCAAGCGAATACAATGAAGAAGGAAAGCCACATCAAGAGAGTATCCATGAGAAACATGGAAAATCCAGAAACTATAGAAAAAGAAGAACTGGAAGAAGCAATAAGAAAGATAAAGATTGAAAAAGCACCAGGAAGCGATGAAGTAGCACCAAAATGATGAAATATATAGAAGTAAAAGCAAAAGAAAAATTGTTATACATATATAACCTAATATGGAAGAGAAAAGTAATACCCAGAGAATGGACAAATGCAGTAATTATACCTATATACAAGAAAGGAAACACAAAAGACTGTAAGAACTATAGAGGTATATCACTATTATGTGTAGCAGCAAAAGTATACGAAACCATAATAGAAAGGAAAATCAGAAAAAAAATAGAACATAAATTAGAGGACGTACAAAGTGGATTCAGGAAAGGACACAACACACAAGACCATCTATTCACCATGCAAACAAATAATAGAAAAAGCCTTAAAGAAAAATGGAGAAATATATCTGAGCTTTATAGACATGGAAAAAGCATTCGACTCAGTCAAAAGAAAAGATATATGGAAAATCCTAAAGAAGAAGCAAGTAAGTGAAGAACTGATAGAAGCAACAAAGAGGATATACATGAAAGCAACAAACACAGTAAGAATGTCAAATATGCAGTCAGAACCATTTGAAACAACTCAATGAGTTAGACAAGGAGAAAGTCTCAGCCTAGTGCTATTCATAAATGTAATCGGTGGGAACAGAATGCAAATGATAAACGCTGAGATGTGTATAATGGCAGACGACATAGTATTAATTGCGGAAAGAGCAGAAATACTGAAATATAACTTAGAGAAATGGAACCTAGAAGCAAGCAAATACAACTTAAACGTAAATACAGAGAAGACTCAGATAATGAAAATATCAAGGAAACAAGGGACGGAAGATCAACTAGAAATAATGATAGACCAAGAAAAAATAATACAGACAAATTCATACAAATATTTAGGAACAGTAATCAACAACAAAGGAGACATCGACGATCTTAACAACAGAATGGAAAACACAGGAAAACTATTCCAAGCACTAAATAGAGGATTCCTTAATAACAAAGAAATATCAACAAAGACCAAGATGACAATATACAAAACAATATATAGACATACAGTGACATATGGAGCAGAAAATTGGATACTAAACAAAAGGCATCAAAGCAGAATTTAGGCAGCAGAAATGGTATACCTCAGAAGAACGATCGGAGTAAAAAGAACTGATAGAATCAGAAATAAAGAAATAAGAGAAAGACTCAAAATCAAACGGATACTTATACGAAGGAGAAAAATTTGGCATGGTTTGGACATCTAACCCGGATGGACAATAATAGACAAGTAAAAAGAGTGTGGGACGCCAAACCAATAGGAAAGAACAGAAGAGGAAGACCCATTAAAGAATGAAACAGTGACATCTCGCAAATACTGCAGAGTAAGGGTAAGACTTGGCAGGAAGCAACACAGATGACATACAATAGGAAGGAAAGGAGAAAGTTTGTCAAGAGCTAAGACACCTCAGAAGATTGTAAAATATTGTAGTATAAAGAATTGTATTATAAACGGCCCAACACCGAAAGGTACAAATGGGTCTACTGATTAAGTAAGTAAGTAAGTATGCCGAAAAGGAACATCCTAATTCTATATCGTCCAGAGAAAAATCATAAAACATCCGATAATCTTTTTGAACTGCCTCAAACAAAAATTATTATTGCCAGCACGATTACCAATGTGGCAAAAATAAAAGAAAAATAACTACTCATGTTGTTCTTGATTAAAAAATTTCTGTGTACACCCCCCGTAAAATATCGATTCCAAATCGAGAATAATAAACCACATTTTTCATTTTCAGCGCGAAAATAATAAAACTAATAAATAACCAAATATATTACAGTATATTTCGAATAGAGATAAAAAAATACATTAGGTATGTTAGTCTTTGGAGCAATATATCAATTTTATGAAAGCGTACCATTATACCAGCTCGCAATCAATGAATCCATTCTATGGTATCGATTATTACAATTGCGTGCCGAACTGCGTCCAATAAATCATCGGTGACAGACCTTCGCACAGAGGTTGCTCAGGGCAGGGTACCAGCATTCTATTATACGGAGGTGGCTCGCTTTATGAGTTATTACTACTCAAACAACTACGATCTAAACAAAAAAAAAACAATGCACTATGTGATTATAATTGAAGACTTTATACGAGAAAAATATCGGTTTGTTTTTTAACCCTTCAAGAAAGCTTTAATAGTAATTTGTGCAACAAGTGTTCATTTTCAATGGAAAAGTTGACAATTTCTCTGCTTCTTTTTTTAGGTTCAGTCCTAAACTTATTTACTGGGTTTTGTTTATTATTGTTTGCTATGTCGATGACAAGGTGTCTCGCTATCTCTTCTAGCACGAGATCCCACTGCAGTCACTACGTTTATAGAGTAGTTAATCAAGCTCACATTTTTACATAAATCTAAAATTAGGAGAATAAATTAATAACATGTAGCCAGTAAAAAGTGGCCGCAAATAGGTGGCTGTTATTTAAATTAATGATAATTAATAAAAAAAATCGTTTATTTATTTTTTTAATAAAATACGATGCTCATGACTAGACTTCGGCAAATATGCATATTGCATATTTTGCATATTGTGCATATTTTATGCAAATATTTCATATTTTGGCATATTTGTATAAAAGTTTGCATAAAGTGCATAAAAGTTCAGATTTTTATACTGTATTTGAAAATTTTTAAACATACCAATTTATTTCAATTCTTGTATAAAATTTTGCAGTTATTTTAATCAAGAAATGATCTAAGTACGTAATCTCTACAGGTACAAAACATTTACAATTTCAAAGAAGATCAATTTAAGTAGCCCTCAACATTCTTAGAAAGTCTCGGTCACTGAGGCATTCAGTTATTGGATAATCGCTAAGGGTTCGCTCATTTGCATTTTATGATCTAATCCCCAAATCTATCTACAATTTATTGTATCTTAACAGCAGGTAAACGGCTAATAGTTTTGTTCCTAATCTAGGGATTTTCCAAAATCTCCCAGTTTATTGAATTAGGTACCTAAACATTTCTAATTTGATGCTCAGATTTGTAAATCATTTTTGTTTTGATATTCAAAGCGTAAACACTCGTTGTGCGTAACAAAAAGCACGATTGTGATTTTATAATGCCTAAAACAACCAGTGCTTCAACTTGGATTAAACCTTATAAAGAGCTGTCTATGGATATGGGAAAAATCTACTGTTCAGTCTGTGGCAAAATTGTAAGTATCTAATATTTTCTATTAAATATCTAATATTTCATACATACAGGATGTTTCCAAATGACACTTACAACGTTTGACTGTAGATACTTCTCGAAAAATTGAACAAAACGATATAGTTAATGAGGGGTCAAACTTATTTACTTTTCGAGATACAGGGTGTTAAAATTAAAAAAAATTAAATTCTTTTAGTTAATAACAACAATAACTTTAAAACCAATAAACGTATTTACTTGAAATTTAGTACTCGTAGGTTGTTTTTAAATGAAAAATAGCTTCCTTTAGTGATAAAAAATTGTCCATGGTACAATACAATGGTGTGTATTTAGAAAAATTGTTCATCTTTACTTTTTTTATGAAGTCTCAGCTATTCTAAAACACAATTATTTTTATTGTAATTGAATTAACAAAAAAAAAACTTTTGTTGAATTTTAAAATAAGTTATATGATGTACTAATGGTTAGTAACAAAAACTAATTTGTGGATTAATACTGCATTTAAAACACTTATCGAGTGTTTTTTTTTTCCAAACCAGTTATTTGATTAACCAAAAACACCTTGTATATTTTTATATTTTAAAGGCTGGGTTAAAATAAAGGTTTTTATTTTTATTTATAGATAGCATGTGAGAAGAAATTTCAGATAGACCAACATGTGAAAACTGCTTCACACATTGCAAAAAAAGGAAAAATAGGAGGAAAACATCAAACTTCAATGGCTAAATGTTTCCAATCTACTTCAAAAAAATTAGATGAGCAAGAAACTTTTAATGAAGACTTGTGTCGCGCATTAGTGTCTGCAAACATACCGCTTTCAAAATTAGCAAATGTAAATTTTAGTTCGTTTCTAAAAAAATATTGCAAACTTAATGTTCCAAGTGATCGGTCTCTAAGAAGAAATAATGTGAACGGGCTATACTCGTCGGTGTTAATTAATATTAAGGAAGAAATTGCAGATAATTATTTTTACATATCTGTAGACGAAACCACTGATTCCTCAGGAAAGTGTATTGCTCATTTATTGATTGGTGTTCTTAAAGAAAATACCTTACCAAAATCTCATCTTATTTCATGCCAGCAACTTGAGAAAACAAATGCTTTAACAATTTCGCGTTTTATACAAGAAACATTAGCAACTTTTTTTCTTCCGACAACTATTCCTTCTAATAAATTACTGCTTATTTTATCGGATGCTGCTCCTTACATGGTGAAATCAGGACAAAATTTAGAAATATTTTTCCCAGATTTAATACATGTTACTTGTGTAGCGCATGGATTAAACAGAGTTGCAGAGGAAATACGAAAAAAGTTTCCTCTTGTAAATACCATGATATCCAGTGTCAAAAAAGTATTTCTTAAATCTCCTATAAGAATTCAACTTTATAAAGAAATGCTACCTAAGATTCATCCTCCACCACAACCTATTTTAACGCGATGGGGAACATGGTTAGAAGCAGCTGATTTTTATGCAGATCATTTTGTTAAAATAAAGAACATAATTGATACGTTAACAGATGAAAGTTCCCAATCTCTTTTGGATTCTAAACAAACTTTTCAGAGTAACTTGCTTCAACAAGAACTTTCATTTATAAAATCAAATTTTAGTTTTGTTCAAAAAACAATTACTCAGTTAGAATCACCAAAACTGTCATTGTTCGAAAGTGCAGCATTAATAAAAGAATTTGCGTCATGTTGTCGGAACGTTAGAGGTAATATTGGAAAAGATATTTTAAACAAATTTTCCGTATATAAATATATGTACTCAGACAGAAGCCACAAGTTTTTGTTAGAAAATTTTGAACACCACTTGGTCATTTATTGTTACCATAATTCTAAATAAGTTTATTCATACTTAAAAATGATGTAGTTACTTAAAATAAATGTAAATCTTAATGAATAGTAGGAAATATTTAGTTATGTACACTTTTTTTTTAAATAAAATTGTTACTATTTTACGATTTTTTTATTTATTTGTATGCATATTTTGTAAAATATTTGCATATTTTCGGGTAAACACGTGCATATTTATGCGCATATTTTTTACATTTTTATTTGCATATTTGCCGAAGTCTACTCATGACGTATCTATCTATCTAATTAGCCTTCTTCGATCCATCTTTGGACATAGGCCTCCATAATCATTTTCCATTCTTCTGTCTGTCGCTACAGTCATCCACCTAGAGCCCACGTGCTTCTTGATATCATCTGCCCATCTCATTTGGGGCCTTCCTCTGCTTCGTTTATATTCCCACGGTCTCCAACTTATAAGAATTTTGTTCCATCGGTCTTTTTTTTGCATTTTTTGCCCATTTCTTGCAATACTTCCCTGTTAGTTTTCTTCTATGTCCATGATATTCTAAGCATCCTCCTGTAACACCACATTTCAAAGGACTGTAACTTATTACTGTGTTCTTGCTTCAATTTCCAACTTTCAAGTCCATATTGCAGTATCGAAAACAGGTATTATACTCATACTATACTACTACGCTACTATAATAGCATCTCAGTGCTCTTACGCTCAGTTCTAATCTAAGGTATTTCTTCTTCTTCTTCAAGTGCCCTGTCCATTGCGAACGTTGGCTATTAACATGGCAATTTTGATCTAGTTTGCAGCGCTTCTGAATAGTTCGACCGATGTGAGCCCGAACCACTTCCGCAGATTTTGGAGCCACGAGTGTCTTCTCCTGCCTGGCCCTCGCTTACTGTCTATTTTTCCCTGGACAATCAATTGTAGCAGACGGTACTTATCGTGTCTCAATATGTGGCCTAGATATTCAAGCTTTCTTTGTTTAATTGTATTCACAATTTCTTTCTCCTTTCCGATTCTTTGTTTAGAGTACCTCTATGTTGGTGACATGTTCGGTCCAGGATATACGAAGAATGCGTCGGTACACCCACATTTCGAATGCTTCTAGTTTTCTCGTTAGTTCTCGGTAGCATTTAACTATACGTAGTTTTAGGGGAAGAGGTATTTGTTGCAGAGAATTGTTTTCATTTTTACAAACGCATTTTTTGCTATTTCTATCCTGACTCTGATTTCGGTTATTTGATCATTATGGTCTGAAATCCAGGTTCCTAGGTATTTATATATATCAACCCTTTCTATCGATATATTTCCCAAATGAATGTTTGTTGGTATATTTGTTTTCTTTGGTATTATCATGTATTTGATCTTCTTTATATTAATTTTTAGTCCATACTTTTCATAGAAACTGTTTGTTTTGTTTAGCACTAATTGGAGTTGTTCAGCAAAGCTTGCCATAATCATGGTGTCATTTGCATAGTTGTTATTAGATCTTCCGTTAATTATTATTTCTTCACTTTAACATAGTAATGCTTTGTAACATTTTTTTTATTATTAATATATTAAATTATTTTTAATTCCTTTTACCCCCGTGCGATACGCCGATGATTAGGAATCCCCGTGTTTACGATAGGAAAATAATATTGTAGATACCAAGCTAAAATGGAATACCCCAATTAAGAAAGGTTTTTAATCCTTCCGTCTTAATACTCTGTATGAAAAGAACAAATGCTTACCGGTATGGTAAGGCCCGTATCTTTTGCCAATAATATAATCCTAAGGATTATAGGTATATATTCTCTGGTCCAATTGTTAATACCGATTATTTTACCTCAAACTTTCCAATAGTCGTTAAGGTCTTACCTTCTGAGAAATACATACGACTGTCCGATGATTTTAAGTGGGGAATATAGCTTCTTCTTCTTTTTGCTTGAATAGTTGGTGAAATTTTTAGGGAACCAATTTACTTCTCGGTGGGCTCTCGTTGAGCACAGGTCAATTATCTCGTGAGACTGCTCGGTGGGCTCTTGTTGAGTTAAGGCCAATATCTCGTGTTACGCTTTGCTCACTTTATTTTTTATCGTATCGTCTTTGTGAATTATTTTCTAAGTGTGTATACACTTTATATTTAAGTTTTTTTTCCTTGGACTATATTAAATTATATATACTTCTACACTACCTTTAATGGTTATTAAATTCAGTGTTTAGTACCACAAAAGTATTAAATTCAGTGAATTAAGCTGCCTTCGTCAAGATCTACTGTAAGTAATCTTTATCTACAATTATCTGGGCGAGTAATATGGTATGGTATCATATCACCTGCGATTATCTGGACGTATCATCTATATCTTCACCTGTAGATTGCCGATTTTTGAATGTAATTGAACCATTGAAGAAATTTCTATAAATATTACCTATGAACATACAAGTCTCAGTTTTTTTATTAAATAATAGTGCGAGATAGTTAATTGACTTAGACAAGTGCGGTTTGGTTTATGTTTTTATTTCTGTAACCTTTTTGTATTTTTGTACATTTAGAGTTAAGTAATTTTTGCTATCTTTTGTATTTCCTATAATTTTTGTTCATTATCTTTCCTATGATATCTCGAGATACGCCAAACTATATTTGTATATGATTGCCTTATATATCTTGGTAAAGGTATTTGTTTATTACATTATTGCTTAATTTTATACATATATAACACCATTTCATAGTTGTGTATTTTTATTACCTGTGTTGCATTTAGCGGCATCATAATTTTGTGTTTAATATATTGTTATTGTTTTATGCATGTATTTTATTTGTCGGCTCCTAACAAGTTCTCTGATAAAATAATAGCTCTGAACAATTACTATCTTTAAATATTACTATGCTTATGAACTGTAGAAAGATCAGGCTGATTAAGTTTCGTAGGTAAGTAAGTGTAATACCTAATATATTTATTATTTGTTTATATATTGCGTTTAAATATCTTTTCTTATCTTTTCTTTTCTAAGGTTTTCTTAATTTTCTCCTTAACCCCAAAAAATTGAGTGGCGCCCTGTTTCTATCTTCTCTTATCTTTGGTAATTTTACCCATCTACGTTTTTGTTTATTTCTGTATCTTTTCTAATATCTCTTCGAGGCCTTCGAATCTGGTTATACCGCAGAGTATTGAAAATATCATGGAGTGATAGAATTACAAATAAGGAAGTACTGGAGAGGGTTGGTAAAGAAACAGAACTAATCACCACTATACAAACCAGAAAACTGGAATACTTAGGCCACGTGATGAGGGGACCAAACTATGAAATTTTGAGACTCATAATACAGGGAAAGATTCAAGGAAGAAGATCTGTTGGCCGAAGGCAGAACTCCTGGTTAAAGAATCTACGTAATTGGTATCAATACAGATCGATGGATTTGTTTATAGCAGCAAGTTCTAAAATAAAAATAGTTATTATGATTGCCAACCTTCGTAAGGAGACAAGAAGAAAACAGTTCCTCATCGAGTAGCGAGGGTGAAGCTCACATGAGTTTGGATAAAGAAATAGTAAATAAAAATTCATTAGAATTTTATACGGTCAAAAAATGTTCAAATTCCCTTTAGTTATGAGAATTTTAAGTTCAAGGAACGCATAATAATTGTGGTGATTTACACTATATCAATAATATACTTCATATGCAACAGAATGCATCATGTCAACTATATGAACACACATTCTTCCATACACATCTCCCTCTTAATCAACTAAACAATAAATTTGAAGAGGGACATTCGTCGTACAAAAGACAGAGAAACACCGACGAGCTCTAGAGAATGGGCGTCCGAAATAATTTATGAAACAAAAACCGTCAAATCAATTCTCTTCTTCTTGCATCTCATTCGAATCTCCAAAAGGGGATTTAATCAACACGCTTGACAATAAATTTAACGTATTGCCTCACAACCCTGAATTAAACTTATTATTAAAAAACATAATTTAGTATTCTTGGTGTCAGTGTCCGGCAAGACAGAACTGGCTTCGCCTCGAATCATCAGTGTTATACATTAATAGAATTTAAAGACATTATGAACAAGAAGAAAGGTCTACGAACAAGACAATATTATTGTTTAGTAATCAAGTCTTAGTGTAGAGATCTAGAAATTAATTATTGAAGTGACATGTGGCCTTAAAAGGCATATTAATCCAAATAAACATATAATTTTAATACTTACATAGATTAATACTAGAATATATATTTACCAAAGGTCATTTGGATGAATTTAAAATAAAACTAATCGTATTTTGAATTCAAATTTTAAACCAAGTCAAATCATATTTTTAACAGGAGATTTTAGTGTAAATTCTGTCGCATTAAATCCGGTAAAGTATTTTAGATCCGGTATATACAAATTATCAACATGCCTACATGTTTATTTGTTCCTTTTTCTTTTGGAACTTATCCGTAGAGCAACATAAATATACTTTCCGATGTCAATATTCCCTGTCGATTTTTTTTTGGTCTTCGTTGGGGCAACGATATCTACGCTAACTTTATGTATTTCTTGTTCTACTTTCTTGAGTATGTATATAAGCAAGATTTCTACAGCCTCTGCCGCTTCTCACATTTCGATCGCCATCGTTTTCTGTCCATCATTCGTCTTCTTTGATGGCTCTATCTTTCATTATGTGCCGTACATTTTCTTCCCAGGCAACTGAAGGCCTTCCCCTTCTTCTTCTTTGTTGTGGTATGTATATTTAAAGCTTTCTTTGGCCACCTATCTTCATTCATTCACTTCACGTGACTACACCACACTAGTTGTGTCGTTTCAATTCTATCTTCACTGGAATATATACTATTTGTACTCCTTCTAATATCTTCAATCCTGATATGATCTTTTTTGGATTCACCATACACTCTCCTTAGAAAATCTATTTCTACTTCTTCTATTCTTTTTCTATCTTTTTGCGTGATCTGCCAAACTTCTGCCCCATTAGTCATAATAGGTTCTACTAAGGATCGATAGATTGTCAATTTCGTTTCTTGTCTGTCATGTCCTGCTTAGTCCATGGCTTGCTTATCATTCACTACGACTACCTGATCATCTACGGAAAATAAAATTGTTAGACATTTACCACCGCCTATGTCTATTTCCATTCCGGATATTTGTTTCCTTCACTGCTCTAGCGATGATTGAATATATATTTTAAATAAGGTCGGAGATAGACAACATCCTTGTTTAAGCTCCTTTGTTATTGGAAATGATTTAGATATAAAGTTTCCTACTCTAACGACACTTCTTGCATTTTTGTATATATTTGCGATAGCATCCACATACTCTCTACTAAGACCTACTTTCTGTAATCGCTTCAAGTCGCTTTTTTTTCAAGACATGAAGTGCAGATCCATCATCCCAACCTCCTCGAGAACTAGAGGAGATTACTGTTGAAGGTTTCCTTCCTCCTCCTCTATACTAATTGTCTACCACACGAATCTTCAGTTTAGTCTTCTCTATTTGGTTTATCACTCCCAACCAGGAGGACCAGAATTTTCTGGAAGGGCCAAAATATTTTAGTTTGTAGCCGCAGAAAACTCGCTTTTCACCCCTTTATGGAAAAAAGAGAAACATTCAACCAAAAGTGCAGTTAAATCGAATATTTAGGGGGATTCGGTGCACAGAATCCTCAAAATTCATAAACAGGGTTAGAAAAAGCAACCATACATCTGTCCTCGAAATAATAAAAGGAGAACAATGGAAAACCCACTATAATGAGCTTCAGTAAGAGATTCAAAATGAATATCACGCTTTTTCTTTGTCTTATCCAATACTATTTGACTTCCTCTTAGCCTTTTTTTTCTTATAGTTGGCTGATAGCCCAGCAGATGGAGATCAAATGAAAATATTACATCTTAAAAATAATAACCTCATATAAGTTTACAAGTTTTAACTGATAATAGTTTTGATAAAGACATAAATATGTGTGGTTTAGCAACATGTATACCAGAAAGTTGTTTATATTTCTGTTCGTTAAAAATGAAAGCGCAAAAGTCCATTTTCACAGTAAATGGAAGTATGCAGCCTATGCGTACACTTCTTCTTCTTCTTCCTCTTTATGAGCAATTGTGCTTGTTCATTGGCAGATTAATACTTCTATGGAAGATTGTCACTCCATCTTTTAAGCGGTTGTTCGTTTCGACTTTTTCAACTTTGAAAAAATGGGCAAGGAATCGACTGGGCTGTTTATTAAGGTAGTAACGACAAATAAGGCCAGTGCCTTAATATGGCCAATTGTAAATATTTCCTTAAATATAGATATTATATACTAAATGTCATTGTAAATCGCTTTTCCAGTCAAAATCGTCTATGTTAGTCAGTCGGTAGTATCAAACAGCAGCGCAAAGTATATTAGACACAAGTTACTTAAATAATATATACCAAATTGTATTTCTTTGTAAAGCAATAGAAAATTAATACTCCTTTAGGAACTGGTACTGTTTTTTCGCTATTGTTTTTATTATTGTTCTTTTATGTTAAATAGAAAAGTAGACAGTGCCCTAATAAGGCCAATTGACTGGCCTTATTAAGAGTCAATTGGTCTTATTAAAAGCTGGTTGACATTATAAACAATTTGTTTATATAATCGTTTAAAATATTTTTTCTTTGCAGATATGTACACCAGGGAAAGGGCACAGTAGACCGAAGAAGCCATTGAAGCTTCAATGAATTCCGTACGAATTGGCATGGCTGTTCATAAGGCAGCACTTACATTTAATATTCCTCGGCGTATGTTAAATAACCAGCTAGTGGTAATTCACAAAAACGACTTAAGCGGCCTCCAGTACTTACAAAACCTCAGTAAGATGAATTGGTTAGGCGTATAGGAAGATTGTGTGACGTGAGTATGCGATGAACCCACAAACTATTACGAAAAAACGTGTATGCTTTGGTCAAAGAGACAGGAATAAGGCATCTATTGTCGGTTAAAAATTAGATAGCTGGAAAAAAGTGGATAATCGTACAGTTATTAGTGACTACTTCGAGAAACTTCGACAGATTTTATATGAGAAAGAATTAGTAGGGAAACCCACTCAAATTTATAACATAAATGAAAAAGGATGCCAGCTTACACTGCATCACCAACAAACTGTATTAGCTAGTAAAGGTGCTAAAAGGGTGCATATCGTTGCACCAGAGCACAGCGAACATAATATAACAATCGTGGCCTGTGGCAACGGCATAGGCAACAGCATTGCGCCACTTATAATTATAAAAGGGCAACGAGTTAAATCAGAATGGTATTGTAATCTTCCAGCAGAAATAAAAATTATAATAACCAAGAAAGGAAGCAAGATAGCAGATGCATTTGAGTGGTTAGATCACTTCTGCCGATTCAAAAATCCTGAACCAGCCCTTTTAATTTTTAATGGAGCATTTTGGAGAAGTGCTATTTCGGATGCTGCCTTTGCATCTAGTTGTCTGACGAGAGATTGAAACAATCGCCGAAGATTTTCAAGAAAATCCTACAGCCGAACCAGAAATTGAAACAGCTGGCAAAAAGAAAACAAATTTTGAAGAACAGCTATCCTGTAGCAGTGTAAACAAAAATAATAAAAGCAAAGCATTCTCGAGTAGTAAGAAAAGAAAAATTATCAAAAAAAAACTGACCAAAGTTTTTCAAACTTACATCTCAGATGAAGACACTGACTCATCTGGGTCTTACACAAGTGGTACAGCTTCCAGCGAGGATTATAGTGATGCAGATTACACGTCAAATAAATATGATAAAAATAAGGTTGCAAAAATAAGTGAGACAGAGCCTTGTGAAGAACTGAATGCAAGATTTAGTTCCAATGGTTTGCTGATTACACCGGAGTTAAAAGTATCAGCAAAAAAACGTCGACAGGCCAATAATGCGTAAGCACAGGAAGTTACCAGAAATTTATTTAGTGCACAATCTTATAGCTTTGCAAAACCAAAACCAAATTAAAAAAAAAAAGGTTCATGGTACTGTTTCTTGTGTGATGAGGACAGAGTGGCTGATATGCGCAAGTGTGTTTGTTGAAATAAGTACATAACCCACGAGGAATGCATAGAAATAACAAAAGACGACAAGGATATATTTGCATGTCCTTGATGTATGTAAATGTGCGATATATGTACTAAATGTATTGACAAATTTTTGTTTTTAATTTGAATAACAGTTTCTTTCACTACACCTTATATTTATTCGTTAATTCTTAGTTTTAAAATTAATTATCCACGTAAATTTATTTAAAAAATGAAACTGGCCTTATTAAGTTACCAGTTCCAAATAAGACCAATAATCAATCTTACTGGGCGGGTGTCCTGTTAAAATTTTATATTTCTTTATTTGTTAAGTATTTTATCGTGGAATTCGATAGCTAAAATGTTAGCCAATACGTATATAAGGTTTTCCCTCCATATTTTTGCTAAATAAAATATTATAGACATTTAAACCTTTACGTGGGCTTAATTGGCATTCTTACCTTAATAGAAAATGGAACACAGACAATGAACCCTTTCTATACACTAAAATTGTGCACTTGAAAGTCAAAATAAACCACCCTGGAATTATGTATTATAAACCAACATTTTCCCATGAAAATTTTAAAACTGTCAATTTTAAAAGAAAAATGAAAAGTTTTCTCGATGGTCTTCTACCAAATATATTGGGCCAAATAATGAAAATAATGAAATAAATAAATAATGAAAACTTAATTTCCATTGATAGTTCAAAATATAACCACCTAATGGAATTGCTAGAATGGGTACCTTCTATTTACCATTCCTTCTATAAGTCTTTAAAAACAATAATAAAGTTGTCATTAGTGAAGAAAATTCTTCATGTTCCGATTAATTAGTTTTATGTTATTTTCTTTTTCTAATAAAATCATACCAAAAGGTCGGTTGTCCTATTTTTTATTAATATAGTACCACAGAACAAAAAAGGTTGTAGTCCTAAACTATGTATTATTTTAATACAAAACAACTTAACGCCGATCATCTTACTGTAAACTAAAATACAAATCGTGCCTTACCATGAACATAAAGCTATATAAAACATAAAGCTCCAACATCATTTGATGATATTAAAGGCATTTCAAAACTTTGGTGTACAAATTAAGAGCACTAATTTTGATCTACCACAAAACAAAGTGAAAGTTACTTCTGCCCTTTCAATTCTAATGAATAGATTTATACCAGAAACTTTTTTTGTGGCATTTAAGTAGCATTGATTGATGTCATAATATTTATGACGTGCATTATGATATACTCTAATTCAAGTGTATGTTTTTGTTATTATGTTATTAAATTCATTTTTGTAACTACTTGCTTGATAAAAATTAATTTCCATAGTTTTTACTATCATTTCGTGAAAGGTGTTTGTATTCACCCTGTATAACTTCTTCAATTTAAACATAGCTGCCTTCATAAATAATCCGCGCATTGTATTATTGTCTTATTGTCCGTCAGAAGAATATTTGAATATCTCACAAACGAAAAATGCAACAAAACCATCTCGCTACCCTCGTTGTTCCACCAATGCCTTGCCATTACATCAGTTTGATTTACAAAACCATAAAATTGATTTATTAGTACTAATGCATGGTGCGTTAGGTGAAGCACAAAAGAAGCAAGTGACATAAATCGTTCGAATCTTTGTAGCTGGCTGTCATAGTGAGCCATGACGACTACCGAGGCCTGTTTTATACGTCATGCGGGTCATGAGAAAACCAGATTGAGGGGGATATGACGAGTGGAGAAAAAACAACATAAATTATATTTTATATAAATTGGAATCCGGACCCACAACACTAAATTATGTTTTTAATAACAGGGATGGATTTGCGATTTGATATGCATTGGAGGAAACATCGGGCGTGGAAAGACAATTATTACTTTTCAAATCTAAATTTTCAACAGATCGGAATTTATCCAATGAAATTAGATTGGCTAATAAATATGAAATACAACATTTATATTTTAGAAAGTACCCCATCTCATTTAATCTGTTTTAATAAAAATATTCTAGAGAAGTAAGTTTTTCTCGGAAATTTGAATTAATCCAGGTATTCTTGTTAATGAGATTGGATTATTTAATTCATTTAGCCACAATAGATAATACTGTTTGCTAGAATATTAAATACAGTGTGGAAACCACTTATGGAATAAAATTTTAGAAAATAATAAATAACGTTGAGATACTTTTTAAAGATAACTTTTTAAATTTAAATGTGCGCTTTTTAAACATAAATTTGAATGTACAGGGTGTACACGCAAGTCTGGCATAGACCATAATCTGTATTTTAAATGAAACACCCTGTATATTTTTATGTTTTAAAAGCTCCTTAACAGCCTGATCACAACGAACTATATCAAGTAGGGTCTATTATGAATAATCCAAGGTGAAATTTTGAAATTAAATATAATTTTCTTAAAGACAATTACTTATAGAATACCTGAGGTAATTTATTGGATTAAATTAAACTAAATGCTCAAAATGCTGTTCACCTTATTGTTGGCAATAACACAATCTCCTATAAACTTCTCCCGAACTTTGTTTAAAGTTTGAGGTGAAATATTCCGTATTTCTGTAGT
The DNA here is from genome assembly GCA_918026665.1 of Diabrotica balteata. Lineage (NCBI taxonomy): Eukaryota > Metazoa > Arthropoda > Insecta > Coleoptera > Chrysomelidae > Diabrotica > Diabrotica balteata. The sequence continues at coordinate 6,803,810 of OU898280.1, forward strand.
TATCATTTCTTTGAGGACTTCAATACTAGTTGGTTGTGTTGCATATACTTTGTTCTTGAGATAACCTTATAGAAAAAAATCTCAAGGCGTAAAATCTGGCGACCTAGCTGGCCACTCAATAGTACCCCTTCGTCCAATCCATTTACTGAAGAAGATTTCATTCAAGTAAACATTCTTCCTATTCTGCCCAAACATTCAACTTTTGAGGATACGGAGTGTGTGTCTCACGCATCCAATGAGGATTCTCCGCTGACCAATATCTACAGTTTTGTCGATTTACCTCTCCGTTCAATGTAATGTTGATTCATCAGAAAAAAGAATTATGCTATTTCATTTGTGTTAATTTTATTTATCATTCTTTAGCAGAAATCCATTCTACGATCTGGATCGTCTTCTGTTAGCTTCTGTACAAAGGTCAATTTGAATGGATGAAGTTTTTCTTCATGGAGACACCTTAGGACAGTTGTGTGACTCACAATATTTTGACGTACAATTGGACGTGAACTTGACGTTCCACTGTCATCTCATCTTTAATTAAGTTCGATTTTCTTTTTAATGGTTTGACATGTCAAAGTTCTCTGAATTGTGCATAATATTTAAGACACAGTACCTTGTAAAATAATAGGCAACTCAGGATACCTCCGATTAAATAAGGTACTTCAACTTGACTTCTACAATTCTCCCCGTAACCGGTCATCATTAAAATCTCAATTCGGTGGGTCTCAGTTAAATATTTCATTTTTATTTCTGCAAGAAATTAGCTTTTAATTAGGAATTTATTATTTTAATGTAAAATGTCAACCCAATAATTAAACTTTTTCTCTTAGTTGTTTGTAAAAATTCTCAAACAGTTTTTGCAAAAGCTTGATTTTCTAGAAGATGTGTTTGTTCTTGCGCCAGAATTTGCATCAAATATTTAATTGCATTATCATTATGTTTGCATTTAAACAGCTAGACTTGAAAATGGTATTGAATCTACCAAAGGCAGCCCATGTGAGACTTATCCTTCTTTGTATTTTAGTTGTCTGATTATCTCGGCCTAGGCGAATCTCATGCCCTAGATATTTGTAAGCTATTACTTGGTATATATAAATTTTGTTTTTGAGGTGTTAATTTTAAGACCAATTGTTTTTGACACTTTATAGAAGCAGAATTCATCTGCACATTGTATTGCATTTAATATCTATACTGTGAGGATCTATAGTGAATAGATTAAAAAACAAGAGGGTAAGAACAGAGCCTTGTGGTATATCTTGATGGACTACTCTTGGGTCAATCAATCTATTATTACCTCTAATTACCTGTCTATTGGAATAAGTTTACTAACACATATGCACACAAATGTGGAATACTTAAGTGCTTTAGCTTTTCGAATAACTGATTTAAATTGACAGTGTCATAAGCCTGTAATGTACCTACCTACTCACATGTAAGATAATTAAAGTATCTATGTATTTCTATATAGTTTTTAGTCACCTGGTATATGTTATTTACAATTATGAAAAGTTCTCATGTATAATCACTAATAATTATTTGCTGTTAGAAATCAGAATCAATACTCTTCATAAATATTTTCCTATTTAGAATAAATAAGTTTCGCTAGTTTATTCGCCTAATACTTCGTATCTATGGAATAATAATAATTTATTTCTCTTATTTCTTTGTTCGATAAGCTATCCGTATTTGCTATTTTAATATTAATATTTGAGTCCAATCTCTTGTACTCAAATCCATCCAGAAACATCGTTAAATAATTGTAGATAACAGAACTTATAAATTCATAGTTTTAAGAAATAACAGGCAGTGTAATTTTCATCCTCTAATATAATAAATTTATACATGTCAATATATTCTGTTTAATTCCAAAACAAAGAGTTAGTCCGGAGAAGAAATAAACGCATAGTATTCCATAACAAAATTTGGTGTCAGAAGTGGGATATTAGTAGCAGAGTTCCTCTGATTGCTGATAGAAGGAGAGCTGAGGAATTTTTGAATTGACTTGTTTCCTTCGAGGAATCATTCAAAAAAAACTGTCAGTGTGGAAAAATCGCCACTACAACTAATTACATTGGGGTCCAGTACATCCAGTTCGAAATCCAGTTCCAGTCATAACCCAATTGTAGTTCCATCGGAAGTAGAGGTGAACCCGTGGAATAATAGACTATGCGACCAACAACAATATTCTACTTGTAAGTACATTCTATCTTAAATTCTGTCTCATATTTTAAAAATCTTGTAAACGTATGTCTACTTTATATCCTGATATAAGTAACTTATTTGACGAACAAATACCTTCTCCCGACTCAAATTCTCTTTCAAATTCTTCTACTTCTAATTCAAATAAAATGTCAGTATCAATTGAAATAGCTGAAAAACTTCTCATTAGATTTGATGGTACAAAATCAAAATTATACGAATTCATAGACAATTGTGATAAAGCATACAATTTAGTAAATCCGCAATCCAAACCCATCTTATTAGCCATTATAGAAACTAAATTAACCGATAAAGCTAGGGCCATAACTAGAAACAGAACATTTGACGAATGGAAAGATTTAAAAGACTTCTTATTAGATGCTTATTCTGAACGCCGAACTGAAGGTCAGTGGCAATTGGAATTACATTCCTTACGTCAGATGCCCAGTGAAAATGTAATGTCATTTGCAAATAAAGTTGAAAATTGCTATATAAAATTAATAAATACACTTGATCCAGACTTATCTCCAGATGCAAGAAATGCATGTACTAAACTCTTAAAAACTCAAGCACTAAATGTCTTTATTAGAGGATTAAACAAAGACCTCTCTATTTTAATCAAAGCCCGAAATCCAGATTCCTTAGAAAGAGCTGTTGCTATAGCAATTGCCGAAGAACAAGAACAGTTATCAAGACAAGAAATTTTCAACCATTCTGTAATATTTGCAAACGAAATAACCATTCCTCAAATAACTGTCGATATAAAAACAATTCAGATAGAAATGTTAGATATCTTCAAAATTCTAGTTTTCAAAACCCAAAATATCCTAATTCAAATCTTCAAAGGTCAAATTCTCAAAATCAAAATTATAAACCTTCAAATTCAAATTCCAATTCTGATTTTCCTCCAAACTTAAGAAAAGAAAATACCAACACTTCCCAACGTTTTTGCAGATACTGCAAAAAACCAGGTCACGTTATAGAAGAATGTAGAAAACGCGAATTTAACAATAAAAACAAAAATCCAACAAATTCTTTAAACTTCCAGAATCCTCGACAACCAACGGTCGATTCTCGAGGAGTTCGTTCAGTTCAGGCCGTATCACAACCATCAACTTCTCAGTCACTTCCTATGTAGATTTACCCTTAGTAAATAATTCTAATCCATCCTCTTGCAAGTTTCTAATCGATACAGGCGCAGATATTTCTTTAATTAAATATTCAAAAATACTAAACATTCCAAAAATTTATTCTAAGTCTATTACTCTACGAGGCATTGATAAAAATGTCTTAAATCCAAATAAAACTATATGTAGTTGTAACGTAAATTTCAAGATAAAAGATTTTGTCCAAACTCATGTTTTCTATGTCGTAGAAGACGATTTTCCTCTTCATTTCGACGGTATATTAGGTAGCGATTTTTTTGAAATAAATAAATGCCAAATTGATTATAAAGAAAATAAATTAAACTTTAAAAATTGTTCTATTCCAATTGAATATATAAAATCTCCATTAAACAATGACAATGACGAATTTCTGAGAGATCAAAATATCGAGACAAGTTCTAATATCGATGAAATATTTCCTTATGATGCTAAATCCATAGAGGATCATTCTTATTTAGAAACCAATGATATCCAAATAACCTTAAGTAGTGAAGAACTACTATCCAATCCAATTCAATCTAAATCTAACTCTAAATCCAAAGAAAATTCAAGTCCAAAATGTGTAAAATCCACTGAGATATGCACAAATAAAACTTGTAACTCTTCACGAAATCATAAATCAAAATCCTGTTCAGAAGAAAAATCCTGTTCAGACGATCTTATACTAAATCAAAACTCTAATTCTAACTCAAGAAGTAATAAAACTATTCTATCCGCAAGAACTGAAACAATTGTTCAAATTAAAGTAATAAATAATGAATTAAGCGAAGGATTATGTCCCGAACGCGAAATCTTTAAAGGTGTATTTTTATGTCCTAGTGTTGTTAAAGTAAAAAATGATTTCTTTTTAACCTCAATCGTAAACACTACTGAAACGGATGTTGAATTAAACGATATTCAAGTAGCAATAGAAAAAATTCCAAATTTACAAAACAATGCAAATATACGAAAAATGTCTTCTTATAAAGATAATACGAATTCTAACAGAATTGCTAAATTAAAAAATGCCTTGAGAACAGATCATTTAAATAGTGAAGAAAAATCATCTTTAATTTCTATTTGCAAGGAGTACAATCATATCTTTTATCTGGAAGGAGATCAACTTACCAGTACAAATGCCATAACTTGCAAAATTCCTTTAAATTCTAATGTACCTATTAGCACTAAATCATACAGGTATCCTGAAGTACACAAACATGAAGTCGAAACTCAAATAAAAGGTATGCTAGATCAAGGTATTATCGAAGAATCAACTTCGCCATGGAATTCGCCCCTTTGGGTTGTGCCAAAAAAGGCCGATGCTTCAGCAAAGAAGAAATGGCGAATTGTTATAGACTATCGACGACTAAATGATATTACTATAGGAGATTCATTTCCACTTCCGAATATAGTCGATATATTAGACCAATTGGGTCATTCAAAATATTTTTCAACAATAGATTTAACATCAGGATTTCACCAGATCAAAATGGATCCTGAGGATTCTCCAAAGACTGCTTTCTCAACTCCGTCTGGACATTATCAATATTCACGAATGCCATTTGGATTAAAAAATGCTCCCAGTATTTTTCAAAGGCTAATGAATACTGTCCTCTCAGGAATACAAAATTACAGATGTTTTGTCTATCTCGACGATATAGTCATTCATGCCGATACATTAGAGAATCATAATAAAAGATTAAAAGAAGTATTCGAAAAATTGTCTACATTCAACTTAAAAATACAACCAGATAAGTGCGAATTTTTTCGTCGCGAAGTAATGTATTTAGGACATTTAATAACTGAATTTGGTGTCAAACCGGACGAAAAAAAGGTATGTGCTGTTACAGATTTTCCTATACCCAGAACACAAAAAGATATTAAGAGCTTTTTGGGTCTCACTGGTTATTATAGACGCTTTATAAAAAATTTCAGTGCTTTAACACAACCTTTAACAAAACTGCTGAGGAAAAATGTTGAATTTAATTGGACAAGCATTCAACAACAGTCATTTGAGAACCTGAAATCAATACTTTGTTCAGAACCAATACTTCAGTATCCAGATTTTACCAAACCCTTTGTCTTAACAACGGATGCTAGTAATTATGCAATAGGGTCCATACTTTCTCAAGGTAAAGTACCAGATGATTTACCTATTGCTTATGCTAGTCGTACCTTGAACAAAGCGGAATCAAACTATAGCACAACAGAAAAAGAATTACTTGCAATTGTATGGAGTGTTAAACACTTTAGACCATATTTGTACGGAAATAAATTTTTCATTTATACGGATCATAAACCACTCACATGGCTATTTAATGTAAAAGATCCCGGATCAAGACTCGTTAGGTGGAGATTAGCATTAGAAGAATATAGCTATGAAATTATTTATAAACCAGGTAAATTAAATCAAAATGCTGATTGTTTAAGTCGTCCTCCTTTAACCATATCTGAAACAAATATTTGCGAAGAAAACAAAAACCCGGCAACAATCACCTTACAAATAAACAAAATGAGTAAAGAAAATAATGACACTTATTCACAGTTCTTATCTAAATCCGAAACTATATTAATAACAAATGATAATATAAAAGAAACAAATGAAAAGATTACATCATTTTCACAAAATTTAGCATTGTTTGTTTCCGTAGATTTAAATTTTAATGAGATCGTTCAGAAACAAATAAATAAACAATTCAGTCATATAGAAAAATTGAAAGCCAAAAATCCAAGACTAAATGACATTATATATATTTCTGATCAAAATAAAAACTTTTATTACATATTTATAAAAAATAATTATTGGGACAATACCTCTTATGAAGATATATTTAATTCCCTAATAAAATTAAGAGACTGGTTATTAAACGATAAAATATTAAAAATTTGCCTACCCAGAATAACTTTTAGCTACGATAAATTAAGTTGGGGAAAAATTAGATCTATGATTAGATTTATTTTTAGAAAAACTGATATATCTATTATCATTTATCATGATATACTGACAAATCCTGAACCTGAGGAAATAACTACAATATTACAAGAGAATCACACTAGTCCTACGGCTGGACACTCTGGTTTTCATCGGACATACAATCGTATAAAAAAACATTTCAAATGGAATAATATGAAAAATGATATTAAAAACTTTATAAAAACCTGTGAATCTTGTCAGAAAAATAAACTCGTTAGAAAAAAATTCGTAAAGCCCATGGAGATAACAACAACAAGCTCAAATCCATTAGAAAAAATATTTTTAGATATAGTAGGTCCTTTACCTTTAACCGAGTCAGGTAATAAGTTCATATTAACATTACAAGATGACTTAACAAAATTTTCTCAAGCTTATGCAATTCCGAATCATGAAACCAAGACTATCGCTGAAAATCTGGTTCGTGGATTTATTTGCAAGTTTGGAAAACCCGATATAATAGTTACTGATCAAGGCCGAGATTTTACTTCCAAATTATTTTCTCAAATCGCCAAGCTTTTTAAAATCAGACATATAAATTGTACTGCTTATCATCCAGAATCAAATGCTGCATTAGAAAGGAGTCACGCTACTTTAGCAGACTACCTTAAACATTATATTAAAGCTGATCAATCCGATTGGGACGAATGGCTAGATTTTGCTATGTTTTCATATAATACAACTAATCATACTTCAACCAAATTCACACCATATGAACTAATATTTGGATATACACCTAATCTACCTAGCAGTATAATACGACCAGTAGAACTCAAATATACATATGAAGATTATTTAGATAATTTAACACTTAAACTTAGAAAATCTCATGAGTTAGCAAAAACGAATCTATTAGAATCTAAAGTAGTCAGTAAAAAATATTATGACCAAAAGATTAATGACACCGTTTTCTTAGAAGGACAATTAGTATATCTCCAAAATGAGCAAACAAAGAAGGGTCAAACCAAAAAACTTACACAAAATTATAATGGACCTTATAAAATTCTAGAGATAAATTCTCCTGTCAATTGCACAATTTTAGTAAATAAAAAACCAATAAAAGTTCACATGAATAGATTGAAACATGCTTTTGTTTCAGGTATGCAATAATATGGCTGACAAATAGTGAACAAATTCACAAGAAATATACCAATACTCCTATCAACAAATCACCTGGAATCTATTACGAACACATAAAAAATGTTCAATTTATTGAAACTCATTGGAACATATTAAGTCATATTCCTTTACAACCTTTTACAGACAAATTAAATTTTGTAGATCTCACCTATCAAAAAACATTAAGACTGTGTCAAAACAAACCAGTTCTTATTGAATTACGATTATGTGATACTTCACTAAAACTCTTAGGACAAATCATACCTAGACTCTTTCAAGATGAACAAACTTTAAAAAACATAATTCTGCATGAACATTTTAGACCAAAACGCGCTCTATTTAATGCAATTGGATCTGTTTTCAGGACCTTATTCGGTACCTTAGACAGTGATGATGCTGAAAATTTCAATAATGCTATTAACAAAGCTGAAAGTAACGAAAATCATCTTCTTGATTTACTAAAACAACAAATTCATGTAGTAAAAGCCACGATTGCAAATTTTAATAACTCTATTACAAATCTAGACCGAAACAAAGTGATTTTTGATAAAAATTTTGAATCAATTACCAATTACACAGATAAAATGAATAATAAATATTTTAATTTAGATTTAAAACAAAAAATTGAAGAACATTTTACTTTACTAACTTTCTTTATAACAGAATTACAACAAGAATATTCTACTTTAATAAACGTTATTCTATTTGCAAGAAATAATAACCTTCATCCTTCTGTTATAACACCTGAGCAACTAATTCAAGAATTATCTAAAACGGTAACGCATTTACCTAGTACATCGACTTATCCATTTCCATTGACTATCGATTATGCTCATAAATATTTCGATATCATTTTACTTAAATATATATATTTTGATAACAAGATTTTAATTACGGTTAGTATACCTTTGGTTAGTAATACTCCTTATTCTCTTTTTAAACTAATATCTCTTCCTATAATTCATCCAACATTAAAGAGACTTACCTTTATTCTTCCATCTGTCAAATATCTTGTTCTTTCAGAAAATAGAAACATTTATGTTACTATTGATACATTAGAAGACTGTTATTCATTAGATGAAGAAAAACTTATTTGCAAAAATCCTGATACTTTCCGATTTACACACACTAATCCAATTTGTGAAACTGAATTGTTAACTTCAATAACAAACATACCATCTAGTTGCGATACTCGTATAATTCAAACAGAATATGAAATTTGGCATAAATTAAACAAACCAAATTCTTGGATATATGTTTTACCCAAACCAACAGATTTAACTTTAAGCTGTCAGACTAGTACGCCAATATCTATTGTTCTTTCAAACACAGGTATTTTTTCTACTTCGAATAATTGCAAAACTTACACCGGATCAACTATTTTGATATCTGTCTCAAATCCAAAAGAAAGTAATTTTCAGTCTATCATTCCAGATTTATCCCTTCCAGAAGTCTGTTGTGATGATATTAAGATAAATAATGAATCCAAATTACACCTTGTTCCCTTACAATTAAATAATCTCGATCGAGATGCATTAAATTTAGCAAGCCATAAACTAGATAATTTAGAGAAAATGACCTCAGAAACAAATATTAATTTTTCAGACACAATAAAAAATAGTTCTTATTTCACTTATGCAATCTTATTTTTGATAAAATGTATGTTACTTTATATTTTATACAGGATAATTAAATATTTTTACCGACGATTTCGTAGAAATCCGTCACATAGTTGTCAACAAATTACAAATTGTTTAACACTAAATATATGTCAAAGTAAACGAAAACATGTACATGAGACAGATTTAAGTATAGATTGTAAACATAATAAAGACAATAATTATAGTGAATCCAAAAAGTGTGAAGAGACTAGTTTCACAGAGACTACACCGATAAGACGAAGTGAAAGACTATCGAGACTAAAAGAAACTATTTAAATGTGTTAAAATAAAATAATAATGTATACAAATGTTTTATACCATTTAAATGAAAATTCATTTTACAATTATTTTCATTCTTACAAAAGGAGGTGTAATGTACCTACCTACTCACATGTAAGATAATTAAAGTATCTATGTATTTCTATATAGTTTTTAGTCACCTGGTATATGTTATTTACAATTATGAAAAGTTCTCATGTATAATCACTAATAATTATTTGCTGTTAGAAATCAGAATCAATACTCTTCATAAATATTTTCCTATTTAGAATAAATAAGTTTCGCTAGTTTATTCGCCTAATACTTCGTATCTATGGAATAATAATAATTTATTTCTCTTATTTCTTTGTTCGATAAGCTATCCGTATTTGCTATTTTAATATTAATATTTGAGTCCAATCTCTTGTACTCAAATCCATCCAGAAACATCGTTAAATAATTGTAGATAACAGAACTTATAAATTCATAGTTTTAAGAAATAACAGGCAGTGTAATTTTCATCCTCTAATATAATAAATTTATACATGTCAATATATTCTGTTTAATTCCAAAACAAAGAGTTAGTCCGGAGAAGAAATAAACGCATAGTATTCCATAACAAGCCCCTGAAATATCAAGAAATATGTCATATAGACAATACATATATATATATATATATATATATATATATATATATATATAATATATATATATATATATATATATATATATAGCGAGTGTTTGCAACTTTAATTTTGTCGCTTCTCGCATCCCAATCGCCATAATTTCTTATCGGCCCAGTCTCCTTCTTGAAGACCTCTATTTTCCATTTCTATATGAATATTGGATATCCATTTCTTTCTTGGCCTTCCCCTTTTATTTCTGTGTGTAGGTCTCCAGTTCCAAACCTTTCGTGGTATCCTTTCTTCGTTCATCCGTCTCAGGTGTCCATACCATTTTAATTGTTTTTCGGCTATCGTATCCATTATTGTGTTCTTTACTTTCATTCTCTCTCTTATGTTTCAGTACATCATTTCCGTTGAGAGGAGTTTTTGTGACATATTATTATTAAAGACCCACACTTCTGACCCATACGTCAGCACCGGCTGAATCATAGCCTGATATATATTTTTCTTTGTTTTCTTAGTTAAAGTTTTATTCCACAGGATCGGATGTAGTGTTTTTATCATGTTTTTTCCTTTTCCTATTTTTCTTGTTATATCTTTGTCGTCTCTCCCGTCTTCGCTTAGTGTAACTCCGAGATATTCGTACTGATCAACGTTTTTAATTAATCCGCTTTCTGTTTTCATGTCTTGACCGATGTCTCCTATATTCATGTATTGTGTCTTTTCGGTATTAACCTCTAATCCCCATTTTTTGAATTCGTCTATTAGTTTGTTTATCATGTACGTCATATCTTGTAGGCCCTCGGCAAGAACTACCTGGTCGTCTGCGAAGAGGATTGTGTATATAGGAGTGTCATTTACCCATATGCCCATTGGGCTGCATTTTCTCATCCAATGTTTTAAAGCATTACCAAGATATATTTTAAACAGGGTTGGAGAGAGGCAAGAGCCCTGTTTGACACCCTTTGTTTGGGTGAAACCCTTGGAAATTTGGTTTCCAACTTTAATATAAGCTTGGTTATCTTGATATAGCTTTTTCACGGCATTTATATATACTGCATTTATACCTGCGTTTTCCAATGTTGTCCATAGTCTCTGCAGTGGTACGGAGTCAAACGCTTTACGGAGATCTATAAAAGTGGCATGAAGTTCTAGTCCTCTTGCTAATTTCTTTTCCGTTAGGTGTTTGAGAGTAAATACATTGTCGACACAAGATCTCCTGGTCGGAATCCACTTTGTTCTTCGATCTCTGTGGCTTCTTTTATATATATATATATATATATATAATATATATATATATATATTTAATATATATATAATTATATATATTGTATATATAATTATTATTTAAATAAATCTAAATATTAGTTGTTAATTGGGAAGGAAAATCCTTTATTGAGAGAAACAACTTATGAGAGAGAGAGAGAGAGAGGTCTTAGTTGTAGAAATAACACCATATGTTTCCTGTAGAAGATTCGGTTTTGTGTTGCAGTAATTACCAATTAAATTTGAAATAAACCTCAAAATTGTTGTATTTTCAAACATCGAAAAAAGCTTCAAAAGTTTTATAAGTAATTTGCTGCTCTGACAACTGTAAAATAACGCAAAAAACTTATACTTTATTAAAATTAACCTAAATCTTCGATATAGCATCCAAAGATCCAAAGCCTTGTAACTTCAGATCGACTCATTACTTATTTTAAAAGATATTCAATTTCTTTATCCGAGATAATTTTTTTGCAATAAGGAGAAGAAAATAACGAAGATTATTACGGTTAATGCAATATACGGATACTATATAAAAAGGAAGAGTTTTACCATCAAAGTGGTATTTTTTACGAGCCCTCACGCGAGTACTGCAATTTCATAAGTACATAAACACACACATTAACACACAAAACTAACAGAATTTGATATCATCCTAAGGGTATAAACATTACAATATTGTAACTATGGTTCGTGGAAAATTAAAATGGACTACAGCTGGGCTCAAACTAAACTGGCTTGGTCATTTAGATAGAATGCCACAAAATCGAGTGGTAAAAGTAATCCAGATCCAGAAATAGAAGCCACAAAGAAATAAAATAAGAAAAAGGATGAGCAGCAAGCAGAGGATATACGAGCTGAATTGGAGAACATTGTTAAGCAAGCCAAACTCACAAAGAATTATAGTGCCAAAAGAGGGTAAAATTTTTGTATTTATAATTTAATATCCAAGTAAATATCTGTATCTATAACTAAATTATACGAAAAACTATTTTGTCTAATTTGACAACAATAATATTAGAGCCAATGATAATAATGTTGCATAAGAACAACATTTATTATGTTTATTCCATTTTGTATTATATCATCATATGACACTGTATATTAGTTTCAAGGTTTAGATTTGTAAAATTCTTTGTACCATTTAACCCTTGAGTAATTCGGTATATGCAAATTACATGAACAGTCGGGTGGGTTCTGTGAGGCCCAGTTTTTATTTCACACGATACATTAGAAAAGATTAAAATAAAACTATTTGATATTATGTACAATCTTTTTTTACAACATTTTTAGGAAAAAGAAAAAAACAGTTAACAAAAATGTACTTCTCTTACATTTAATAAACAAAATTCGAATCCTAATTTCAATTTTCATTGCAGTCTTCGCAAATCAGTTTAACATGCTCTCAGCATAGTAATTTTTTGGCATTTGACACAAAAATATCGTGTTTTACTATTCGGACAATAGGCGCAAAGACCTCGTATAATTATATGCGGAGGAGCTGGATCAGCACGTACTCCGCTTAATTTTTTGCGATATTTCTGATATCCGCTTGTAAGCCAAGTGATTTCAAAAACAATAGTCGTTTCGAAATTAGGTTGTTTTCATTTCCATTATATTTATGTATGATGTGAGAGTTTATGCCTGCAATGTTGAGTAAAAATTATTATTGGCAATCTTCGGGTGTTTCTGCCTACATTATAAGCCGCACATTTCTGATCGAATGAGTCAATACCCGATTTTATAATGTTATAAAAAGTAATAATATTTGGGCTAGTTGTAATTGTTTAAATAGACTTGCTAAGACGCAATTTGAGAAACTTTCGTTTGTCCAAGATTTCTAGGTGGTTCTTCAAAAAAGTATAGAAATATAGTAAACCTATTTCCCTAAGGACAAAACTTGTTTCCCAATGCAAAAACCAGCGACCTATGACTGGTGCGCGAAATAAAAGCATCAAAACGAGGCGTAAGGACACACACTGCACAAATATCATGATTTTATTTTAGCATGAGTTTAGTGTAATAAGTTTCCAAGATTGGACCTCGTAATATACGCATAGTGAAGTCAAAAATTTACGAGCTTCATTCAACACAAAGTTTGATTAAATTAAAAAAGTGATTACTCGAATTTAGAATAGAAATAATAAAGAGATTTTATCGAGTAAACTATCATTCGTGCCAAATGAGCAAAAGGGCTAGTGTGACGTCAGCATAAGTTCTTTCTGCAAATGAAAAGTTTTGCGAAACGCCGACGCCGAATAGCATCGGTCGTGTGGGCATTTCATCTGGGAATGTTTGAGTTTGAGGAGCCGATATACACTCTAAAAATTGCCCCGGCACGATCTTTTATCTTGATAATTGTTAAAAAACTTAAAAATCGTATATTGAAATATGGTAATATACTGTATAATAGATGATATCTGTTTATTTATCTATGATTAGCTATAATTATTCCTAATCAAACTTGAATTTATTGATATCAATAATACTGGCTACATCTCATAATTTCCCTTCTTCTTAACGTGCACTATCAAGTCCCCTTGACGTTGGTGATTAACATGGCGAAACTGTCTCTGTCTCGAGCTATTCTAAAGAATTGCTCAGCTTTCCTTATTCCTGTCCACTCCCTGATATACTTCAACCAAGAGGCCTGCTTTCTACCAATTCCTCTGCGTCCTTCGATTTTACCCATCATAAAAAGTTGAAGAATATTATGTCGGTCTCCCCTTACTACGTGTCCAAAATAGGCCATCTTTCTACATTTGATGTTATCAAGCAGCTCGCGAGCAGCATTTGCTCTCTCAAGGACTGCCACATTTGTCAGCATAGCCGTCCATGGAATTTTTAGTATATGTCTGTGCAGCCACATTTCAAAGGCCTACAGACGATTAATGGTGGATATTTTTAATGTCCATGCTTCGTCACCGTATAAGAGGACTGACCAAATGTAGCATTTAATCATGCGCTTTCGAAGTTGAAGTTGCAAGTTATCATTACTTTACTTAGTGATCAACCAAGATAATTAAAACTGGACAGTCTTTGAATTATATGACCATCAACATATAATCGTGCATCTTGATGTGCTAAATGGCTAAACACCATGTGTTTTTGTTTTTGAACATTTTATGTTTAGGCCAAACTCTCTTTCCACTGTATCAATGGCATTTAAAATATCTGATTGTATTTATCAGAATTCCATTAACTTTCACGCCCCATTCCAAATTATGCAGCGCTTCTTTAAATATTCTATCTGAATATAAATTAAATAACAGTGGGGATAGTATACAACCCTGTCTGACACCTCTTTGTATTTTACATATTTCTGTTGATTTTCCGTTTATGCAAGCTGTCGCTGTTTGAAGCCAGTATAACTTTTCTATGAATCTTATGTCTTGACTATCAACTCCTTTATCTTTTAATATTGTAATTAATTTCTGATGCTGTAGGCTATGAAGGCCTTTTCATAGTCAATAAATACAGCAAAAACGTCTTTCCTTTGATTTTGACATTTGTGCAGTAATATATTTAGTGCAAAAAGGGCGTCCCGAGTTCACAGTCCATTTCTGAAGCCAAATTGTGTTTCATCCTGGTCTTCTTGACATTTATCTCTGATTCTACTGTGGATGATGCGTAGAAATATTTTCAAATTGTGGTTCATAAGGTTTATCATTCTATAATCGCTACAGTTTTTCGGACGTTGTTTTTTTGGTAGTGTTATGAATTCGGACTTTAACCAATCTTCAGGAATATCACCAGTCGAATAAACATCATTAAAAAGCTTGACCAGTATTTCCAATGTTCTCCTCATTTATAAGCTTTAACATCTCTGTCGGTATGTTATCAGGGCCAACGGCTTTCTTGTTCTTTGCTAACTTTATACCATGCAGTATTTCTGATTTTAGTATTTCTGGTCCGTCACCTTCAGGTCTATCATCATTATACAGTTCACTTATATAATTACACCAGGTTGTTCGAATTTGATGTTCGTCTATTATCATTTTTCCTGACGAATCGGTTATAGTATGTGGAGTTTTCTTATGATAAAGACCAGCTACTTCTCTAACTTTTTTAAACATATTAAACGTATCATGTTTTTCATTCAACTTTTCTACTTCCTTGCATTTATCCTCCATCCATTTTTCTTTAGCCACCTTTATTCTTTGTTTAATTAGTTTCTGTTTTTCCTTATATTCTGTCTTGTTACCTTTCACTTTCCTTCTCTGCTCCATTAATTCCAGGATTTCATCAGTCATCCATTGTTGTTTTTTGTGCCTGTGTAACGTTGTTGAATATTTTTCTATTACTTTCAAGGTAAGATCTTTCAATGTGTTCCATATTTCTGTGTTGTTTTCATTTATTGGTTTCTTTAGCTCATTGTTTTAGTCATTTTCTATTAACGTTTTGTTGGATATTAAGATATTTAATTTTTTGGTGTTTTGGTGCTTTGTTGGACGTTTTTAAGCTTCACTTTGATGTCAGTTATTACAGGTTTATGGTCTGCACCGATATCTGCACCAGGATATGTCGTTGCTCTGGTGACGTCATTCTTCCCTACCGTTATTAAATGAATGCTGCTTACAATTAAAAGAAATTCAATGTATTTTATGAATATTAAGTAACTAATGTAAAGCTTTCCCATAAATTATGTCTTTAGTTTTGTTTTGCAGTTCGTAACTATGTAAAGATCATGGTTTTCCGACGCGCGAAATATAGTTAGTTATCTATCAGCCAGAGAAACTCCAACCGAACTTGTTATTTTTTTTTGGTTCTAGGTGAACGAGAAATCATAGTCGCTTAGAATTAAATGGCAAAACTAATCGTGGAATCAAGACATCCCTTCTCTTGCATTTTCCTCGACAATCGCTGTCTTGAATACGTTATTTATTAGTTTTTTCAGTCCGTCTTGTGTCGTTGCATATTCTACGTTGAATAATGTTACGCAGTGTTGATAACTGAACCTACTTTTAAATGCAATTTGAGAGGTGTAGTGACATATGGTGCGATTCATGCAATTTCAGTGAATTCAAAAGTTGTAACAGATCTGACAGATGACTATGTCATTCTGGTTGATCTGTGTCGATTGATTTAAACGAAAACAACGGTGCATCTTTTTTTTTTCGCAGCCAATATTGTTCAATGCTCACTTTAAAATTATTATATA
This sequence comes from Diabrotica balteata, assembly GCA_918026665.1. Lineage (NCBI taxonomy): Eukaryota > Metazoa > Arthropoda > Insecta > Coleoptera > Chrysomelidae > Diabrotica > Diabrotica balteata. The sequence continues at coordinate 6,820,213 of OU898280.1, forward strand.
ATATAATATATATCAACAATCAACAACTACCGTCCAATTACATACTAACAGTAACCTCATAAAATAAGAACGGGGGTTAAATCAGGAGGTCCAATGTCGCCTAAACTTTTTAATACGGTACTAGAAACTACACAAACGTGCCTAGTACGTTTGAACCAGTAACCTAAAGCGTCTATCTTGACGCGCCGTGGTACGCCTCGGTTGACCAGTTGTTCTTTTTCGTATTCCTCTACCATCATTTGTCCACACACGATAGACACGCATAACCGTCATTGTCGTACAATTAACACGACGGCCAATTTCGCGATACGACGAACCCATATCTCTATACAATAATTTTACTCCTGTCAAAATCGCTAACAGGATAGTTAACACAGGATAACACTGAATACAATTAGACTAAGGAATAATAACTAAAAATTAGCTGGATCACTGTGCTATCAACAATTTTTAAATTGACCATAATACTTGGGATGAACAAAACATTTATTAATATAAGGTTGAATGTTCGAATAATTGTCCAAAGGTGAATGTCCAAATTTACATGTATGACATTCTGCTCATGTTGGATAGGCCACAACTGACGAAATGCCCCTGAGGATGATCTATTGATCGAAAGTACTTGGGCAAGATTTAATTAATTACTGTGTTCGATATTTGCCTTATATACCATCAAAGTTAAAACATTTATTGTTAGACTAAGCTAGCTGTATGCTGTTATATCTTAGGGACATTTATAAATTAATAAAAGAAATCATCTCGGTGAAGAATGTAGTTGGCATTGATTGGGTAAAATAATGATTTTTAATTTCCATATAAGGTTTTAAAGTGTACATCAGAGGGTACACACACCACACCACAGAGCCGTCTACAAATACTCCAACGCCCATTTAGATAATAGAAGTAGATTTAGAGCCTTTTCGGCTTACATCACATGGCGGGCCGTTGCAACTAATTTATGGATACGGCCCCTTTATGTGTCGTTGTCGTGGCCCCCTCTTAACAATGATCTTTTCTCTTCTCTCTCTTCTGTATTCTCTGGCTTTGGCGTATTTTACACGTTTTGTGATTCGCCAGACGAGAAATGAGATAGGTCCTTCTGCATCAAATTTATTGGTTAGGGAAACGATTTCGTCCGTTTTTTATTTTCCCTTTTTTCCTTTTGATCTCTCACTCTGGAAAATATTGCATGCATAAATAAGGGGAAATGTTTATACCTACTCATATTTTTGACAAGAAAACGAAAAAATACACTACAAACACCGCCCCCTACACTAACAAAAATTATTATTTTAAATTGAGACAAAAATATGCAAAACATTTCTATTAAATATCAAAACAAATTAAACATACCTAGTGAAATATTCGCTATGGTGTTGCTATCTTAATTGCAAAAAAGGTCAATTACTCTGTGAGAAGTTTTACTCCTTATTCTGATAGGAATTTACCAATACAACTTCAGTCTAAAAAAGGTATAGTAAATTTTATTCAAGTTTATGCTTCTACGGCAGATAAAGATGACGACAATATCAAACTATTTTACCATGATTTGGAACAAGGCTTAAAATCAATGAAGAAACATCACACTACAATAGTAATGGGCGACTTCAATGCCAAAGTTGGCCAGGGAAGAGTGGATGGATATGTGGGGGAATATGGTCTAGGAAATGGAAATGAACGTGGTGACCGTTTGATACAATTTTGCCAGACGGAAGAATTTGTAATAGCTAATACACTTTTTAAGCTACCAAAAAGAAGATTGTATACATGGAAATCAAACGGTAATACAACGAATAGAATAATCCGAAATCAAATTGACTTTGTCCTCATCAGACAAAGATTTCGTAATTTTAAACTGACTGCCAAAACTTACCCTGGAGCAGACATTGGTTTAGACCATAACCCCATAGTAGTCACATTACCCCAAAGTAGCAATAATTAAAACAGCAAATGAAAACTTACACACAAGAATAGAAAACATAAGGACTGGATGACTGAAGAAATATTACTATTAATGAATGAAAGAAAATCATTCAAAACAAAAAATCCAATTAAATATAATGAAACTGATCGATTAATTAAAAGAGAATAAAAGAAGCTAAGGAGAGAATGTTATATAAGCAGTGCCAAGAACTAGAAGAAATTGAGAAAAAAAATGACTTTTTAACATGCATAAAAAAATTAGAGAATTAACAGGAATGAGGAAAACACTCAAACTAGGCAACTAAGAGATGAAAGTGGTGCACTTATAACAGATATAAACCAAAAAATGCAGAGATGGACACAATATATAGCACAACTTTTTGAAGACAAAGAGGAAACAGAAACATCAAAAGAATTTAAGGATGATACTGGGCCTGACATTATACGAGAAGAAATTGAAAACGCAATATAACAATCTAAAAGTGGTAAATCTCCCGGACCTGATGAAGTTCCTATTGAATTACTTATAATTGTGAATACTGAATCTATTGATTTTCTTTTGGATCTATTCAATACCATATATAGAACAGGTATAATACCTAAAGAATGGCTCCAATCAACATTCATACTGCTTCTCAAAAAAGCCAATGCAAAGGAGTGCAACGAACATCGCACCATAGCCTTAATGAGTCATATCTTGAAATTGTTTTTAAAAATAATTCGCAATAGAATACATAAGAAATTGGATGAAGGCCTAAGTAATACACAAATGGAATTTAGGAAAGGACTGGGAACACGAGATGCACTGTTTGCAGTAAGTGTTTTTTCGTAAAGATGCTTAGATATAAATCAGGAAATATATGCCTGTGTCATTGATTTTAAGAAGGCATTTGACAGAGTGCAGCATAATCGGCTTAAAGAAATTTTATTAAATAAAAACATAGACAGTAGAGACATTATAATCATATGTAACCTCCATTGGAACAGAATTAGCGCTTTCCAAGGTCAGTTGGGGCCTTATAATAAACGGTGAGCCACTTAATAACATAAGATATGCTGACGACACCGTTCTTCTGGTAGAAACACTAGAAGAACTGCAAGACCTTGCTGAACAACTAAATATATATTGCAACGATTATGGACTAAAAATTAATTTGAAGAAAACCAAGTTCATGGTATTTACAAAAGCACAAAACATCAAAGTTAAGCTAGTACTAGATAATACAGATATTGAACAAATATCATCGTACAAATACCTTGGAGCAGGGATCACAGAAGATACTGATAAGACAAAAGAAATAAGATGCCGCATTGAAATTGCACGGTCAACTTTTAATAGAACTTTTTTGTAATCGCGATATCAATATATCGCTCCGGATAAGAATGCTTCGATGTTATATTTTCTCTACCCTTTTGTATTGGGTTGAAGCTTGGACAATTAAAGAATCCAACATTAAAAACCTAGAAGCATTCGAAATGTGGTGTTACCGATGTAACACATAGATGAAAATATCATGGATGGATCGCAAAACAAACGAACAAGTTCTCAAACAACTATGAAAACAATGCAAAGTTTAAAATTCCATAAATATCAGGAAATTGGAATACTTGGGACACATCATGAGAGGTGAAAAGTACGAACTAATAAGGAATATAATACAGGTTAAAATCAAAGGTAGAAGAAGCGTAGGAAGACGTAAAAGCTCGTGGCTACGCAATCTCCGTGAATGGTTTGGATGCAGTTCAATTGAACTATTCAGACGCGTAAGCAACAAACTTATAATTGCCAGAATGATTTCCAATCTCGGATAGGAGCGAAACTTGAAGAAGAAGAAGTGAAATCTTGTAAAATAAATAAAGTCAACATTAATCCTACATTAACCACTGGGGTCATAAATGCTCCGAATTTTAAAAATCTCTAAACAAGAAATAAAAATATTTTTATTAAAAAACCTTTATAAAAGGTATATATTTAAAAACCCTAACGGGCTAATTAAACAAAACGTTTTCGGAATCCATATTCCATCATCAGTGTCCCAGAAAATATAACCACTTAATTAAGAAGAACATGAGGTTGAAATTTTGACTAAAGTTAATGCAAAGTGTGGTTAATACTTACTAGGAGTACATGAATGTAGCCACTAAATATATGGGTAAAAACCCGTTAACAAATAATTAGTTACATTTGGTATACAATATTTCCTATGATATGTTATGATGTCAAAGTTACCATTGGATAAGGCAACATGGCGGCATATGACTCCACGTTGAAGTTGCTAGTCCTGAGACGGTGTGTCTACAAGGACACAAACTAACAATAATTTTGAATATTTTTTTGCTCTCTCCATACCATAGTCACTTTAAATCCGAAAGTGTTTTTCTTTTTTCGATCATTTCCTTAAATCCTTAACACAAACAAAACATACATTGTGAGGAGCCCAACCTTTGTCTCGGTCACCAATTTTCACACCAAAATATGAAAAATATACCTTTTTTATGAAGTCAGTAATGTTTCTTTGATGTTTTTTACTAACAAAATCACTACATATGACAACAAAATGTATTTGGACAGTTGTTACAACCGCGACTAGCCCTACTTAAAAGCCGGGGAAGATCGACAATGGATCAAATATTTACAGTCAAGCAGGTCTTGAGCAAATCGTGGGAACACGACATTGATGTTCACAACGTGTTTGTAGACTTCAAACAGGCATACGATTCAGTCAAAACCGACAGACTATACTATATATTGGCAGAATTAGCAATACCACATAAGCTAATTAGACTTATTAAAGCCACAATGGATGAAACTCAGGCATGTGTACGAATACAAAACAACCGGACAGACTTTTTCAAAATCTCGCAGGGACTAAAGCAGGGAGATGGGCTGGCACCAACATTGTTTAACCTGGCACTGGAGTATGCGGTCAGGCAAATGCAAACTGGACGAGAAAACCTACTGACCAATAAAACGGTTCAACTGGCTGCCTACGCCGATGATATTAATATTATGAGTAGAACATCAACAGGAGCACAGGAAGCATACGCAGAGTTAAAAACACAAACGAAAAGGCTAGGTCTGGAAATTAACACAGAAAAAACAAAAATAATGGTACAGACGAGAAGAAATATAATCCCACAAAACATTATACATGAAGATGACATTGAAACGGTTGGAAAGTTTACATACCTGGGAGTAGAAATATATGCCGATGGAGCAGAGGATGGAGAAATACGAAAAAGGATAACGCAGGCAAACAAAGCTTATTTTGCCCTCTCCCATATATTTCGGTCTAAAAGTGTCCACCGAAATACAAAGATGAGAATATATAAAACTTTAATTCGGCCAATAGCATGTTATGGCAGCGAAGCATGGGTCCTGAAAGAAACATCCAAAAACAAACTCGACACATTCGAAAGAAAAGTACTGAGGAGAATACTAGGACCTGTGAGGGAAAACGGAATCTTCAGAATTCGATATAACAACGAGCTCTATCAACTGTATAAGGAAACACCCCTGTCAAACTTCATTAGAATCCAAAGATTGCAATGGGCCGGACATGTGATACGAATGGAAGAGGATAGGCTACCAAAACGAGCACTGAACGACAGAATGCAGGGAAAGCGACCAGTTGGAAAGCCAAAAAAGCGCTGGGAAGACACAGTAAGCAGCGACGCACAAGCACTTTTAGGAGTCCGTGTATGGGGAAGAGCAGCCACAGACAGACAAGGGTGGAGGCAAAAAATAAAGGAGGCCAAGGCTCATTTTGGGCTGTAGTGCCGTAGAAGAAGAAGAACGGGCTAATTAAACAAAACGTTTTCGGAATCCATATTCCATCAGCAGTGTCCCAGAAAATATAACCACTTAATTAAGAAGAACATGAGGTTGAAATTTTGACTAAAGTTAATGCAAAGTGTGGTTAATACTTACTAGGAGTACATGAATGTAGCCACTAAATATATGGGTAAAAACCCGTTAACAAATAATTAGTTACATTTGGTATACAATATTTCCTATGATATGTTATGATGTCAAAGTTACCATTGGATAAGGCAACATGGCGGCATATGACTCCACGTTGAAGTTGCTAGTCCTGAGACGGTGTGTCTACAAGGACACAAACTAACAATAATTTTGAATATTTTTTTGCTCTCTCCATACCATAGTCACTTTAAATCCGAAAGTGTTTTTCTTTTTTCGACCATTTCCTTAAATCCTTAACACAAACAAAACATACATTGTGAGGAGCCCAACCTTTGTCTCGGTCACCAATTTTCACACCAAAATATGAAAAATATACCTTTTTTATGAAGTCAGTAATGTTTCTTTGATGTTTTTTACTATCAAAATCACTACATATGACAACAAAATGTATTTGGACAGTTGTTACAACCGCGACTAGCCCTACTTAAAAGCGTATAGGTAAGTCAATTACATCTTAGATCTAAAGTTTTTGATGCATGCATTATTCCGATATTAACTTATGCGGCACAAACATGGACAATCACACAAAAGAATATGAATATACTTAGAGTCACTCAACACGCGATGGAAAGAGCACTGCTAGGTATATCACTTAAGGACAAGAAAACAAACACATGGATAAGACAGAAAACCAAAGTCACCGATGTGGTGCAAAAATCATTAAAGCTGAAATGGGAATACGCTGGACATGTAGCTAGGAGCGATCTAAACAAATGGCACAGATCAATTTTAACCTGGAGACCATACCAACACAAAAGACCCAGAGGCAGACCTCCTATGAGATGGACAGATGATCTGAAAAGGACTGCCGGGAAAAATTGGCTACAAGTAGCGTACAATAAAAACCAATGGAAAGGAAGACTTGAAGGGGCTTATGTTCAGATGTGGACGTGAATGGCTAGACGAAGAAGAAGAAGAAGAAGGTAAGTCAAACACTGAAAAGTGAGGTTATGTTTATTAGAATAAAGGAAGTTTACAGCTGTTAATAAAGACACAAAAGAACAAAGAGTGTCGTACAATTCATTAACATTGCTACCAACCAAGTAACGTGAGATGTCTCTGCTCATTAAATAAAATAAAATGTAATTATGCAATGTTAAATGTTAAATCGTGATAGAATGGTGGGTGATACAGCATTTTTATTATGATTTTCGGACTCAGCACACTTAAATACATAAGAGAGAGGTAAATTTATAAAAATAGTTTTTTCGTCATTGGTCTGTGTAATTTAACAAAATTCAAATAATTTAGTGGTTTTTGTAAGTAATTAGTAGTTTCCAAATAATCTACAAAACAAAGATATGTCTCGTGTAAGATCTATTATAAATATATAATATATTTGTAAAATATAGCTAGTGGCTTTTAGACTCCTTCATCGGATCTTCAATTAAAACAAAGTGACTGAACGTTAACCCCCAGTCTTCGCAAACGTTTCACGAACAACAATAAAAACAAAAAAGTTCATCTCGCTGCCGAGCTGTCCACAATAACTCACCATCAAAGTGCTCCATTTATTTACAAAACGCGAGTTCATTTACTTCTTCCGGCTCCGAAACAATCCAGAATGATGATTACTCGGGGTGTAATCGGACATCGTCGGCCTCCGCGGCCATTTGCATGAATTAGAAATAAATATTTACCCTTGAAGTTACTAATTCTCCAGAGAGGAATAAATTTAATTTCCTCTGTATCTGCAGATCATTCTTATCAACGGTCGGTCGTAGCGGGCTGTGGAAATGTGACGGTTGGAAGATGGACGGCCGATGAACGAGCCAGGGCTGACTTTCCTGAGCCGAGAGGCCGTTGAAAATGCCTTTTATGTTTTAGAGAGAACTTGTTATCAAGTTAAATTGTAGTGATGTTAAAAGGTGGTTTATACGGTTCAGTATTCATCTATAAATATATACCTCTTTATAATGCCTTATTCGCTTTATACTTTTGAATATCCGTACACAGTTTGTACAATTTCTTGCAATGTCTTTGTAAATTAATAGTAGTTATTTATGTACCAAGGTCATTAAGTAGATGTGTATGCCTGAGGACAACTATTATACAAACACGGGCGTCTTTTACTCTAGTCAATTTTTAAAATTTTTTAATTTATGTATCAAACCTTCATGTCAAACTGTATCTAAAGGCTGTGCAGCATCAAACAAGACAGCTGGACAGATTTTTTTTTGTTCTAGCGATCTTTCAATAATATTTGTGATTCTGTGCACCTGGTCGATTGTTGAGAGCTTATTCCTAAACCTGAATTATTGTGTCGGAATCAGATTTTTTACTTTAATAATTGGACTAACGCTGTTGAGAAAAAGTTTCTTAAACAGCTTCAATATCACAGAAAGCATAAATATCGGTCTGTATGAGCATTATATCGTCTATAGGCAGACTGTATGGAAAGAACATAAAGGAACATAAAGGAAAAATTAGAAATATATATACAAGATAAAATCGGAAAAAAAAATGGCCAAAAATAGATCCGTCCATCTGGCTTTTGTTGATCTTAAGAAGGCATATGACTCAATACGTACAACCAAGCTATGGGAAGCAATGGAAGACATCGAAGTTCCACGAAGATTAATAAACGCGGTAAAAGCACTCTACAAGAATAACGAAGTAGCTATCAAAAAAGGGCAATAGAATATGCAGTTCATTTAAAACGACAAAGGGACTACCACAGGGTTGCTCCACATCCCCCACCCTGTTCAAATTATTTCTGGAAAAAACCCTAAAACCATGGCTGGTTATCTATATATCGAATATAAACGAATATCTATATACGCTAAGTTTTGCTGACGATCAAATAGTGATCGCACAAGACGAGGATGACCTCAGTTTTATGATGAGAAAACTGGAGCAGGAATATACAAAGAATGGGATGGAAATAAACCTAAAAAAACTGAATACCTAACAACGGAGAATACAGAAATAAAACAGCTGGAAATAGACGAAGGTAAACAAATCAAAGGAACAGACAAGTATAGGTATTTAGGTTTAATAATATCAAACAAAGGAACAACGGAGGAAGATATAAAAAATAGACTAGGACAAACAAGAGACTGCATACGAAAATTGAACCCGGCACTATGGGATAAGAACATCAGCATGAAAACAAAGAAAAAAATATATAATACCATGATAAGAAGTATCCTCACTTATGGGTGTGAAAATTGGACAATAAATAAGAAAACCAAAAACAAAATAAGAGCAACAGAGATGAAATTCCTAAGGAGAAGCTGCAAAGTAACAAGAAGAGATAGAATAAATAATATGGAGATTAAGAGGAGAATGGGAATGAACTTCGACATAATAGACTACATCGAACAGAAGAGGTTAACCTGGTACGGATATGTCAGAAGAGTAGACCAAAATCGGTGGATAAATAGAATAACAGAGTGGAGCCCAATAGGAAGAAGAAAGAGAGGCAGACCCCGAATATCTTTCAGAGATGAAGTGGACGAAGCAATGAGAAGGAGAAACCTACAGGAAGGGGACTCGCTAAACAGGAAAAATTGGAGAAAACGGTTAAGTGAAGAAATACAGTGAAAACTGTGGAAATCCTTGTATATATATATATATATATATATATATATATATAATATATATATATATATATAATGAACTAGAAGTATTTGCTGACAACAAGGAAGTAAATTTTCAATATTGGGTTTGCAGCAATAAAAATGATACGTGTACTCTTTTAAATTTTTATTCCGAGCTTTCGGACATGGTTATGTCCTTCATCAGGGAGCTACAAATGTGATGAATAGTTTGTTACAAGTTTGTATAATTAATTAAAGATTCGCTACTTACAAACTTAATGAGGTTGGATCATCAATGATTTTCTACTATGTCGATAAAACTTATCACAGTCTGTCATATTTTTACATAAAACTTAATCCTATATTTAAAATTTTTAAAAATTGCTTTACAATCACAAACACTTACTTATTATACACACATTTCTGACATTTTTATTCTTAATTTTATTATATCGTCATTAGTTTTTTCTCAAGACAATTCGGTGGTTTTTATTATTAGATACTAGTACCAAATTATAGGCCTATCATTAGATGTATTGTGGCTATATAAATTATTTTATATTTATTAATATCAGTTATATTTATTAATATCATAAAGAAGTTTCACTTCTTTATGATATTAATAAATATAAAATAATTTATATAGCCACAATACATCTAATGATAGGCCTATAATTTGGTACTAGTATCTAATAATAAAAACCACTGAATTGTCTTGAGAAAAAACTAATGACGATATAATAAAATTAAGAATAAAAATGTCAGAAATGTGTGTATAATAAGTAAGTGTTTGTGATTGTAAAGCAATTTTTAAAAATTTTAAATATAGGATTAAGTTTTATGTAAAAATATGACAGACTGTGATAAGTTTTATCGACATAGTAGAAAATCATTGATGATCCAACCTCATTAAGTTTGTAAGTAGCGAATCTTTAATTAATTATACAAACTTGTAACAAACTATTCATCACATTTGTAGCTCCCTGATGAAGGACATAACCATGTCCGAAAGCTCGGAATAAAAATTTAAAAGAGTACACGTATCATTTTTATTGCTGCAAACCCAATATTGAAAATTTACTTATATATATATATATATATATAATATATATATATATATATATACATATATATATATATATATATATATATATATATATATATATATATATATATATTAATGTGATATTTAAAGTCTTAGTGCGCCAAGCAATTAATTAGCTAATTAAGTAATTAATTAATTAAAATTATTTAAATGATATGACTATGATTCTATCACACTTTTTAATTCTCTTATCTCAGGGTTATATTCGTGCTTCAATATCTATGTTATTACATGTGAAAGGTAAGGTCCAAAGAATACCGGAATAATAAAAAAACATATAGGATCTAACATTATATATTGAAATAAAAATAATGAAATAAAATTCACACATAAATGTTTTCAATAAACAATATCTCGTATAATGATTCTCAAAATTTTGTTCTACGTACGTGAACCTTCAAAATTAATGGTACAAACAATATTGGTTAAAATCTCAAAATCCCAATTATTATTCTAAATCTCCTAATTAAAATATTTATATCTTTTCCAAAGTAATTGTAAAAATTGTGTTATCAATGAAAGAAAAACTGCAGAAAAAACAAAACTATCTCTCTATGATGATGAGTGGTCCAAATCCTTGTTCCTTGTAGCCTACACTCTCTATTCTTAGCAGCTCCCTAGGTAATCAACAATCTTGCAACAAATTATTGCAAGTTTATCGTCCTTAATGATCTCCTTCAAATGCACGAATCATTCAAATTATGCTAGCTTCTTCTCCTTTCAATAAACTGAATCTCTCGTTGGCCTGAGTGAAAAATGACTCTTGGAATATCTTCTCTTTACGATAAACTGAATCTCTCGTTGGCCTAAACAGTGACTCTTGGAATATAACTTATACACCAAATCAGAAGAACACCTGAGTGAAGTTCAATTTGGGTTTGGAGCAGGACTCAGAACGAGAACAGCATAACAGACACAACAGATAGTAAAGTGTAAACACACACCAAAAATAGATCACTGAAGAAAGACACTCTGCCGAAACCGCTGTAGTGATAAGATATTTGAATAAATTTTGTGAAAGTTTTAAAAACAAAATTTTCAATGTTTTAATGTTATATAAACGTTTGACCCCTCTTATGCGCTTTTATTGCTTATATTGGGAACCATTTCTCCAGTCACAAATTTTATGTTACAAGTTAGTTAAAACTGGTCATAGAAATCTGTCTTTTCTGACCCTGTTGCTTTCGTTTGTAGGGACGTAGATGTTTATTACTACACTGTTATAGTATATTGCCTTAAATATCGTCCTGAAAGGTGAATATTTTACAATTACCTATAAAATAAAGTATACTTATGAAACTTATATCAGTACGTATCAATGCGTAAAACATACTTATTATTTATTGCTTTGTGTTAGTATCAAATATGTATCTTGTTTAAATATATTGTCCTTTACTTTTTCCGCTAATAATAAACTTCTAGTAGCAGTATCTGCTAAATTACGATCTCCATTGCGCCGCTTTGTTTGTATAAAATAGATAAATATGTACTCGCTATAGAATAACATAAATTTAAACATTTTACGATAATATTAATCTAGAAAAGTCGCTTTTCGGTAAACTTTCAAACTTAATTACACGTTAAATCAAATGTTGCAGTATGAAATCATAATATTATCTTTCGGCACAGTTTTATGTTTCTAGAGATGTAAACAATGGCTTGGTGTTTTATGAAAAGCCGCTGTTTCAGCGCTAGGAGGATATATTGTTAATAAATACCCTTTTTAACGACAAATATTTGCCAAATTAACATTATAAGTCGATATTTTTATAATCTTTTATTTCCCAACAATAATTTTAGCTCATATCGTCGCTTTTCAGTTTGTACTTTATGTTTTTGGCTTTTAAGGAAAATTTTCATTAAACTCTGACTTTTCTGCATCGACCAATATTTAAACCAAATATCTTGTCAAACGGGAATAAGCAATCATAAAAGTAGTTCTTTATATAAGGGTCTGATAGAAATGATGAAATAAAAAAGGGTGTATAAAATATAAATTTTAAAATAAAAAAATTTAGAACAAAATTGAGAATAACACTGTATACTTGTCGTCCGTTAAAGAAGCAGTTAACAGATCCGCGCTTGTGGCATGAGAAAGGAACGTCGTCCGTGATTTGCGAGCATGCTATCAGTGGCATCTCGCTGGCAGTATCGGCAGTGCCAGTGTCGGGCCCATATAGGCCCTGCACCCTGCCACTAAATACTTCACCGATCACCCATTGTGAACCGAAAAGACACAAATCTTTCTGCGAATATCGGTCGTGCCGTATCGCCCAAAAATGCCAAGGAATCGTCGCCACTATCACTGCTGGAATTCGCCTTCTGTCTTCTTCGGAATACGTACAGGGGGAATCATACGTGAGCAGGTGAAAGAAGAGTTTCTATCTCTCAAGCGGTATTAGAAAATCTTTATAATATGGCATATGAAAGATAAGTAAATTATAATTATTACCAACATGAAAATTCAACTCGGTACGTGACGAATGTTTGAATCTGCCAAGACTGAGTAGTATATTACAATCCATGAAAATGTGTTGGAACATTGTTCTACAATCTTCTGTACAAGCAGGTTAAAGATATTCTGGACAGTTCTCGTTGTCATTGTATGTGTTGGGTTTGGGGATCTCTTTGATTGGTGTGTAATGCTTGTCCCGTTTAAACATCTTCTTGCGACTCTTCACGACGTATTTTGGTAGTGTGTGGCGGCGCTACTCTTCATTGGGTGTTAAAAATCTAGTGGTGATGGTGGATAATCTAGTGTCCTGTGGAGAATAGTGTAGACGAGAGAAAAAAGTTGGAAAACGGTTCTTTCGGCATTTTTTGTTTTTGAGTTTACTAATCTACTGTTAAGCGTTGAGGAAAACTGTGATTGTTGCCTCCCTATGAATAGGTATAATTGTTCAATTTGATCAGTAAACCGCGGAAAACCTATCCCTCGTTGTTTGATAAAGCTCTTAGTAAGCTTTTTGTCTAGATGCGGTAATAAAGAGTCATTGCCTACAGAAAATCGATATATTTATCTGAGAGTTCGTTGCTGTCAGACGTCAGCAGTTTTGTGAGTGGGGGGGGGGGGGAGTTGGTTTTTAGGATATCTAAAATCTATCCAAAAGAAAAGCATGGTGTTTTTGGAATGGTTTAGGCTTGGGTGTTATGGTTACGGATGGTTTTTAAAGTTCATCTCCTGCTCTAAAGACAATAGAAAAGCCACCGGGAATAAAATTCCTGCACAACTGCTGAATCTATTAGATGGAGAATAAAAATAATAACTGAAATATTTAATGAAATATACAAAGGCAGGAAAAATACCAGTAAAGTGGCTCAAATCGAAGTTCATAGCATTGCCCAAAACACCAGGAGCAAAAGTTTGTGACGACTACAGGACCATAAGCCTAATGAGCCATCTGCTGAAATTGTTTTCAAGTCATCTACAAACGAATTTACCGGAAATGCGAGGAACAAATTGTACCCAATCAGTTTTAATTTATGAACACCTATGAACTATCCCAACGCATTTTGTAAGGTGAAATTGAAGGCAAAAGGGCTCCAGGACGAAGACGAATACCCTGGCTTGCTAACCTGAGGGCATGGTATAGAAAGACCTCAACACAGCTATTTCGTATAGCAACCAACGAGACCAACCAAGTTTGTCAACGAGAAAAACCTGGACATAATAGTAGAACTGTTCAACGCTATCTATACTACGGGAATCATTCCTAGAGAAATGTTGACATCAGCATTTGTGTGTTTGCCAAAGAAAGTGAATGCCAAAGAGTGTAGTGACTATCGAACCATAAGCTTAATGTCACATACCTTGAAAATTCTCTTGAAAATTATCCACGCCAGAATGCACTCTAAACTGGAGCTGGATATTAGTGACACTCAATATGGGTTCCGCAATGGTATGGGTACCAGAGAGGCATTATTCTCCTTCAATGTGCTGACACAGAGATGTTTGGATGTTAACCGTCCTCTTTACGTCTGTTTTATAGACTACAATAAAGCGTTTGATAAAGTAAAACATGATCGACTCCTGGAAATTCTAAAAAATAAAAACCTAGATGAAAGAGATTTAAGGCTAATAACACACCTCTATTACAATCAGCGAGCAATAGTAAGAATCGAAAAAGAAACATCTGAAGAAATGGAAATAAAGAGAGGAGTCAGGCAAGGATGCATTCTATCACCTCTATTATTTAACGCCTATTCTGAAGAGGTAATTCGAGAAACTCTGGAAGATGAAACAGTCGGCATAAGAGTAAATGGAGTCTTAATTAACAACATCAGATATGCAGGTGATACAGTAATAATAGCCGATAGTTTACAAGACCTGGAAAGACTCATGAGCAAAATAGTCATGTGTAGTAGGGAGTACGGACTCTCTCTTAATGTCAAAAAGACGAAGTTTATGAAAATTTGTAAAAACAACTATAATACTAACGAAATCTTGATAGTAGAGGGCCAGCAGATCGAAAGAGTAAAAAAGTACACTTACCTAGGAACACTTATAACAGAAAATAATGACTACACGGCAGAAATCAGAATCGAAAAAGCACGTTGTAATTTTATAAAAATGAAAAAGGTCCTATGTGGCAAAGATCTAACATTAGCTCTTAAAGTACGCCTAACAAAATTTTACGTATACAGTGTACTATATTATGGAGTGGAATCATGGACGTTAAATCTAGATACCATGAGACGACTTAACGCCTTTGAAATGTGGACCTATAGAAGAATTATGAGGGTTTCCTGGGTAGATAGAGTTACAAACAATGAAATACTGAAAAGAATAGGCAAAGAGAAGGAAATTGAACTTACAATTAAAGAAAGAAAGCTACAGTATCTCGGACATGTGATGCGGGGCGAGAAGTATGGCATTCTGCGACTTATAATGCAAGGAAAGATAGATGGCAGAAGAAGCATCAGAAGAAGACTAATTTCATGGCTGAAGAACCTGAGAGAATGGTTTGGATGCAGCTCAAAACAACTATTTAGAGCTACTGCCTCAAAAATTAAGATGGCTATGATGATTGCCAACCTCCGTAGCGGAGATGGCACCTGAAGAAGAAGATAGCAACCAACAAAGTCATCATAGCCAGAATGATCGCCAACGTTCGAAATGGACAGGCACCCTAAGAAGAACTCGTGCTCGAGTATGGTTTGAGGTATTCGAGATTTAATATGTTAGGTTGCAGAGAAATGAATTTACTTTACGCAGAATTCTTCTCTCAGATGTTAGTGGCTTTTTTGTGAGGTCTCAATTGAGCAGAGCAAATATGTTTCTTCTGTATTCAATACGAGGCCGAAAGTATGTCTTATATTTATTTACTTGCCACATCTTCCAGACAGAAGGACAACTGAAACCAAGTCAAATATTGGTGGAAGGAAACAAGCTCAGAAATTATCAGTACTAAGATGTACAGTATAGTAGCAAAAGATTGCAACGACAATTATCATAATGAAAAATCAAAAAATAACACAGATTGAAAAAGAAGCAAAACAGACTCTACAGATAATATTTTAGAAATTAAAAGAATTAAACGCAAGGATCACTTACCTGGAATATACAGCTAAAGGTGCTATTCCGAAGGTAAGAATTGGTGAAGGAGCTTAAAATTGTCACATGCAATGCCAACGCTTTGAGTAATCATTAATAAGAACTGCAATGAATCCCTGATATTGAACAAATTGACAAGACTTGTGTCTTGTCTCTAAAACACATTTCACAAAACAGTCCGACATTATTATTAAAGGATACAAAGTATCACACAAAACATTCTGAGAATGCGGCCAAAGGAGGCAGTAATCATCAACGATTATATATATTATCATAAAGGGTTAGAAGATAAATCTGCATATATTCCGGCTACTATAATACACACAAAAACTAAAACTTTTGAAATAAATGTTGTTTCAATCTATTGCCCACCTTAATAATTATAATCTATTAAAAAAGAATAGTATATTGTATTCTGAAAAAACTTAAGCAAAAGTTTATTATTAAAGGAGACTTCAATGCGAAGAACGCACACTGGGGCTCTAGAATAACTACTACTAAGAGTAAGGAGCTTTTATTTACTATTAGAAAACATAATGTGTGAATTATTATTAACTTGTAGACCAACATATTGACCTACGGATAAAAATACGATGATCTAATAGACATCTTTATCAATAAGAATATTTCAGCTAATATCCTAGACATTGACGACTGTTGGGACTTAAATCTCTCGGGGGAGCCTGTAACCCCTAGAGAGCGCGTACTCAGGTGGCGGATAGGGGAATGCCTGACCCGGTTTACCGGTGGTGTTCCAGAAATGAACATATTGTTTTAAAATATAAAATAAAAATATAATCTTTGACTTTTCTTAGTTTATAATTACTAGAACACACTTTATCAAGTTTGAACGCGACACCCTGGCGTTTGACGTCTGACCCTGTTAAATATTTTTCACACCTAAATAAAATATCATAGCGAGTAGTTAAAAACTCGCCATTCACGTGTTAAATATAATATTCTCTCTCCGATGAAATCGGGCAATTTCTCATAACGGTTTTTCTTTTACGTGTTATAAAGAAAGAGTACATTTGATATTGTATAGTAAGTTACGGCCGTGTTGGGCCTCTCTACTCTTAAAAGATTTAATTATAAATCGATAAACTCATAAGTGGTTTTATTTCTCTGGAGCTATATTTGCTCACATTAAGAATCCTTATCCTTCAACGGTCACTTAAGAACCAAACCTATGGAGATGCATCCATTCACAAGTCCTTTGAAGTAAGGCTTGGAATCAAAATATTACCAACTCTCATGATGTAGGTAGCCCTCACAAGGCTCCCTCAGGTGGATAGGAGCGAAATAAAATACCTCCAGTGCAACAACAGGTAATTCACCGAATGATTGCTAGTACAAGCGATCCCACCATTTACTGGCCAACGGCTTCGGGCGGATGAGCTAATATGTGGAAGGGCACTCTTTTGTCCTGAGATCGAGAAATCGGTCTCGAAGGCGAATGAACCAAGGATGGTCAACGGCGGAAGGATGCAGAAGGCAACGGGGAACCACTGCATTAAATGAAACAATTTAACTCAGATAATCAATGCAACTGGGCCAGACATATTGAAGTAAGAAGTGGAATACGCAATAAGAAACACTAAAAATGGAAAACCAAATAAACCTGATGAAATTCCTACAGAATTGTTGAAGCTTTTAAATGATAACTACGTAACCATAATAGTACATCAATTCAATACAATATACAGTACTTGTATAATACCTCAAGAATGGTTGGTGTCTACGTTTGTCACCATTCCTTGTGAACGATATGAACGATACTGTGATAATGGCAAGAATAGCGAAAGATTTATAACATCTAGTTGAAAGTATGAATGAGATATCTGATAACTACGACATAAGGATGAACGTTAAAAAAACCAAATATATGACCTAACGATCCAGAAATTATACTGAATATAAAAAAGAGAAAACTTGAATACTCAGGCCGCCTGATGAGAGGACAAAGGTACACATTCCTACAAAATATAATGAAAGGAAAAAGAAGGGACCTAAATCCTGATCATTTCCTTATATAATAGTAGTAACCATGAGTGATAATATTGTTAAAAAAGAAGGTAACCCTGTATTAACAAGCATATTGAAGAATTGAGCTAGTTTAAGTTGAGCATTGAAGATAAAATATATCTAAGAGTTCAAATACAAAACACAGAGTAGTTAGATTAAGAAGCAAAATTAAATTGGTATTGCATAATATTCAGCAAGCAGCATGGAGAAATATGACAACACTGAAACCTAGGTTAAAAGAAAACATTTATTCAAAGAAAGTAAGAAATATGATAATTAAGAACAGAAAGCTGAGAAGAATTTGGCAACAAACAAGGGCTCCTTATGATAATACTAAACTCATTCGACTAAGTCAACAACTCAAAAGGTCTAGCCTACAACGAGATAACGATAGCACCACATTTCAGATGCCTTTAATCATTTTGTGGCATCTTCTGTAAGGCTTCAGCTATCTACTCCATAGAGGAGAACACTAAAGACGTAACATCTAAGAATTCTTATGCGTGTATTGGTACTTAAAAAGCGTAAACAGAGGACAGAACAATGGGTACAACAAACAAACAATTAATAAAATTTTAAATCAAAAACTACACAAGAAAGCTCTGAAATTAGTATTTCCACCACCAGAGGAAAAACCCAGTAGTTTTTGCTCGATTACATTATAACGTTATAAACGTCACATCTTTATTAATTTATATAATTTAAAGAATTATTTTATTTTCATTTCTTTATTAATTTATTAATTCTTTCACATTCAGTTTCTTTTTTACTATTTTTTCTTCAAAAAGTAGTTGGCGGCCTCTTTCGCTGTCTCTTCTGTTCTGTAAAATAAATATTTGCCCTCCCTCTTTCTTTCCGGTAGAATAAATATTCGCCCTCTCTTTATGTCCGCTAGAAAATATTCTGTTGACAGAAGAGTTAAGTCTATCATAGGCACAGAATAATAAACAGTAAGAATGCCCACTCTCAGATGCCGCCTTTGAAGTTTTTCAGCATGCGCGCCATGTTTTAGAAGGAAAAACACAGACATATGATTTGTGAGGTTATGTAATTGTTTATATTTATGTTATATTTAACAATGTTAATATAATTGTACAGTATGTCCATGATTGCCGTAAGTCAATTAAACCAGGTTAATTTTTCTATACACACCACATAAACAACACTGGTTCCCTTTAAAACATGGCGGAACGTCTGCGCGAACGAGATGCGCGTACTTAAATTTCCATGGAGAGTTGGCATTCTGATTGTTTATTATTCTGTGTCATAGGCATACATCATATAACATATGTGCTATACTTCATTATAATCTCCCAGTTACTCTCTGTCAGTCACCTTTCGTAGTGGCAATATTCTTTTTTGTCAGTAATTTAAATTTATAAAAGAAGGTAGGAATTATTATAAGCTTCATATTAGGTCTGCAGAATTCTCTTGGGGTGAGTACTTTAATTATAATCTACATTCTATAATTCTGGTAGCATTTTCAATATTCATAACCTCACTTCTTCCAAAGCCACGTTTTCGATTTTAT
The DNA here is from genome assembly GCA_918026665.1 of Diabrotica balteata. Classification (NCBI taxonomy): domain Eukaryota; kingdom Metazoa; phylum Arthropoda; class Insecta; order Coleoptera; family Chrysomelidae; genus Diabrotica; species Diabrotica balteata. The sequence continues at coordinate 6,839,878 of OU898280.1, forward strand.
GCATGTAGGAATCTTGCAAAATTTAACAAGTTTAATAATAATTCTGTTTCATTTTATCCTTGCCATCTGCTATTTGTTGAATTGTAATTTTGTAAAATGGCAAGGAAGTTAACCCCCTTTGATGTCTCTCTAAAGCTGTTCTTACATTCTAGTTTATTCGAGAATTTATTGATTTTATTGGGATTATTGGAGAATTGTTTATTTTAAATAAATATGATTAGTTAAATCATTGTTTTATTTACTACCAGCTAAGGGTTCATTGTTTAATTCATAGTTTTCGACAAAACGAATTCACACTTAATGGACTGAACTAGATAAAGCATAGACGATAAGCTCCCATGGTTGATTGAGGTATTATTTTTATATTAGTATTTCAATTCTCTTTGGTAGTCTTATTGTTTCAATCTTTTTCTTACCCTGTCTAGGGTGGTTTAAGTTTCGATGTCCCAATTAAAAATCCTTCTAAAATAAACTCCCAGTAGAACACCGAAGTTTTAAATTCGAGCTTTTCTCCAAGGAGAACTATCTGGTTCTTCCCGTCTGTCCCGACTTCGAGATCTGAATAAAATTATGAGTTTTGGCAGGGTTAAGTCTAACTCTTCATTCTTGTATGACCTTACAATTATTTTAACTAATTTTGTGCTCTATTGAATACAGACGCGTTCGTCCACGTCCCTTGTAATGTACATGTGAAGAGGAGTGCAGTATAGTCAGCCGATAATAATATATACTCTGATCGATTTAAGAGGTGGGGGGGTGTTATTGTTGTAGACTGTCTACAATATTGGAGCTAGAATTAAATCCTGGGGTACACCAGCTTTGTTGATAGTTGATCAGCGACTTTATCGCGTAATTCCGATCGAAATTGTTACGATTGATTGTATAATTGGTGTACTACTTATTAAAGGGGTGTAGCAAACCAACATTAATACCGCTTCAGCCTAAATGAATGCCGCTATTACACAGATCAATGACGCTTCTACAACAGCCTACGTTCATCATAGTGATTAATACATTCAGCCTTTCCTCCTGAAGTGACAATATTAGCGATAAGCATATTTTAAATTTCTACTTGATTTTCTCAACTAAATGTTGTTTTTTTATATTTACTATTATTATTATTATTTTTAAACAAATTCAATCATCTAGGTAATAGCTTTATTGTCACACAGAGTGTTGTTTTCTGTACTTTTTATATACAGTGTTCAATTTAAAAACTTACAATGATCTGTATCTCACGAACAAAAGCTAATATCGAAAAATGCTCAAAACACTTTCTAGGATAGTAAGGGTAGTAATCTAAAATAACATAAACGAGAACTCACCCCATCAACCCCCTAGACCTCGCCCACCACAACCAAAAAAGTATACTGTAATGTACCTACCTACTCACATGTAAGATAATTAAAGTATCTATGTATTTCTATATAGTTTTTAGTCACCTGGTATATGTTATTTACAATTATGAAAAGTTCTCATGTATAATCACTAATAATTATTTGCTGTTAGAAATCAGAATCAATACTCTTCATAAATATTTTCCTATTTAGAATAAATAAGTTTCGCTAGTTTATTCGCCTAATACTTCGTATCTATGGAATAATAATAATTTATTTCTCTTATTTCTTTGTTCGATAAGCTATCCGTATTTGCTATTTTAATATTAATATTTGAGTCCAATCTCTTGTACTCAAATCCATCCAGAAACATCGTTAAATAATTGTAGATAACAGAACTTATAAATTCATAGTTTTAAGAAATAACAGGCAGTGTAATTTTCATCCTCTAATATAATAAATTTATACATGTCAATATATTCTGTTTAATTCCAAAACAAAGAGTTAGTCCGGAGAAGAAATAAACGCATAGTATTCCATAACAAAATTTGGTGTCAGAACGTGGGATATTAGTAGCAGAGTTCCTCTGATTGCTGATAGAAGGAGAGCTGAGGAATTTTTGAATTGACTTGTTTCCTTCGAGGAATCATTCAAAAAAAACTGTCAGTGTGGAAAAATCGCCACTACAACTAATTACATTGGGGTCCAGTACATCCAGTTCGAAATCCAGTTCCAGTCATAACCCAATTGTAGTTCCATCGGAAGTAGAGGTGAACCCGTGGAATAATAGACTATGCGACCAACAACAATATTCTACTTGTAAGTACATTCTATCTTAAATTCTGTCTCATATTTTAAAAATCTTGTAAACGTATGTCTACTTTATATCCTGATATAAGTAACTTATTTGACGAACAAATACCTTCTCCCGACTCAAATTCTCTTTCAAATTCTTCTACTTCTAATTCAAATAAAATGTCAGTATCAATTGAAATAGCTGAAAAACTTCTCATTAGATTTGATGGTACAAAATCAAAATTATACGAATTCATAGACAATTGTGATAAAGCATACAATTTAGTAAATCCGCAATCCAAACCCATCTTATTAGCCATTATAGAAACTAAATTAACCGATAAAGCTAGGGCCATAACTAGAAACAGAACATTTGACGAATGGAAAGATTTAAAAGACTTCTTATTAGATGCTTATTCTGAACGCCGAACTGAAGGTCAGTGGCAATTGGAATTACATTCCTTACGTCAGATGCCCAGTGAAAATGTAATGTCATTTGCAAATAAAGTTGAAAATTGCTATATAAAATTAATAAATACACTTGATCCAGACTTATCTCCAGATGCAAGAAATGCATGTACTAAACTCTTAAAAACTCAAGCACTAAATGTCTTTATTAGAGGATTAAACAAAGACCTCTCTATTTTAATCAAAGCCCGAAATCCAGATTCCTTAGAAAGAGCTGTTGCTATAGCAATTGCCGAAGAACAAGAACAGTTATCAAGACAAGAAATTTTCAGACCATTCTGTAATATTTGCAAACGAAATAACCATTCCTCAAATAACTGTCGATATAAAAACAATTCAGATAGAAATGTTAGACATCTTCAAAATTCTAGTTTTCAAAACCCAAAATATCCTAATTCAAATCTTCAAAGGTCAAATTCTCAAAATCAAAATTATAAACCTTCAAATTCAAATTCCAATTCTGATTTTCCTCCAAACTTAAGAAAAGAAAATACCAACACTTCCCAACGTTTTTGCAGATACTGCAAAAAACCAGGTCACGTTATAGAAGAATGTAGAAAACGCGAATTTAACAATAAAAACAAAAATCCAACAAATTCTTTAAACTTCCAGAATCCTCGACAACCAACGGTCGATTCTCGAGGAGTTCGTTCAGTTCAGGCCGTATCACAACCATCAACTTCTCAGTCACTTCCTATGTAGATTTACCCTTAGTAAATAATTCTAATCCATCCTCTTGCAAGTTTCTAATCGATACAGGCGCAGATATTTCTTTAATTAAATATTCAAAAATACTAAACATTCCAAAAATTTATTCTAAGTCTATTACTCTACGAGGCATTGATAAAAATGTCTTAAATCCAAATAAAACTATATGTAGTTGTAACGTAAATTTCAAGATAAAAGATTTTGTCCAAACTCATGTTTTCTATGTCGTAGAAGACGATTTTCCTCTTCATTTCGACGGTATATTAGGTAGCGATTTTTTTGAAATAAATAAATGCCAAATTGATTATAAAGAAAATAAATTAAACTTTAAAAATTGTTCTATTCCAATTGAATATATAAAATTTCCATTAAACAATGACAATGACGAATTTCTGAGAGATCAAAATATCGAGACAAGTTCTAATATCGATGAAATATTTCCTTATGATGCTAAATCCATAGAGGATCATTCTTATTTAGAAACCAATGATATCCAAATAACCTTAAGTAGTGAAGAACTACTATCCAATCCAATTCAATCTAAATCTAACTCTAAATCCAAAGAAAATTCAAGTCCAAAATGTGTAAAATCCACTGAGATATGCACAAATAAAACTTGTAACTCTTCACGAAATCATAAATCAAAATCTTGTTCAGAAGAAAAATCCTGTTCAGACGATCTTATACTAAATCAAAACTCTAATTCTAACTCAAGAAGTAATAAAACTATTCTATCCGCAAGAACTGAAACAATTGTTCAAATTAAAGTAATAAATAATGAATTAAGCGAAGGATTATGTCCCGAACGCGAAATCTTTAAAGGTGTATTTTTATGTCCTAGTGTTGTTAAAGTAAAAAATGATTTCTTTTTAACCTCAATCGTAAACACTACTGAAACGGATGTTGAATTAAACGATATTCAAGTAGCAATAGAAAAAATTCCAAATTTACAAAACAATGCAAATATACGAAAAATGTCTTCTTATAAAGATAATACGAATTCTAACAGAATTGCTAAATTAAAAAATGCCTTGAGAACAGATCATTTAAATAGTGAAGAAAAATCATCTTTAATTTCTATTTGCAAGGAGTACAATCATATCTTTTATCTGGAAGGAGATCAACTTACCAGTACAAATGCCATAACTTGCAAAATTCCTTTAAATTCTAATGTACCTATTAGCACTAAATCATACAGGTATCCTGAAGTACACAAACATGAAGTCGAAACTCAAATAAAAGGTATGCTAGATCAAGGTATTATCGAAGAATCAACTTCGCCATGGAATTCGCCCCTTTGGGTTGTGCCAAAAAAGGCCGATGCTTCAGCAAAGAAGAAATGGCGAATTGTTTATAGACTATCGACGACTAAATGATATTACTATAGGAGATTCATTTCCACTTCCGAATATAGTCGATATATTAGACCAATTGGGTCATTCAAAATATTTTTCAACAATAGATTTAACATCAGGATTTCACCAGATCAAAATGGATCCTGAGGATTCTCCAAAGACTGCTTTCTCAACTCCGTCTGGACATTATCAATATTCACGAATGCCATTTGGATTAAAAAATGCTCCCAGTATTTTTCAAAGGCTAATGAATACTGTCCTCTCAGGAATACAAAATTACAGATGTTTTGTCTATCTCGACGATATAGTCATTCATGCCGATACATTAGAAAATCATAATAAAAGATTAAAAGAAGTATTCGAAAAATTGTCTACATTCAACTTAAAAATACAACCAGATAAGTGCGAATTTTTTCGTCGCGAAGTAATGTATTTAGGACATTTAATAACTGAATTTGGTGTCAAACCGGACGAAAAAAGGGTATGTGCTGTTACAGATTTTCCTATACCCAGAACACAAAAAGATATTAAGAGCTTTTTGGGTCTCACTGGTTATTATAGACGCTTTATAAAAAATTTCAGTGCTTTAACACAACCTTTAACAAAACTGCTGAGGAAAAATGTTGAATTTAATTGGACAAGCATTCAACAACAGTCATTTGAGAACCTGAAATCAATACTTTGTTCAGAACCAATACTTCAGTATCCAGATTTTACCAAACCCTTTGTCTTAACAACGGATGCTAGTAATTATGCAATAGGGTCCATACTTTCTCAAGGTAAAGTACCAGATGATTTACCTATTGCTTATGCTAGTCGTACCTTGAACAAAGCGGAATCAAACTATAGCACAACAGAAAAAGAATTACTTGCAATTGTATGGAGTGTTAAACACTTTAGACCATATTTGTACGGAAATAAATTTTTCATTTATACGGATCATAAACCACTCACATGGCTATTTAATGTAAAAGATCCCGGATCAAGACTCGTTAGGTGGAGATTAGCATTAGAAGAATATAGCTATGAAATTATTTATAAACCAGGTAAATTAAATCAAAATGCTGATTGTTTAAGTCGTCCTCCTTTAACCATATCTGAAACAAATATTTGCGAAGAAAACAAAAACCCGGCAACAATCACCTTACAAATAAACAAAATGAGTAAAGAAAATAATGACACTTATTCACAGTTCTTATCTAAATCCGAAACTATATTAATAACAAATGATAATATAAAAGAAACAAATGAAAAGATTACATCATTTTCACAAAATTTAGCATTGTTTGTTTCCGTAGATTTAAATTTTAATGAGATCGTTCAGAAACAAATAAATAAACAATTCAGTCATATAGAAAAATTGAAAGCCAAAAATCCAAGACTAAATGACATTATATATATTTCTGATCAAAATAAAAACTTTTATTACATATTTATAAAAAATAATTATTGGGACAATACCTCTTATGAAGATATATTTAATTCCCTAATAAAATTAAGAGACTGGTTATTAAACGATAAAATATTAAAAATTTGCCTACCCAGAATAACTTTTAGCTACGATAAATTAAGTTGGGGAAAAATTAGATCTATGATTAGATTTATTTTTAGAAAAACTGATATATCTATTATCATTTATCATGATATACTAACAAATCCTGAACCTGAGGAAATAACTACAATATTACAAGAGAATCACACTAGTCCTACGGCTGGACACTCTGGTTTTCATCGGACATACAATCGTATAAAAAAACATTTCAAATGGAATAATATGAAAAATGATATTAAAAACTTTATAAAAACCTGTGAATCTTGTCAGAAAAATAAACTCGTTAGAAAAAAATTCGTAAAGCCCATGGAGATAACAACAACAAGCTCAAATCCATTAGAAAAAATATTTTTAGATATAGTAGGTCCTTTACCTTTAACCGAGTCAGGTAATAAGTTCATATTAACATTACAAGATGACTTAACAAAATTTTCTCAAGCTTACGCAATTCCGAATCATGAAACCAAGACTATCGCTGAAAATCTGGTTCGTGGATTTATTTGCAAGTTTGGAAAACCCGATATAATAGTTACTGATCAAGGCCGAGATTTTACTTCCAAATTATTTTCTCAAATCGCCAAGCTTTTTAAAATCAGACATATAAATTGTACTGCTTATCATCCAGAATCAAATGCTGCATTAGAAAGGAGTCACGCTACTTTAGCAGACTACCTTAAACATTATATTAAAGCTGATCAATCCGATTGGGACGAATGGCTAGATTTTGCTATGTTTTCATATAATACAACTAATCATACTTCAACCAAATTCACACCATATGAACTAATATTTGGATATACACCTAATCTACCTAGCAGTATAATACGACCAGTAGAACTCAAATATACATATGAAGATTATTTAGATAATTTAACACTTAAACTTAGAAAATCTCATGAGTTAGCAAAAACGAATCTATTAGAATCTAAAGTAGTCAGTAAAAAATATTATGACCAAAAGATTAATGACACCGTTTTCTTAGAAGGACAATTAGTATATCTCCAAAATGAGCAAACAAAGAAGGGTCAAACCAAAAAACTTACACAAAATTATAATGGACCTTATAAAATTCTAGAGATAAATTCTCCTGTCAATTGCACAATTTTAGTAAATAAAAAACCAATAAAAGTTCACATGAATAGATTGAAACATGCTTTTGTTTCAGGTATGCAATAATATGGCTGACAAATAGTGAACAAATTCACAAGAAATATACCAATACTCCTATCAACAAATCACCTGGAATCTATTACGAACACATAAAAAATGTTCAATTTATTGAAACTCATTGGAACATATTAAGTCATATTCCTTTACAACCTTTTACAGACAAATTAAATTTTGTAGATCTCACCTATCAAAAAACATTAAGACTGTGTCAAAACAAACCAGTTCTTATTGAATTACGATTATGTGATACTTCACTAAAACTCTTAGGACAAATCATACCTAGACTCTTTCAAGATGAACAAACTTTAAAAAACATAATTCTGCATGAACATTTTAGACCAAAACGCGCTCTATTTAATGCAATTGGATCTGTTTTCAGGACCTTATTCGGTACCTTAGACAGTGATGATGCTGAAAATTTCAATAATGCTATTAACAAAGCTGAAAGTAACGAAAATCATCTTCTTGATTTACTAAAACAACAAATTCATGTAGTAAAAGCCACGATTGCAAATTTTAATAACTCTATTACAAATCTAGACCGAAACAAAGTGATTTTTGATAAAAATTTTGAATCAATTACCAATTACACAGATAAAATGAATAATAAATATTTTAATTTAGATTTAAAACAAAAAATTGAAGAACATTTTACTTTACTAACTTTCTTTATAACAGAATTACAACAAGAATATTCTACTTTAATAAACGTTATTCTATTTGCAAGAAATAATAACCTTCATCCTTCTGTTATAACACCTGAGCAACTAATTCAAGAATTATCTAAAACGGTAACGCATTTACCTAGTACATCGACTTATCCATTTCCATTGACTATCGATTATGCTCATAAATATTTCGATATCATTTTACTTAAATATATATATTTTGATAACAAGATTTTAATTACGGTTAGTATACCTTTGGTTAGTAATACTCCTTATTCTCTTTTTAAACTAATATCTCTTCCTATAATTCATCCAACATTAAAGAGACTTACCTTTATTCTTCCATCTGTCAAATATCTTGTTCTTTCAGAAAATAGAAACATTTATGTTACTATTGATACATTAGAAGACTGTTATTCATTAGATGAAGAAAAACTTATTTGCAAAAATCCTGATACTTTCCGATTTACACACACTAATCCAATTTGTGAAACTGAATTGTTAACTTCAATAACAAACATACCATCTAGTTGCGATACTCGTATAATTCAAACAGAATATGAAATTTGGCATAAATTAAACAAACCAAATTCTTGGATATATGTTTTACCCAAACCAACAGATTTAACTTTAAGCTGTCAGACTAGTACGCCAATATCTATTGTTCTTTCAAACACAGGTATTTTTTCTACTTCGAATAATTGCAAAACTTACACCGGATCAACTATTTTGATATCTGTCTCAAATCCAAAAGAAAGTAATTTTCAGTCTATCATTCCAGATTTATCCCTTCCAGAAGTCTGTTGTGATGATATTAAGATAAATAATGAATCCAAATTACACCTTGTTCCCTTACAATTAAATAATCTCGATCGAGATGCATTAAATTTAGCAAGTCATAAACTAGATAATTTAGAGAAAATGACCTCAGAAACAAATATTAATTTTTCAGACACAATAAAAAATAGTTCTTATTTCACTTATGCAATCTTATTTTTGATAAAATGTATGTTACTTTATATTTTATACAGGATAATTAAATATTTTTACCGACGATTTCGTAGAAATCCGTCACATAGTTGTCAACAAATTACAAATTGTTTAACACTAAATATATGTCAAAGTAAACGAAAACATGTACATAAGACAGATTTAAGTATAGATTGTAAACATAATAAAGACAATAATTATAGTGAATCCAAAAAGTGTGAAGAGACTAGTTTCACAGAGACTACACCGATAAGACGAAGTGAAAGACTATCGAGACTAAAAGAAACTATTTAAATGTGTTAAAATAAAATAATAATGTATACAAATGTTTTATACCATTTAAATGAAAATTCATTTTACAATTATTTTCATTCTTACAAAAGGAGGTGTAATGTACCTACCTACTCACATGTAAGATAATTAAAGTATCTATGTATTTCTATATAGTTTTTAGTCACCTGGTATATGTTATTTACAATTATGAAAAGTTCTCATGTATAATCACTAATAATTATTTGCTGTTAGAAATCAGAATCAATACTCTTCATAAATATTTTCCTATTTAGAATAAATAAGTTTCGCTAGTTTATTCGCCTAATACTTCGTATCTATGGAATAATAATAATTTATTTCTCTTATTTCTTTGTTCGATAAGCTATCCGTATTTGCTATTTTAATATTAATATTTGAGTCCAATCTCTTGTACTCAAATCCATCCAGAAACATCGTTAAATAATTGTAGATAACAGAACTTATAAATTCATAGTTTTAAGAAATAACAGGCAGTGTAATTTTCATCCTCTAATATAATAAATTTATACATGTCAATATATTCTGTTTAATTCCAAAACAAAGAGTTAGTCCGGAGAAGAAATAAACGCATAGTATTCCATAACAATACTATAAAAAATGTTATCCAATGGTACAAATAATAATTATACAGGGTGAAATAATAATTGTGAAACTTTGGCTAAATGGAAAATTTAATGAGATGTTTGTTGATTCTGTTAATGACTCTCTATAATTGTTGTTTAATAATTATATAGGGTGTTAATATCAGTTGGCTTACTATGACTTTTGTATTTGTAATGCTATCTCGTGGACTTCTATTTTTATTGATAAGGGCCCGTCGGAAGTTTTTTTGTTAAATAAAAACTTAAATTGCCGTTTTTGCAAAACAAGTTGTAAACATCTGTTTTTTTTTTTGGGTTCTGTCAGATTCAATAATTTTTTCTTTATTTAAGAATTTTAAATGTCATTAGTTTTCTTCGTTTGTACGATCGGTACTGTCATTCAGTAGTAGTTGTCACGAAGGTTTACAGCATATTTATAGGTCAAATATTTCATGAAAAGCATCCAGAGAAAAATGTAAGTCACGTGTCCGTTCGCGATTTAGTTGAAAAGTTTAGAGAAACGAGATCAGTGCAAAATAAAAAAAGAGATGCCCCAAAATTACCGAATGAAGCATCTTAAATTGAGGTCCTTCGAAATTTTGCAATAGAAATTTTAATTTAGATATAGAGTCGGACATTGGCAGCTAGGGTACGGTTGGAAGATTATTGATTATTCTTACACTATTTATAATTTATCATGTTTGAATTTTACTATGTTATGTAATACTTATATGTAAACTTTGAGTACTGACACTTGGGCCAGATTGCCCGATTCCGCAGTATGTCCAATATCAAATCTTCAGAATTCAAATCCGAAATTGGACAGTATAATTTTATCACCCATTAGACCGAATGAATTTATTTGTTATAAATACACACACGTAGTTAATTAGGTTACATTAGATTTAGTCAATAATCAACAATAAAATTTGGACATCAGTCGAAAGTGCTGACGAAAGTTAAACAATTTACACACAACACATGTCATTAGGTCCGCGACTATATTGACCCAATTAAAACTTATATAAAACTAAAATCTCTTGCCTAGAGAAGCATTCAATTAATATTCACTCAACAAACGTGATAGTCTTCAACGCTCAACTGCAACAGTCTCTACTCAAAGTAATCCCGGGTCAACACCCATAGTGTACGTCTCGTCAATAAACTCTGCTACTATTATTTGGTGTTTCCATTACAACTGAACGAACATCTTCACTGAGCCAACGAAGGGGAATTTGTTCATGGTTGTTCACCTACTGCCTTGACACGTCAAATATCTGCAATGACAGGACTTTCACATGAGTGGGTTAGAAAGGCGTTGAAATTACATACGTTTTACCCATAAAAAAACATATGTTTTACCCATAAAAAACATAAATTTTTCAAGATCTAGGTGATGATGATTAAGACCCACGAATTGAGCTTTCATGACTGAAATAATTCGCGTTGAACCGAGAATGTTAAAAAATATTTGTTTCACTGATGAATGTACTTTTACGCTGGATGGTAATGTAAATAAACAAAATTGTCGGTACTGGAATGACTCGAACCCGCATCGATTCTGAGAAGGTCACACTTAATATCCTGAAAAAATGAATGTTTGGGCAGGAAAATTAGGCCATACTAGAGTTGGTCCCTTGTTCATACCAGGAAATTTAAGTGGCGACATTTATCTGGATATGCTGAAAAACACCATCGAACCTTTAATTTTGCATGAATTAGAACCAAAGGAGCAAATCAATCAAGGCAACCTAGCTCTAGACGGAGATTTGCTGCACTTCCGACAAGATGGAGTACCTCCTTACTATGCAGCTCCAATTAGGCAATGGTTTAATACTAATTATCCGAACAAATGGATTGGAAGTAGAGGTCCTATTGAATGGCCACAAAGGTCACCAGACATTTTTCTATGTGGTTACCTCAAGTCACCTGTTTATAACACCTGCATCACTTGTCGCGGTATTACTAGAACAACATTTGCCAAAGTTCGTGCAGAATTTTAAAATAGGCTGTATTGTTGTTTACAAAACAACGGAACCCACTTTGAACATTTACTTATTTGACATTTTTAACAAATTTGTAGTTCAACAAAAACCTCATTAAATTTTCCTTCACAAGTATTGCTTTACCCTGTATATTTATTATTGATACCATTGGATAGCATTTTTTACAGTCTTTTCAATGATTTATTATAAGTAGGGCTTTGCAATTTAAACTTTTTTGGTTGTGGAGTTCTCTTTCATGTCAGTTTCAAGCATTTTTCGATATCAGGTTTTGTTCGTAAGATATAGACCATTGTTTCGTCTTCAACATCATCATCAATCAGCCAATCGCGTCCACTGCTGGACATAGGCCTCCCTCAGTTCTTTCCAGTGTTCTCTACACTGGGCCGCTTGTAGCCAGTTTCCCGCTACACGTTTTATATCATCGGTCCATCTAGTCGGTGGTCGTCCTCGGCTTCTTTCATAGTTTCTGGGCCTCCATTCCATAATACGTCTTATCCACCGTCCATCTTGTGCTCTGGCTAAGTGCCCTGCCCAGTTCTACTTAAGCGACGTGGTTCTTTCGATGACGTCTTGAACTCCTGATCTTTGCCTGATTTGTTGGTTTGTTATGTAGTCTCGGAGGCTCACGTTCAGCATTGCACGTTCCATGGCTCGTTGCGTAACTCTGAGTTTATTCGCAGATTTTTGCGTGAGTGTTAAAGTCTCCGCTCCATAAGTTTGTACAGGTAAAACACATTGGTCATAAACCTTTCGCTTGAGACAAATGGGAATTGAACTTTTTAGAATATGGCTTAATTTGCCAAATGCTGCCCAAGTTAGGCCTATTTGCCTCTGTATTTCATGTGTTTGATTATCTCTGCTTATTTTGATTTCGTGTCCCAGATATTTTTAAGTGTCTGTTTATTGTATGTTATTATTGTCAATAGTTATATTTCCACTCATTACGAGATTTGTTATAAGTTTAGTTTTCTCAAAGTTTATCTTTAATCCTGCTCTTTCAGACAGACTTTTAAGCGAATGCATCATAGAAACTGTATCTTGTAATTTATCTGCGATTAATACAACATCATCTGCAGATGATGTTTCGTCTTCATAAATATAATTAATTCATTCTCTTTTATAATTTTCCCCTGAGATTTACACGCGTTGTAGATTTTATATTGAGACCAGAAGGGGTATAATTTTTTCATGGGTGGTAGACAGTAATATTTCTATGATATTCTCTTCTCTTACTTCTCTGTAATTTCTCCACTTTCATCTGTTGACCTTACTGGAAAAATTTTGTAGACAAACCTTTATTTATTCTTCCGTTACTATTTTCTGTGTACTATTTCTTTACTTATCTCATTAATTGCAGGTACTTAGGCTTAAGATCTCATCAGACTAAGTTCGAATAGATACTCAGTGACATTAGAAGTGTTACACCTAGAAGGAATAATTTCTTGAACTTAATTTTTTGGCAACAGAATGACTATATATAAAACATGCTAATGATAACAATACCAATGTTTTATCTACTTTTTGTAAAAATAAAGTCTTATCTTTGAAAATGACTCGAGTTTGAAGACACCAAAATTACCACAATGTTAGCGATTTTGACAGGGGTAGCATTATTGCGTATAGAGATATGGGTTATCGGTTATAATTGACCATCGTATTAATTGTATGGCAATGACGATTATGCGTGTCAGTTGTGTGTGGACAAACGAAGGTAGAGGAACACGAAGAAAATCAACTGGTCAACCAAGGCGTAACACAGAGTGTCGAGATAGGCGCTTTTGATTACTGGCTCTTCGAGGTCGTTTTGCTACTACGCATCAAATTGCTGACCAATGGTTTGTAGTAGTAGGTAGACCTGTTAGTATGAGTACACTATACTGATGCATTCCAACCTTTTAACTGGTTTCATTCCGCTCGCGAATAGTGCTTCCTTTGACTACGGACTGCCATCAACGTTTGAATTGGTGCAGAGAACGGCAGCATTTGGCAGAATGACGTAATGTAGCAGAATAACGGGAATAGATTTTGTTTCGATACGGAGTAGTGGGTATACTGTTCTAAGGAGACCTAAATAGGTCGAAATACCTATAAGCGGCTTGTCGCTGCTCTGTATCAAACCAAAATCTAGTACCGTCATTATATTTTATTTCTTTACTCCGTTTGGAGTACCAGAAATTGAATTTACTACGAATTTTGACCATGATGAACGGCATTTGGAATGCAATCTTAGATTCCCTTGTCGAGTTATTTATCAAGCTGTTTGCTTTGCAAGTTTTAAAAGGCACAGTGGTTAAGATTTGAATTCGATTTCGCCAGACAGAAATCGTATAATTTTTCTTTTTATTCTTGATAACGTTATAGTTTTATTCTTAATGTAAATCTACCTTCTCCTCCTCAATTCTTTCTCCTTCGTAAGGATGTAGTGGCGTCCTGTTAATTTTTTGACTATTTCTGTCCAATTATCTCACTCTTGTGCGTGTTGTTTAGCTTCGGAGAATGCGTAGGTAACCAGTCATCTCCTTTATTTGGTCCGACCATCGTACTGGAGATCTTCCTCTGGATCTTTTACCCGCTACGTTACCTTCAACTATCATTCGGTTGATGCCTTATCTTCTTCTAGTTTTATGTCCAAAATATTTTACAGTATATTTTGGTTGATAGTTGTGATTAGTCTAGTTTTAGTAATTATAGTAATCTTCGCTATGCTGATGATACAGTCATAATAGCTGATAGCCAAGAAGCGCTACAATGACTAATAAATAGAATAAACTCTGAAGGAACTGGCCTTGAAGATTAATATAGACAAAACGAAGGTAATGGTGGTTAGTAGAACACGAAATATGCAATTAAATATAAGAGTAAACAATAAGAACATCCAAAAGGTCCCCAAAGTTCAGATATCTTGGTAGTTGGATAACTGAAGATCTAAATCAAGACATAGAGATACGTAGCAGGATTGAGCAAGCCAGAACAGCCTTTACTAATATGAGAACCTTGCGAAGTAACAGCAGCCCTAACTTAACGCTTCGATATCGCTTTGTAAAATGTTACATTGACTTTATACTGCTATATGGTGTAGAAATCTGAACCATAAAGGCCAATGTGATGAACTGATTGGAGGCCTCTGAAATGTGGGTATTTAGAAGACTATTTAAAATTCCCTGGACAGATCACACAACAAAGGTCGAAGTATTAAATCGAATGGGCAGTGAACCAAAATTGCTGCTAATAATAAAAAGAAGAAAAACTGCCTATCTGGGTCATATATCTCGAAATTCCATGTACCAGTTCTTAAAGCTTATTATGGAAGTTAAGAAGGAAAACTGGGCATCGGAAGAAAGAAATACTCATAGCTTAAAAACATAAGGGATTGGACAAACCTCAATGCCCATGCACCCTTTAGAGACACAAAAAATCGGTAGGATTATGCCAGAATTGTCGCCAACATCCACGAATTGGATAGGGCACTATAAGAAGAAGTCTAGTTTTTATGTTAAGTTCTGTTAGAATTGAGTTATTTGTACGATGAGCGGTCCATGGTTTGCGCAACATTCTACGGTAGATCCACATTTCAGATGCTATTATACGCTTCAAATCTACCATGTTCCCAAAAAGTTAAGTTAAAGAAATTATTCCTTCTGGGTGTAACACTTCTAATGTCACTGAATATGTCTACATTGTGTAAAAAAAATAAAAGTCATATAATTCATAACATGTATTTATTTGAGCTTTCATTGCGATCAAATACAACAAAATATTAAATAAAGTTAAATTTTTCAAAACATAAAAGAGCTTCGCCATGAATATCAGCTAGTTTGCGTATACATTTTTTGTATTATTCAGTATATTATAATAATTATTATTGATAAATAGTCATTTTAAAAACTTTGTTGGAAGATGAGATGTTTACGATATACGTATACTTAATGTTTGTATTTATTTTTTCATATTTTTTGTCTCCTCGTACAATCAAATCAAATACTCAAAGAGAAAGTCAAATTTTCACCACTACAATTTCGGAAAATCCTGGTTTAGTAACCAACAACTATAAGATGAAGCGGGTACTAGCAAAATTACGTACATCAACAAATACATTCAAGAATTTGATTTTTTTATTTTTTTGAAAATATTAATGGTCTTTTAGTTTTAACATATGGTTTGTGTCTTAAAAAGATTATTCTAATGCTTTATTTTGAAATAAAATAGTACACATTTAAGAATAATGACCCACATCATACACAAATTATATTACAATACATTTCTTTAGATATACATAAAGCTCCACCAGAAACAACCAGAAGTACAAAGAACGCCAAAAGATAAAAATAGTTAACCATTAACATAATCAGACGTTTTTACCAGAAACAGAATAATTTTAACGTCAAAGTAAAGATAGTATCTTTAAGTATATAGTATAAATGTAGTAGTTTTTAGTATAAATGCAGCGACTGAGCAAAAACTTACATCGGTCAAACTGGTAGAACTTTAAGAAACGTATAGCAGAACATCTAAGTTCTTGCAATAATAGGAAAACAGATTCTACATACGCACTTTACCTTCTAGACTAGAATCATTCTTTATACCAACTATAACGCGTGACATTGACATGAATGACTTGGTCAACGTCATTTATCAAGAAATATGAACTAATGAAACCGCTAGCTCAAAATCCACAACAAATTGCGACTTTTTAGATTGGGCTTTTTAGAAAGCTATTGGTTCTCATCTGTATTTGTTGCTTCCCAAATTCGACAGTTCTATTTATTGACGTACTTATTCAAATATGTTAAGTTGGTGACGGCACAAAAATGGGCCTCGTCACTGAAGATGAAGTAAACTAACATTAGTTTTCAACATAGATAGGTTCTAGAAAGGATAAATACATAGATAGGTTCTAGAAAGGATAAGTAGATGACATTCGAACCACAGCCGGAAAACAATGGACAACCACTAATCTCCGTCGACAGCTATTTTTAACAGTAAAAAAAAAGCTGAAAAAAGGAGAAATGGGAAGTAAAGATGCTTAATTTACGGCAATTCAACAAAACAGAAGAAAGAAAAACAACGGGAAGTAAGAATATGAATGACAAGAGCATACGATAATGACAGGACGAACAAATACGAAAAGATTTAAAAATTTATAGAATAGACAAAAAAGTTAGATCAAAAGAAGCAAAGAAGGGACAAAATTTTGATGAATCTTACTTAGAAGCAATATTAGAAAACATTCAGAAAAAAAAACAGGATACCTAAGAGTTTTTGGGCATGGAATATTTGGCAATACACATAATATCGATGAGCACAATTCTTTAATTCCAAATAATCCTGTTGGCTACAAAATAAGAGTTAGAACCTTGGACATGCTCTGAACTGTGGCAGTTGGTATTGAAAATAATTGAAACAGAACAAGGGCTAAAAGAATACAGAATTCTTGGGTTTAAAAAGTATTTTATAATTGCATAATTAAGTAACAGAACAGACTGTACGCTAAAAAATTATAATTGGCGCAGCCCAAGGGGATATCTCCAAATTGTCGACTCACTTTTTGCTTTAAACGGACACTTAGGTGTTCTCGTTTAAGAAAACAAAACAATCAAAAGCTAATCGAGACTCTTGGATCTTGAATCACTTCAATAAAGTGTTTTTAATTATAGACGTTTTATAATTTTTAATCGCTTTTTTTAATTATGAAAAAGCCATTCTAGATTTTAATACTTATATATCGATATATTTTAGCTCTGTTTAGATATATAGACAGTCATATGACCAGACACGATGATAACAAATGGGCATGGAAAATCCTGAAGACAGGAGACCAAAATAGACAGGAATAAGCTAGGGAAGACATTGAAAATTAAATAAATTACATTGGAGCAGTGACAAACAAACACAGAGATTGAAGAAATATAGGGAGAAGCATACATTTACAAGTAAATAGATAAAGTATAACCAAGAGAGATGAGAGAAAGAGGAAGTGAGCAAGAGTGAGAGATGAAGAAAGCAGCAAGAAAGCTGTAGTAATATAGCAGAAGAGTAGATACGACATAAAGCGGATGGAGTGTGATAAACAGCAGATACATATACTTCGTTACTCTTACTAAAGAGTCTTTATTTGGTAGAAATTTCATAATATCAACCGAAATGGGTCAGGTAGTGCTATCAAGTATGAAGAAATTTCCTCTCTCGACAAAAATAACTTATTAGCCAAAAACTACAATTGCACAATTATATAATTATTGTAGTTTTGTATTCCTGTTCAACTTTCATCATTAACAACGAAAGGTTTCCTCCGTTTAAATTTTTCTTCGCGTTTTCTTCGCGCGGCCTTATTTACCGCGTTTTTTTTTTAACGAAACCCATTTGGTACCTTTGACTAAGAACAAAAGTATTAAATGGGACAAAATCAATACTGCATACCCACTTAATATCCTGCTTATACAGAAATCAGAGAAAGTGTCTTGGACATTAAAAATCGCAAGAGAAAAGACTGGATGCCAAAATCTATTTAAAAAAAAATGACTTAAAAATGAAAATAAAACAGAAACTAAATCGCTATCAAATGCGAACAGAATGAGTGAGAGTACTAAAGGACTATATTTTAATAAAGAAAAAGAGATGTACACCTGGATAGAAGAAGAATCGGCAGCAAAAACCAGAAATTCTATGACATTAATAAATAGCTTTTAAAACTACTGCTTAATAGTGCTTTTAATAACTCAGGAATCACTGCTTAATACAAGAAAGGATCACTTTCCAACATTTTTAAACCAAATCAAAAAAATTTCTTTTTGAAGACCAAAAAGTCCCTGAAGCAAATAATATTGCTGCTGAACTGCTTAAGGTGCAAAAAATGAAAGCAACCTATCATTATCAACTCCCAAACAAAGACATAGAAATGTAGTAACTGAAGAGGCATTAGCCTATTCTCGGTGTCTATCAAATTTTTGCCGGAAAAATACTAAACAGGTTTAAATAGTTTGTCGATACTTAATTCTGTGAAATATCGTCTATTATGAAATGTTTTGGGCAATGTCTCAAATAATATTACCACAAACGCTGGAATCAGGCAAAGCTGCATTATGGCTTCCACTTTGTTTTTAATAGTCCTTAGTTATGTGGCAGGGCATAAAAATTCAGACGGCATCTGTCTTTTATGGCCAAGCTTTACCGACATAATACTTAAATACGTTAAAGAAAGAAGCTGAAGCTGCAGATCTTAGTTAATCAATGCTTCTAAGACCAAGAAGAAGAGATTGAATGCAGCAAATAAGAACCAGCCTTGGAATGTTCAAAATGGAACGATAGCGGCAGTCGACGCCTTTGTTTATCTGGGAAGTGTTGTAATTTCGTATTGAGGGTCTCTAGATAATGTTAAGAGTTATATTAGAAAGACAAACTCTCCATTTTTTCACCTCTAGCTTATCTGGGACAACAGATATATCTAACAAATATCAAGCATTGCATCTGCAACGTTAAGTTGATGCTTTTACATCTAGTCGGACCTGTAAAGTTGATAGAAAAATATCACCACAGCTCCAACATTTATAAATCGTTATTTCAGACGAAATATCAATATTGGTGGCCTGAAACTATTCCGTGGATGCAGCAAACTGGTCCTGAAATGCAGATAAGGAAAGGCAGTTGCGGTGGATTAAACAAACTTTTAGGTAGCCAGATGCTGCTGTTGAGAAGTAATCTTTGAGCTCGAATCCTTAAGGGGAGAGAAGGCGAGGTAGATGTAAAGGTATCTCAAAAAGGAGGATTGATAAGGAATCATGATGTATTGGTAAGACTTAGCGCAAGCTGAGAAACCTGGACTTAATCTTCTGAATGTCTTATGCTCCTCAGCTATATAAGATCCACTAAAATCATTGAAAAGTTCTTTTGTCTGAAAGACGTCTTTAAAAGATAGTACTTCAACTGCCTGAGATTACTCATACGTGGTTTTTATCGATTTCTTGATATACTCTTGCCACTAATTTTAGAATTATAACAAGTCATAATACAGTTTTTTACATTTTTTTTATTGTAAATCACATCTTTAAAATATATTAATATGGTAGTGCTAAAAAGTACAAAAATTGTAGCAGGATATTAAAAAATAATGTCTTTTCTGTAATTGAAAGGATTCGTTTCTTTTATGTATTTGTTGGTATAACTAATTTTGCAACGTCCGTTTCTACTATATATTTTTACATCTAAATAATTAGGGACTGGAATACTCGTGATCGAAGGCCGAACCGGAATCTACACGTCCATAGTACGTATTACAATTTTGACACTAGAAACATCACTATATTTATATATTAAATAATTTGTGACGTATAGTTTCTGGTCCCGCCCGACGGGTTTTCCCTAATAAAGAGAAAAGTATACATCCTTACAATACTGTCTTATTTCGTAATTATATACATACTTTTTCGTATAACAATCATAATCACTTGAGATTCTTGTAATTCCGCAATGAATATACATACTAAACACTACATTTTATTACTATTGGTTTGAATTTACGATATGATAACATCACAAAATGCCGCTCAAAGCGACTGCCTTCAAGACTATCTTCACTTTTACAAAATAGGAATGTTTCTCAGAAATGAACACTATTTACACATATTTACTAGATAACTGTTTGGCTAGCTCCGTGTACTTAAGAAACTTCGAGTGCGGGCTCTCCTCAAAACCACCTGGAGCGGGGGGGCTCTTGGCGCCCGCGGAAGCTGAGCCGCTGGACACGCTAGGAGGCATCACAGTGGTACTTTTTAGCGGTACACCGGCACTGGAAGACCCAGAGGGTTGGGAAGTCTTTAGGGCTACAGGATCAGGTATCACGCCATCTTTCACAAAGTGCATCTTGGACAGATGGTGCCGATAGGCTCCTTTGGAAATAAAGGGAGTGTCACAAAAAGCACACTTCATGATGGAATCAGACGTCATCACAGCATCGTTGCAAGCCCAGCTAAAAGCTAAAATTGCACCTGGAGTCGTACCACTGGCTGTCGTAGTACTGCTTGCATTTCCAGATGGATTGACGACTGTCGCTGAGGAATGACTCCTGTTATTTGTGTGAGTTTCAGTCTTATCGCAAAGCTTTTGCAAAGCTGCTAAAGGGTGGCTAGATCCTCGCTTATTTCCCGTTTGGCCCGAATCATTGGCCGAGCTGGAGCCAGATAAACTATCGAACATTGAGCTTAGAGCACCTAAGCTGCCACCTGGTTGTTTTCTATCACCGTTCGTACTTCTAGGCGTACCAGACCTCTCACTACTAGCTGGACTTCCCGTTGAATTTCTACAAGGACTGTTAGGTTGTCCAGACTCAGATGGTTGACGGGGACTTGTAACGGGTGTCCGTCTTTTCTCTTCCTCTTCTTTAGAAATATCACCGTTACTATGGAAACTACTACGATCCTCTTCTTCAGCTTCGTTGACTTCGCGTTTGACTTTCACTTCCGGAAAATTATCGCTTCGCGTCCGGTCTTCTTCTTCAACCTCCTTTTTAACTACAACCTGTTCGTTATCTGTATCATTGGCACTATTAAGTTTCTCAGCAAACGGAGACCTCTCTCTTTTGATATCGGGTGTTGATCTAGGTGTACTAGTCATAGGTATTCCAGGCGGTTCCATTTTTCTTTCAGGAGTAAGAGAATCGACTCTACTGCTGCCCCTTTCAGACATCGAGCTTGACTCACTTCCACTTCTTTCCCGCCGTCCGTACATTTGATTTTGTTGCTGATGGTGGTAGTTTCGTAACAGATTCATTGTTTGAGCATCGACTAGAGGTTTTGTGTAATCAACACTTTCGTCTATACCCAGTCTTTTTAATATACTGCTACCCATTGGTGCTTGAGAAGGCCCGTGTCCGGGAAAGTTAGCACTTTGCCTTGATCGTGAGTCAAAACTTTTTTCAATCAGTTTCTCAATTGCATTTAATACTGAAGGTGACGAAACGTTGTTATTCTCAGGCGTTACTGCTTCTTTGGCACTAACGTCACTAACGGAGGGAGATCTTTGTTGGGGTGAAGGGGATTTATCTGAAGGAGTTTTTAGTTTTTCTCTATTTGGACTTTCTGGAGGTAAAATACTACTGGACATTAAAGCGTTTTTCAAAAAGTTCCTTTGGTTACTAGTCATACCTCCGACGCACTGTCGAATGTGATCTACAAATAGGGACGTTTCAATCTTATTGCCACACTTTTCACACGTGATCCTACCAGCTCCAGTAGAATCTCTCATCTTTTCTAAAATACCACCACTATCCCCATTTTTGAACTCGTGTTGTGCTCGCTCTAACTCTAATAATTTTCTTACTGGTAAAGATTTTTTTCGTTTCTCTCTAGTTTGCCTCCGCCTACCTCCACTCTCTGTTATTGATCTCATTATATGTTCTTTGTAGTGTGAATTCTTCACCATGTGGTTGCTAAGTTCTTTTAACGAACTAAAAGCTTGATCACAAACCTTGCACGTAAGAACGGCACTCACGTGACTGCTAGTTGCACCGGGTGGAGGATTTGGTCCACCAGCAGAACTACCTCCTCCCCCACCACCCTTTGGATCATCAGTGGATCTCCAAGAAATTATCTGTTCTTGGGAGATAATGTTGGTATAATGCTGCGTTTGCTGCATATGGTTAGTCATTTCTGCTAATGATCGAAAACTTTGTCCGCACCACATACATTTTAGAATTTGTCTAGTTTGTTCAGCACCTTTTCCTAACCATACGTCCTGGCCTCTGACCAATTTTCTCGGCAAAGGCATTGTTTCTTTGATTAACATATTAAGATCATTCTGATTTGGCTTTGTAGAATTTGTAGAAGAAGAACTAGTATTAGTATTCGAAGGAGAGGAAATAGGAGGCTGAGGAATAAGATTGCTTGATTGCACTGAAGGGACGGGAACGTTAACACCACAATGTTTGGCCTCTTTCATGTGAGTCGTCATTGCTGCTAGACTCGGGAAGCTCTGTTTGCACCACACGCATTTGAGTACATCTTTGGCTTGTTCAGCACCTTTGTTCAACCAATGAGATTGCCAAGCGCTGTGTCTGTTGCTCGCTGAATTAACTGGAGCTGCATTTGCTATAGTTCTGAAAAGGTCTTCACCACCAAGCTTGCTTAATTCGCTCATCTTCTCTAGAGCTTTAGTAGCCTCGTTGGGAGCTGAAGGTACGTGTTTCATTTTACCGTTCCAAAGATCGGCAGAATTATTTTTTGGAGATAATCCAGCTGCAGCTACGGCTGCTGCAAAATACGGTAAATGAGACGCGCCAATATTTGGTGGCCACTGCGGAAGCGTTGGTTTAAACTCAGTCCTCTGCTTCCTAGGCAACGGTTGCGTCATCACTTCTTCTGATATACGCTTTCGACTGCTCACTGATAAGTCCAAAGGAGCTCCTGTTTCTCCCGCTAATGGAGAACTTGGTTTTCCAAAGTTAACGTCGGAATCGCTATCACCAGTATCACTTTTATTATGACTTCTTTTGCTAAAGTCCAAAATACCATCACCAGTAGGCGATTGCATAGGCTGATCTACCGGAGAATGATTGAATGCTCCTGGTGGTGATGAGGAAGACGATATCAACGGAGAAATAGGAGCTCTAGGAAAGCTCGGCGGTAGCGGCGATGTCATCATCAATCGATGAGACTGTTGAGCGACTGCAGCAGCAGCATTCAGATACGCAGCCATGGCGGCTGACTGCGGTGGCAAAAAAGCTGCTGCGCCAGGTATCGTCGGTGGAAGGGCCACTCCCACGGGACTTAGGGACGTGCCCAAAGGGATACCTCGAAGCAAAGCTGCTCGTTCAGTCATCATCTCTGAGTCGCCGAGTGGAGACCGGGGATGAGATGGGGATTCTGCAGAATCACGAGAGTTGCAGCGAGGTGGAGAATTCCTGAAACAACAGAAGATAACATTAGTATATTTAAACATTATTTTTTGAGTACGTTTATAAAATACTATAGTATATTTTTTTCATACCAGTAAAAAAATAGCATTTAATTAATTTTGTTTTGTATTTTGCATTAAAATAACAAAAAAAAAATAAATTTAATTTTGATATAAACATTCTAGAACATTAACAAGTTACTTGTGGTTCATCTGATGTATTGCCAAATATTCCAACGTGACTCAAATCATGAAGAACCGCTTGTTTACTTTCTTTTTTCTTTAAATTTCTTATTAACGTATAAAATATACTGTATTTTGCAGTAAATTTTTACAACACGCCATGAATCATGGTGTTGTATGTATGTTGCTTATTAAAATATCCGGTTCGTTATTTCAAGTCTGTGAATCAAAACAAAACGATCGTATATTAATCACCATTGACAGATTTCGCAAAATATTGATACTTCATTGGCTTTCTTAAAATAAACGCGTTCCATTAAGCGGATGACATGTCGGAGATTTGATCAAACTGGAGAGAAAAGTTGTGTAACCTACTTAATAGTGATTTTATTAAGGAACTTTTTAAAGATCTTAATTTATTTGCCATCTGCTAATTTAAATACAATAAACAAATAAGCGAAGATCTGATGAAATATATGCATGACACCGTAAGGAAAAAAATAACATGATTCGGTCATAAAACACGAACAAAGAGTAACAGGTAAGTTGAAACAGGTAGGTGGAATTATTATGTCTAAGCTTTGTAACATTGCTTTCACTCGATGATAAAACGGATGATCCAATCTTCCACAATTAAACATCGATGAAAATAATCTATCTGTTAATGATTTTTTACAAACTGGTACGTATGAGTTAGCTGATACTCTTGAGGCTAGGGTATTCTCTCCTGAAATGAAGGGATGATTCACCTGATTCAACATACATACTTTGAACTGAGCTTGTGTACTGTGTTCCCAGCGCAATTCTAATTGCTAAATTATGTATTGGATCTAACACTTTCAACAGTGAACCGTAGTCTGAGATGTAGGCAGCAGCCTCCTCTTCCTTTATCCTTTATCCTTCGTAAGGATGTGGTGACGTTATGATATTTGACGAATGGTTGCTTCCATTCTTCTCTCTCCTTGGCGCGGTGTGCTGCCTCAGACAGATAGTAACCGGTAGCGCACTTTATTTGGTTTGACCATCGTAGTGGCGATTTTTCTCGAGTTCTTTTACCATCTACCTTGCCTTTAACCACCAACCTCTCCATGCCTTCCATTCGTCTGGTAATGTGTAGATGAAGCAGAGTAGGAGAAGCAGGAGTAGATGAATTTAAAGACGATGACATATTTTTTCCAAGCTTCTCCCTTACTTTTCTTTAAAGTGTATCCACAATATACTCTTATTGAATTCCAGCTGGTTATTTAAAATTGGGTACCTTCTAAACTTATAAAGTTCCTTTTTGGGGCCTTTAATTGCTGTTTTACAATCAGAATTTCACCGTGGGACTGGAGCATGTTTTTTTTTGGAAACTTTGAAAAACTTTGTGAGCTAATGACATTAAAAACTGTATGAAATGTAATACTTTAAAGTTAATATCAACATCTGTATTGAAGGGCTGTACCAACTGAGAAATTATTGTGAAATTAAACAAAAGTAAAGAGAATAACCTGCCTTTTTCTGACACCATTTATTGGATAAAATTGATGAAAACATATGTTTATTGTTCATAATTAGCTTGGGAAAATAATCCCTTCCATACAAACGGGATATCACATTTCACGAAAGCGATGGTTGCAAGACAGGGTCACAAAGGGATAAATCTATTGGGGATCCATCGCCAGTAGAAATAGTAAATTCTGTAACTATTCCTTCATTATGTATATTCATATTAGAATTAGTAAACAATTTGTTGTTTTACGTCGCAAGGAATCTGTTTTTTGTCCTTTCCAAAGAATATTGTAGGCACTAAAATCACTTAAATAATACGAAGTTCTGGGATTTGATTGAAGAGTTCAGTTATTTCATTTATGGATGGGTCCGTAATTCCAGAAAAAAATAAATATTACAGATATTAGCTTTATGGGGCCCATTTATAATTGCTTTCGTTGCCTCCAGTTCAGTTCTTAAATGTATGACTTCGGTATTACATGAGGTATGGACATATATTACTTTTCCCGAATAGGATGGCTAATAGTTGCTCTATTCTTAAAATACGGAATATAGTTACTTATGATATAAATAATTTAAGTTCTTCTAACTTGGTATACTACCCATTTAGGTTCCACTGCAGTATATAATTGGACGTTGGTCCAGTGAGTGTCAGCAGAGGTATGGCTGCTCTGATCAGTAAAGACGTAGGTTGCATACTGTTTTGTAATTTTATTTTTTTAATCCAGTATAGCATCTTTTAGAATTTCCTGGCTCAGAAACCTAAAAGAGTGGTATAGTTGCAGCTCACTAGATCTTTTTAGAGCAGCCGTCAATAAGGTATGGATAGCTGTGATGATAGCTAACTTCCAGAAGTAGGAACTACAAGAAGAAAAAACATCTTTTAAGATACCTGGGGGTTAGTCCTGGATGACTTTAAGCAAAAAAATTTAGTATTCCGTCGATATCTTTTGTAAACGTTTAAGCAATGCTGAGAGAATCAGAAGAATCATGTGCATTTTCGAAGAAATCAATTAATTCTTCCTGGGTTAAGTATCCATTTTCAGAACTATCTTGGAAGAAAGAATTACTGCATTTAGTAAGATCTTCGGCTAAATTCGTATTATCTTTAGCTACAGTTTTTGGTTTCTTAGATTTACTAACGGATGACTCGTTATTTCTGATGCCGTTCGTTTGGATGATTGAGTGTCAGAAGATTGATTTTGAATGAGATCACTCTTTCAACGTTATCTGGCTGGATAGGAGTTTGTGTGTGATTTGAATCTAATGAAGGAACATGGTTGTTTCTTCCGACTGTTAACTTGTCGATTGTTGCAGAGATTATGAAGAATGGAAAATTGTTTCGATGCGCAGTCAACGTTGATTTCCAGATATAGACTAACTCTGTAGGAGCGTCAAAAAATATACCTTCCCATGCTATAACTAGTTCTTCACCAAATATAAGTCGCTTGGTATTACATGATTGAACATTTCTTTCGCATGATCATAGCCACGCTTGTAATCTATTTATTTTTATCTGATTTTTTAGATAATTTTTTCAGTAATTATTTAATAGCTTATATGTTTTCAGATAATTTATCTAAACTCGTAATCAAGAATTATTGGGAAAACAATACACGATTCTAATCCGCTATTTTCCAAGCAAAGTGTTCTCGTGTAAAATTCAATCTGGCTTTGCGATGTTAACGGGAAAACGACGATCGAGTGACTTTAGTTTTAAAAGATATTCCAGCAGTATGAAGTATCCCTCTAACTATCCACTTACTTCTGTTTACAATTTTGACCTTTTGCAAATGACTCCAAAAAGGAACTACCGTGATCGTTCAGTTTATCAAAGTACTAGTAATCATCTTTAGATTTTAAAGTACTGTTTGCCTTGAAGCAGGTCTTTAAGTGAGAAAAGCAGTTCCTTTCTACTGTTGTCATATTTATTATACAATTCGAAGACATAACGATCGAGTGACTTTAGTTCTAGACAATATTCCAGCAGCATGAAGTATACCTCTAACTATCCACTTATATCTGTTTACAATTATGACCTTTTGCAGACGATTTCAAAAGGAAACTACCGTGATCGTTTGGTTTATCAAAGTACTAGTAATCATCTTTAGCTATTGTAGCAATGTTTGCCCTAAAATAGATCTTGAAGTAAGAAAACCACTTTCTTTCTACTGTCGTCATATTCGTTATACAATTCGGAGACTTAACGATCAAGTGATTTTAGTTCTAGAAGATATTCCAGCAGCATGAAGTATCCCTCTAACTATCCACTTACTTCTGTTTAAAATTCTGACCTTTTCCAGATGATTTAAAAAGGAAACTACCGGGATTGTTCAGTTTATCAAAGTATTAGTAATCATCTTTAGCTATTGGGATATTGTTTGCCCTCACACAGGTATTCAAATAACAAAACCAGTCCCTTTCTACTTCCTTTATATTCGTCATACAATCCAGAGACTTACAGCAAGGTTTCTCGCAGTTTCGCACTGACCGTCGACATATTCTAAAAAGATTTATGCATACTGTAATATAATAATAATGACAACACTACAAAAAAAAATTTGATATAGGAAGATAAGAAAAAATAAACAATAACTAGGCTGACAATGGTTTTTAGAAATTTGAATGGCGGAATGTTTTTGTCAAACGCTTCTCGAAACAACTTTTTTCCAAGCAATGTAACAATAGAACAGAAGTAATGTGTTACCTATTTTATGCTCGACAGTGGATTTATAAGAAAGAAAAATTAGTCCTTACCTGCAAATTCTCGTGTCCTCTACCGGCGATCTAGGACTATGGGGACTTAGAATGTCTCCGGGAGGCGGTGAAGAAACCTCGTCTTCATTTTGTGCTGGAGAAGCAGCCGAAGTCGGCGTCATCGATTCCAAATCGTCGTCCCCCTCCAACTTTTCCCCTTCTTCCGGGGACCCTTCCTCTCCTCCTTCCCCTGCAATAACAAAAAAATACCATTAGTAACAATAATCAAATGTATACGAGTATGTATTAAGTTGTACATGATTATATGAATATATGTAAATCATTTTGTGACTTTGGATCTATTCAAGATAGTTTAAATCAGTAAAAAACACTCATTTGACGAGGTCATTTTGTCCTCGCTTGGTGTGCAGGAAGTGTGAAGAAAAAGAGCAAACTGTAGAGCATGTCCTATTTGAATATCTGGAGTTATTGTTAATACGAGAATACCTTTACCTACTTCTTCTTCGGGTTCCTTCTCCTAGCGGAGGTTGGAAATCATCATCGCTATTTTAACTTTGTTGGCCGCATTTCTGAATAATTCTAATGAGCTGCAGCCGAACCACTCTCTCAAATTTCTTAGCCACGACATTTTGCGTCGTCTTGGGTTTCTCTTCCCTTGTATCTTCCCTTGCATAATCAACCTCAGTAATACGTACTTCTCACCCCTCATTAAATGTCCCAGATATTGAATCTTTCTAATTTTAACAGTTTTTATGACTTCACCTTTACCTACACCTGCCCACATAAGAGGAATGTCCCCTGGTGACTGATCCACCTTCCTAGAAATAGCATTGAACATGTTCGTGTTCCCTATAATGTTAAAGCACTGGCAGGACCCAGGTCTTCCTAACCTTTCGGCATACGACCTTTTAGCGAGACCACATACCCCCACGAGTCCGACACCATTATGAGGGTCGCGCGTTGCACTAAGCATCGCGTGGCCTCCACCTTCCCCGTAGTACCTGTATTACCTTACGAACACCAATCCGTTATCCCACCCGGGTGAAAAGGTGAGCGCAGGTAGAGGAACTCGACCTAGCACGTAGATAGGTAGCCGCCAAGGAGCTCTCCCCTACCACTCTTAAATCTCCCAGGTAGGTACGTGCCGAGACACCATGGTAGAACATGGTTGAAACTATTATGTATTGTTGAATGGAGAACTCAATTCAATTATTGCAGTTGTTTGACAGTAAACGGAAAGTTCTTGAGGAGATAGATTTGATCCAATGAATACTCTACCATCCATCAATTAATAGAGTACCGGCATCATTTGTTTAACTTTGTATCGAGACCTGAGGATGCTTTGCATATTGTAGAAAGCGAAACCGGTCGTCTGATAGTTAAATTAAATTGATTGTGAGTAAGTCTTATTTATTATTTCTTTACCTATAACAATATGTATTAAAAACAAACCACACAATAAAACAATCAAAACAAAGATAAAGAATTGTAGATAATAGAAACATAAAATTACTTGTGGAACATAATCTCTATTTGATGATAAAAATATACCTCGAAATAGTGGACAGAAGAAGAAATGCAAAAGGATTTACGCGAAGAAGATCGATATTAACCGTTTTTAAAAATGACAAATTCAGTGATTTAAAAAGGAAAACGCCTCGACGATTTTGAAAAATTATTTTTATGTGTGCGTAACAGCCATCAATTAAAGTCGACCAACACCTGGTACATACACCACACCACACTACGAGAACGAACTGAACGAAAAACGTGATAGTTCAAGGCAAACAGCAGATGTCACTTCTTGAATGATTTAATGTCTTTATGGCAATAAATAAATCTGAATTAATGTACTACGTTTGATTTACATCATATTTCATAAAAAGACCTTGTAGGTCGTGACGTGTGCAGATGTGATGGTGATAATGTTCCCTTCTGCCGGATCGGGCTGCTTTTCAAATAATTACAAAAGGTCGATGTTATCGTTTTTCATTTTTATGCGATCATTATACGATATTAGGGACTATTATTGGTATTTTATTGATCTTTTCACCCATAATGTGTAGCTATTTGTTTCTTATAAGTAAATTTATGTTTAGACAAACTTTTACAAGACAGCAAAAGAAAAACAGAGAGGGAGGAGGACAAAGTTGGGAGGAAAGACAGTTGATATTAGTTATCTCAAATAGTATCATTTATTAGATTTTTAAAATATGCATTTCTCTATTTATAATGATTCCAGCACCCTACAAGCTGTATATAAATATGCAAAATTTTTAATAATTAAAATGTTTTTTCTTTTAATAAAATTGTAAATTACTTCTTACTTCTTACTAAACCCTACTTTCCGTTTAATAATTATAGTGTATTTTTATGTATGAGAGAGTAATAAAACAATAAATTATGTATGCAAATCCCTAAACTGTTGATACGGGTGACTCAATGAAAAACAGATATTTGTCAACAAGTTTACAGAAGTATATAGGAAAACAATTTTAAATTGAGTATGACCACCAGGTATAAAGGTTGGAGCAGAATAGAATACAATAGTTGTGAGGGTTACTAATCCCTAAATAAGGTTGCCAGTGTCGGAGTGATGGAGGTTAACAGGTACTAATGAATTTGCAAGAAATGTAAGATGTTTATTTTATTGTTATATATAACCAATAAAAGTTTAATAAGTACCTACCTATTTGCAAAATAAAGTTTAATTCTTTAGATAAAATAAAACGTTTTATTTTATCTGAAATGAGTGCATTCCACGAAGTAAGGGTTTCAACAATCAAACATTTAATTCTTTAATTCCAGGAATCTACGACAGTAATTGACTAGATAATTACCTTCTAAACTTATTCCACAGAAAATGTGATAGTGGGTTTTTCCATTTTGTAGGAAGGTCCAAGTGGCGTATTCAAAATTCTTAACAGTTCACTAAAAGTAGGTACTTCAGTTGCAAGGTGCAGTTTATTGTGTATACTAGTGTTATGGAAAATTTGGAAGTGCCGTGTAAACGCCGAAAAATTGGTCCTTTAACAGTTAATGAAAAAACATTAATATTTAATTGTTTTAAATCATTTACAGACAAACGTTTATGTGAAAGTGTTGATGAGACCGTTGAGTTAGTTAGCAGTACACTTGGTGTTGGGAAATCTACGATTTACAGAGTTATTAAAGAAGAGAAATGTGGTAGTTTTCAAATGCCACGTAATGCTCCAGGGAAACCAAAATTTCAAATAGAATATCATTTTAAAGAAGGACTTCGACGGAAAGTGCATGAATTCTTCTTTAGACAAGAATTTCCAACATTGGATAAAGTTCTTGTCTCAGTTCGAGATGATAAGGATTACCCAGAAATGAGTCGAAGTACGTTATGGAAACTTTTAAAAGAAATAGGCTTCCGCTGGAAAAAGAATCCCAGAAAGTCTATTTTATTAGAAAGAAGCGATATTGTCATATGGAGAAGACATTTTCTAAGAACCATAAAGGAAATGAGAAACCAAAAAAGAAAAATATTTTATCTTGATGAAACATGGATCAACGAGGGTCATACACCAAATAAATTTTGGCAGGATGAAACTGTTACAAGTCAAAGGCACGCTTTTGTAAATAACTTATCTACTGGTTTAAACCCACCATCAGGAAAGGGACGCAGGCTGATAATAGTACACATTGGCAGTTCAGACGGTTTTGTTGAAGGTGGTTTATTAACTTTTGAATCAACTCGTACCGGTGACTACCATGAAGACATGAACGCTGATGTCTTTCAAGAATGGTTCGAACAAATGATAGATCTTCTTCCTAAGAACTGTGTAATAGTAATGGATAATGCAAGTTATCACTCCAGACTTATAGAAGGACTGCCCACAACCAAGTGGTTAAAAAAAGACTTGCAGAATTGGCTGAGTTCAAAAAATATTACGTACCATCCCGGATCTATAAGAAAGGAACTTTATTCGTTGTGTGCATTTCATAAAGAAAAATTTAAAAAATACGAAATTGATGAAATTGCCAAAAATCGTGGAATGACAGTACTTAGATCCCCACCATATCATTGTGAATTAAACCCGATTGAACTGGTATGGGCACAGATAAAGAGTGAAGTTTTAAGAAAAAATACCACTTTTAAAATTCATGATGTTAAACAGTTGTTTTTGGAGGCCGTAAATAATGTAAAACCTGAAAACTGGGAAAAGGCAGTAAATCACACTATTAAAGAAGAGGAAAAAATGTGGAAGCTGGACAATATTACTGATAAAATGATCGAGCCAGTTATTATAAATCTTGGTTCTGAACGTTCATCTTCTGAATCTGATTTGGATTTGTAACAAGTAGCTGTAAGTTTTATATTAATATTTTTATTCATCTATTTAACATACCTTAGACGGTTTTAAAAACTCTTTTTCTCTTTTGTAATTTTTAAAAATTAAAAAAAAATGTGAATTTTTTAAAACCCTTTTTAATGTAGGCCAGTCAGTTCTAATATAGTGTGTGATAAAAGAGGTCACTTTTGTTTACATACTCATAACACTTTATAACACTGAAATTATTCATTTATTTTTTACAATTATTCAAAGTAATTTTTCAATTAATCTTGAGCACGCCCATGGAGTGGTCGGAGGTACCAGTTAAAATTATGCTAATTACTCTCTCGTTCATAAAAATAAACTATAAAATTAATTTATTAATTAAAAACCTTACACGATATACGCAAAAACGTGAATTTTGCACTTTTTATAATTTAAAATTTCGCATTAATTTTTATCTACAAGTGAAACAACAAAAAACATTAATTAAGAACTAACGTCGTTGTAATTTCGACATTCGACTTTTTAAGAACTGTTCTTCGATCTGCCACTACAATATTAATTTGCTGAAGAATCGTTTTGCGTCTACGCTAGTTGTTTGACTCCAGATGCTCTGTAATGCTGCGGTAGCAAATGACGAAAAACTGCACTGTGTAGCAAGTAAAATATCCTTTACATTGGGATCTTCCTTGCTTCGTATCGATTGAAAGTGAGTGGATGGATGGATGATGGATTAATCTATGAAAGTGAGTATATCCATCTATGTACTCCAATTGAGTCATTGTTCTGAAAAGGAATTTTAGAAAAGCTTTCTGAGAGTACACTCGGGTTTACAGTAAATTCTGCAGCTATACATGGGTATAAGCGTAAGAAAGCTCCGTTTGTGTCTTTTGAAGTCATATGGACAGTTAGTTTATTAAAGGCTTTGTCGTTAGCCTTCATAGGCATTTTCCTCAGTGTAGCGTCAATGTCTTCGTTTTCAGTAAGTAATCGAGATGGTTTTACAACAAAATAATCTTGGCGATGTTGTTCAAGTGACGATTTTAAGTCCTCTAATTTGTTCCATAAAAGATGGGCAAATGGATAACTAGCCCCTTCCAAATCATCTATTAATTTCATTAATTTTGGACAGAATTCGGTGATGAAGGTCATTTAAATTTCTAGTTTACGTCTGAAAGTTTCATCGGCGTAATTGTCTTTGAGAAATTTAATACTGAAATTTTCATTCTCCCACATATCAAAAAATTAATTATGTGATTAAGATATTCACTTAGGTATGACACTGCTGAGAACCAAGAGTTCCATCTAGTTACAACTGGTACTGGATAAAGTTTCGCCTGGAAAATGGGCACGTTTTCTTTCAAATAATTCAAGTAAGAGTTCTTTTATTTTTCTTAAAAGACAAAAGGCTTAGAATTTTACCAATAGAAAAGACTGAAATGCAGATAACAGTCGACTTTTTTATATTTCTTAAAGAATCAACATTGACAAATATCAATTCCTTATCTTATGTTTATCTATTTAATGATTAACAATGAAATATCCTTCTGTTTCAACACGTGTTACAATAATAAACAATCCTTTCAAAAATTACAATAGAAAACATTCCCTAAAATCTTTAGATACCTTCGTAACTACCTAGTTATGTAGGGAGGGTTATGTATGTGAGATGAGCACCTTCAGATATTTCGCGGAAATAAAAAAACTCCATATTTTGCATTTATCGCATTTATGTTCAAAATTTGGCCGAAATTCGCATCTGTTTCGTAAAAACGAAATTTCTGTACCCCTACTCATTAGAATTCAGCTCAGCGGGGTACTATTGTTTGGGGTGTGAAATACGATAAACAAGGGATCTACCTGGTTATGGAATAAACTCTTGTTTATGTAATTTTACAACTCTAACAATAGCACCATGCTGAAATGAATATTAATGAGTCTCTTAGAAAGATGGTAATACTATAACTGTCTTAAATAGTATAAAGTACTATATTTGAGTACCTACTCCATACAGACAATACAAAGAGATCAAAAATTCTCCCTTATAAGAACAAATAGAATGACAAATGAGGTGTCGAGTGAGAGCTTATAGCCCAAAGATGGAACTAAAAGTAAGAAATTTGATCTCGAACGTCCGGTTCCAGAGTTGCAAACGTAAGTACTGTTTTTAAGTCGCCGAAATAGTACAAGCGATATATTATTCAACGCGCCTTCATAATATGAGAACAGATATATACTTTTTGTTCTTATATCACTTCTAGTTAAAAAGTTATGACCGGAAGTTTGGTAAAAATGATTCAAAATTGCTAAAATCATTAATTACTATTTATAACTGGGAATAAGCCACAATTAAAAATAAAAATACGTTTATTGACGTTTCAATTTCCAATTCGGAAATCGTTCTCAAAATACAAATAGTAAATTAAACAAATTTTGTTTTTATGTTACATAGTGAAAAAATTCTTCTAATAATTTAATTTTATCTGACTCATTTATATTGACAATTCAGACATACATTATGCATTTTAAAGTAGACGACTTTAAAATGATATTGCCAATATTGTTGAGTTGCGCTCCTGGGACGACTTTACTTATAAGATAGTTCATTCGATTACATGAAATCAACTTTAACTTGAGAATATCCGTCAGAAAAAATCATAGCATGTAATTCGTCTTTAAAAAGACAAACACATGACATGATGACAGTAAAATTCTCCTGTTAGTGATTCCATAGTAAATTATGAGGGAAAAACCAGGAAAAAAACCTCATAATACTATCCCGACATTGTAAGTATTTGTTCGTGAATTTATTTTCCTTCAACAAACATCAAAATTCTGATTTTATATGTTACGTTATTTAAAAAAACATAAATGATGTATCCTCTATATGTTACTGACTTACTAATACTGGTATTTTCTTATTAATAACTTCCTCTTTCAATATTGGTAACCAGATCCTACTACATTCTGCCGAGGAATTTGCGACACAATTGGCCTCATTTAGCATAATTAGAGCCGCTTCTTTGATTTTTCTTTTTTTACCATCCGTTTCTTTTAGGACTATATTTGAATTATTCCATTGAACTCTATGTTCATTATCCCATGCGTGTTTACATATTTGAGATCTATCAAATTCTCTATTTTTAATATAAGATTGATGTTCACTTATTCTAACATTTAATGGCCTTGATGATTCACCTAAATAAAACTGATCGCATTCACAAGGTATTTTATAAATGCAATTCTTTGTCCTTTCTTGTTCATTGTTAGGTTTGGTTTTGGACAAAATAGATCTCAACGTGTTTGTTGTTTTGAATGTTGTTGAAATGTTGAATTTATTTCCTATCCTTTTAAGTTTTTCTGATAATCCTTTTATGTACGGTATTGTTATTTTCCTCATATTATTCCTTGTGTATGCTGTAGGATCTCGTTCTAAGTTGTTCTGTTCTATTCGATCGATTGTTGAAAATTGCTTATTTATAAACGATAAAGGATAATCATGTTTTAATAAAACATATGTTAACAAATGTTTCTCCTCCAAGAACGAATTTTCGTTAGAACAAGTAATTTTGGCTCTATCGTATAAGGATTTAATTATTCCCTTTTTTACATTAATATTGTGATTTGATTTGAAATTTAAATATCTATTGGTGTGTGTTGGTTTTCTATACACCTGAGTCTCATATCCAGTATCGTTCTTAGAGATCAAAACATCCAGGAAAGGTAGCGTGTTATTATATTCCTTTTCCATGGTAAATGTTCCTCTTCTTTATCGTTTATATCGTTTAAGAATAATATTTTAGAATTTTTAGAATTTTAATTTTGGCTTATTCCCAGTTATAAATAGTAATTAATTTACAATGCCACAAGAAAATAGCTTCAGAACAATGCTAAAATCATATATAAATCCATGCAAATTTACAAAGAGTTCAAATATCAACTTCCGGCTCAACTTTCAGTCACGTTGGGTACAAACCAAAGGGTTTACCAATTCGAATTTTTTATCTTCCTTATCCCTAACATTTTTCTTTGGGATATAATTTAGGAGAAGCAACATACATCTTAAATGAATTGGACTTTGCATGTTCGAAGGTGGGCCTCAGAATGAACTTGACCAAAACTAAGTTTATGACAAATATGGTGTTTAATAACCATTTAACTATCCAACACAAAGGATGGAGTGGAGTACGTATTTGGGTCATAAAATAAGAATCAACAGGGATCACCATACATGCGAAATTCAAAGAAGAATTACCCTAGTGTGGGCAGCCTTAGGAAAACTGCAAGACACACAAATCTTACAAGCAGTTTATGGCGAAAAAAATGTTACTACAAGTGATAGTTGGTTCGACAGTTGAAAGAAGAGGTATAGCATCCGACAACTGAACATTTCGGGTGAAAAAGTTTCGGCCGATTCATTTAAAATTGAGCCGTTTAATTTAAAAGTGAGGGATCTCATTTTAGAGCATGGCCTTACTCATACCAAATCTTCAATTGTGACAAAACGGGTCTTAATTTCAGAATGCAACAACCAAAACAGTGGCAGCTCAAAGTAAAAAAACTGCGCGTGGATACAAAAAAAAGTAAAGAAAGAGTAACTCTTTTGATGTGTAGCAACCTTTCTGGATCCCTAAAATTAAGACCATTGTAAAATCGAAGAAACCAATGGCTTTTAAAAATATTTAAGTAAACTGCCTACCCACCATGTACAGGAATCAAAGTAGCGCAAGTTTGTTTGTGTTGTTGAGGCCTACTTATAAAAAACCTACCAAGAAAAGCTATTATTCTTTTGGACAATGCACCATCTCATCCAGATGCAAGTTCGTTGTCTAGCGGTGACATTAAAGACACTTCTTGCCACCAAACGTCACATTCGCACTCAACCTCTGTACCAAGGAATCGCAAAGGCTATGAAACGGAACTATTGTCGAAGTTTCCAAGTTTTGTTGATTTGGTTGGATAAGGGAATTACTGTGGCAGCAGCCCTTAAAAAAATCACCGTTAAGGATGTGACTTACTATATAGCTTCAGCGTGTGGATGAACTTTGCAATGACTGTATTGCTGAAATAGTAGACCTCGCTACTCAGTTATCAGCGGAACTGCCGATAAATGATGAAGATGTCAACGAGTGTATTATGCAAGATCAGCTAATAGAACTGACTGGTGATGCAATTGCTGACATACAATTTTAAGCAAATAGCCAATCTCTGCGTTATCCGAGTTTTTCGGCATTCGAGGTGTGTGCGGCCCCAATTAGCTTGGATAATCGCGAGTCTACTCCTACTGTATTTGTATAATTATCCTCATCTTCTTGTGTTTTAAAAACCAGTGCAAAAATGATACATTAATTAATAAGTTTATCGTTTTTCTTGGCGACAAAAATTAAGTTATTTCCTACAAATAACAAGCTGATTTGCAAGAAATGCCTACACCTACCTATAGTGAGAAACATTATATTACAAAGTGCGAAGTAATGGTATATTTATCATACGAAACGATTTTTATGGGAGTGTTTGAAAGTCTTAACTGCTGCCAAACAACAATAATAAAGAAAACAAATGACTTATGCCATAATGATTAATATGGTGTTATAGAATTCTAATGGTCAAGTGACCTTTAAAACTGAAAAATATTCAATTAGAGGCGGTTTAACTATGGAACGAGTTGGTAATTAAGAAAATGATGTAATTTGTCATGTAACAACAGCCCATATTTTTTACTTATCCAACCAATTACTGTCAATGAGGAAATTAAGACAATGTAATTAGAAATTATAACAGACTTAAAACTTGCGATTGCTCCAAAGTGAATTTTATTTTATAATCGTGAAGTACATATATACATATAACATTGATTCTCATTTTCTGTTGTCAATACAGATAGTGAATACGAAAGTAATATGGGGAGATTCTGTAAAGGTATAAATACAAAGAAATAAAATATATATTTTAGATAGTTTAGATGTTTTCAAACTTCCACAAAATTTATTTTAAATCTTATCACTACAGCTGTTTCGGCTGATTGCCTTTCTCAAGTGATCTATTTTTGGCTTGGGTTTAGAAATTTATAGTCTCTAATGAAATAGGTTGAGGAGGGGAGAACTGTTTGTCTCAAGTTGGTCATTCGGAATTATATATGTGTTTTATATTTTGTTGATTTCCATAGATTCTAACAAAGATAGCTTAAGGCCTTTATTTTGAGTGTGAAGAATTTTTAATTTGTCATTAAAAGAATGATTATGATCTAGAAGGTGAAGTGCGTATGTCGAATCTGTTTTTCTATTCTTGAAAGCCCTTTTATGTTCTGCTATTCATTTATCAAAGTTTCTACCAGTTTGACCGATGTAAGTTTTTGGGCAGTCGCCACATTGAAGTTTGTACACACCACTATTTAAGTGTTTTTTTATTTTGGCTCTTGTTATTTTAATATATTTGCCTAGGTTGTTATTTGTTCGGAAAGCTAGTGTTATTCCTTTCTTTTTTATGTGTTTGGCAATTTTTGTTGTTATTTTGCCTGTATATGTAATCGAGCAGAAGGTACTGGTAGTAGCATTATTATATTTATTCTTCATCACTCCAGCGCATAAATCAGGCTAAATTTGACCGATGGCATGGTTTATATTGGCTTTAACGGCTACTCT
Organism: Diabrotica balteata; assembly: GCA_918026665.1. Taxonomy (NCBI): domain Eukaryota; kingdom Metazoa; phylum Arthropoda; class Insecta; order Coleoptera; family Chrysomelidae; genus Diabrotica; species Diabrotica balteata. The sequence continues at coordinate 6,879,040 of OU898280.1, forward strand.
GGTTTATTGCTTATTTCAATATACCTATATTTAAATAAAACTCCACAAGCAAGAGTCTAACAGGATTAAATCTAACGATCTCGGTGGCCAGTTCAGATCAGCTCCATGTGAAATGACTATGACCTCAAATCGCTTGTGTAGAATATCCTAAATGGAGTGAGATTTGTGACATGTAGCGCAATTCAGGACAAAAGAAGTTAGTAATCATCAAATCCGACAGTTTAAACCTCAACTTAAAGCCATTCATAATCATAATGGAGAAGTAAAAACTGACATAAAAAGCACTGCAGAAACTTGGAAAATTACTGCTTAGATTAGAATTATACAAAGACATCTTAAAAAATGCAACAGTCTTAGAACACAAGCAAAAACCAATCAAGAGGCAGAACAAATCATTTCTGAGAAGGCTATCAACCAACAAAAAACAAAAAAAACTCCCGGAATCGATAGCATGCTCCAGATAAGCATATCAGCCGAGTACCTAAATAGGAAAATAAAGAAGAAAAAAAGCTAAAAAAATTTACTTAGGTTTTTAGAGGTGCTAAGGGATAGCTGATAAAAATCCTGGGAGACGTACAGCTCATTTTGCTTTGATTTTTAACAATCAAAAAATCTTTTTAACAATCAAACAATCAAAAAGTGATCTTGAAAATAGAAGATCCTCTATTTTTAGAGGATTTCATTAAACTCAGGATGTGACGTTATATGCTGTCAATTTCGTGGTTTGGTCAAACTAGTTTGACCAAATATTTGACCGTGTGATACGGACTTTACACTCTTTATCTTACTAGTAATTAATTCGGTTAAAATTAGAATCATATTAAGAGCATCATCGAATGAATAAAAAAGATCATTAATATAATAATTTATATTTTGAAAAATAATTAATTACCTTTATATAATTTACTGTTTATCAACTACTGATACGTCACACACACCAAACGTTCACTTTAAGACTAATTTCATTATCAGAAGAAATGTTCTACCAGCAACCTGTTGGATTCTCCCTCCACAAGTCTCAGAAACGGGACGTTTATTTGTTTATTTATTTATCTACGGTCCTTTCAGGAGATTACAAGTGTGATTTTGAGTTTGTTTGGGCATAATATCTTGGAGCGGTAAACGTTGTGTCGGCTAAAATAACAAGAGAGGCCTTATCATTAAGTATCAACGGAGGTGCTAAGGAAGTGTTTGCTATATTGTAGTTGTGACACAAAAGTTTTTAATTGCTTCATTCATAGTAGGTCTCTTAGATAAGAATAGATTGCATCAAATGCCGCATTACTAATCATTTTTTTTTCAAGTCAAATTTGTTTCAGGTAATCTCGATATTTGGAACATTTGGATACTTTTTTGCAAGTAAAAAATCATCTTTATTCTTTACTAAATTATTATCACTTTATATACCCTTTCTATGTACAGCTGATTCTTAAAAAAAACTGATACGATTCTTAAAGCGCATTAAGAAGAAAATTGAGCAGTGTATTTTGAATGGTAAATACTTATTATTTACATACCGTCACTGTCTTAAAATCTGTCAGATACCTTATTCTGTTTAACCTCAAAAAATGGCTCCACATGCTAGCAAAGAACTAAAAGCAAGAATTGTGACGAAGTTAGAAGATGGTTGGTCACTATCTGCCGTAGCGAACCATTTTAACGTAAGACGAGCAACAGTTTTTATTGTTAGTAAAATGTGGAAAAAATAAACTCTCAAAAGACAGCAAGGTTCTGGAAGACAAAAAATATTTACCGTTAATGAAGATCGTATGCTTTTGGAAAGATTAGAAGAGAATCTTTTTGACGATGCGAAAACTGCAAGAATTATGTCACACTTTCCGGGAAGAGAGATAACAACAACTACTACTAGTATCGGTTTATAGCGTTTTTCCGACGCCTTCCGACTCCTAACCGCCATTCTTCTCTATTCAACCATAGGCCTGGAGGAATTTCTCTTTCCTCTAGTTCTTTTTCAATTCCCTCTCTCCAGCTTCTTCTCGGTCTTCCTCTTTTCCTTCTCCCTTGTGGTGTCCACGTCAAAATCTGTTTCGGAATCCTGTCATCTGGCATTCTCTGCACATGGCCGTGTACATATTAACTGTTTTGTTTTTATGTCATCAACTATTGTATGCTTGACTTCCATCGTTTCTCGTATTCTCTCATTTGGTATCCGATCTCTTCTTGATTTGCCTGCTGCTCTTCTCCAGAAGTCCATTTCTGTTGCTAGTAACAGTTTCTCTGTTCTTTGTTTCATTGGCCAAACTTCACTGCCATATGTGATTACACTTTTAAGTATGGTGTTGTATATGAGTTGTTGGTTCGCTTTAGATATTGTTTGATCCCACAGAATGCCGTCCATCATGGATATGGCTTTTCTACCCTGTATGTTTCTGTCTTTTATAGCAGCATCAAGTGTTCCATCTTGAGTTATCTTCATACCCAAGTACTTGTATTCCTCACCGTTTCTAATTTCTTCCCCATCGTCTAATATAATGGACTGTTTTGTTCCTCCAATACACATGGCTTCAGTTTTCTTAATGTTGACTTCGAGACCCCATTTGTTATATTCTTCTATTAGCTTCCGAGTCATGTAACTCAATTCGTCATGATTCTGGGCAATCAGTATTTGGTCATCAGCAAAACATGAGTTGTACAGTGTAGTCTCGTCATTGAGAGGGATTCACATGCCATTACATGTTCTTTTCCATAGCTTGAGTGCTTGTTCCAGATAAATTTTGAAAAGGGTAGGCGAAATACAGCAACCCTGCTTTAGTCCTTTAGACCTTAAATCCTTTAGATATCCTTGATCCAGTCTTAATTTTTGCAGACGTTCCATTATACAGACTTTGCATTGCTTTGATAAGACCATGCTAAATGTTGGTTTGCTGTAGGGTTGACCATAGTTTACTTAGGGGTACACTGTCATATGCTTTTTGTAAGTCTAGTTACACCAGGTGAACTTCTTTATTGAAGGCTGTTTTTTTCTCAACAACTTGCGTAATAGAGTACAGGTGGTCTACTGTGGATCGCCCAACTCTAAAACCTGCTTGCTTCTCTGTTTGTAATCAACAACTTGGCACAGAATTAAAGCATCGCGTCTTAGGTTGCGAACCAGAGAAAAAAAACAAGCTCTTACACCACAAGAGAAGCAATTAAGACCTATTTTAAACGATCAGCTACAAAATCAAGATTTTTGGGACTGGGTAATATTTACAGATGAAAATTTTTTTTAAATCTTTTAAAAAGGGCGAAACAGGGGTGTATAGACCAGATTAAAATAGATTTCATCCTCTATCTGTTAATAGATATGGAGCAGCTGGTCATTTTAGCGCCAAAATATGAGGATGGATTTCATCTAGAGGAATGGAAATGGTATTTCATATTGATGACAGGTTTGTTGGGCAGACTTATCTGAATATTCTAGAAAACATCATGTTTCCTAGTGTAGAACAGTTGTATCCAGAAAGTAATTTTATCCTCCAATAAGATAATTGTCCTATTCATACTGCAAATATAATAAAACAGTGGCTCCAGAATAACAACATCGAAACCTTACAATAGCCCAGCTACAGTCCAGATTTAAATCCAATCGAGAATGTGTGGGGGGTTTTTATAAAACGGTTGTATCGGCGTAATTTTATAGGTCTGGGAAGAGCTCTCTAAACAAGACAATTTTATAGTTCCATCCTTCAGATGGACCAAAGACTACAAGCTGTTATCAATGCTGATGAAGATATTACAAAATATTAATTTTAACACCTTCATCAACGTCTGTTTTGCTTTGCAATTTTTAGAAAGCACAGATTAAAGCAGAAATCTGAATTGTAGAAATTGAATTACAGAAATATAAATGAGTTTCACTGGTACCACTGACGACCTTTTGAAGCCATCCCCACTAATGGATGGACACAGTTTAATTTTAAACATTTTTTAATGTTGTGTTCTAATTTTTATTTTTGTTTTAGTGTTAAATTATATTGAAAACACATATGACGTATCATGCCATACGCTAAATAAATTGATAATAATTGGTTGATAAAGATTTATTAGAATTTGTTTTAAACTCTACAAAAGACTGCATAAAGAAATGATTCTTGATGTTTTCGAAGATTATTTTGGCCAAATGTGTGTTCTTTTCCCATATATTTAGTGGCTTCAAGTATGTACATCCAGTTAGCACTGAGGATGGAATAGTTATTCCAAAAACGTTCTGTGATGTAGACCGATCTAAATTTTGTAGTAATATAACTTTTATAAAGGATTTTTTTTAATATAAATATTCAGTACCTAACATTAAGTAGAAAAAAGAAGAAACTTTTAGATTGGTTAACAAACAAAGATCAGTCGGAAAAATTAAATTGCAAGATGTATTATAAAGTATATAAATATAATATAAAATTTTATTTAGTGATTAGATTCGTATGCTCAATAAATTATTTGTTTATTTTTTGTTGCAGTACGACTTTGAAATAGCAAACTTGTTTGATTGTTTTACAAAGTATAACACGTCCCATAATTAGAACCAGCACATTTCGAAAACAATGTGATTGTATAATGGGAACGACGACGTTTGTTTGAAACACTTGGCGAGGATGTTAAAATAAACAGCTCAAGAACGAAGAGATTGTTGCGTCGGTCGATAATTTTCAGCTTAGAAGTGGATGGTGGAAAGAGGCGTTTGGGGCATTGTCGATTGTCGCAAAGGCAACGTCGCATTTCTTCAGTGAAGATCGTCCATCGGAGAGGCGTGCTCACGTATATATCTGCCGTGAATGCGCTGTCCAAACGCGATTCAACAATGAACAATAGCAACATAAATCAACGTAATTAGTTTCAGTAAGCGGTTGTATCTACATGTGCTGAGTCGAATCGGCCAACTCATTGGTTAGATCCGAATGGATATACCCCGCCTTCTCTTTTCTCTTTCGGTTTGTTCTCTTTGCTTTCCCGAGACTCGAGCTGCTGGTGCTCCTGCTACGCTATTGCTAGCCTGACGAGACTAGACGTGTGTATGTAGATATACGTGTGTGCACGATTCTTGACAACAATTACAGGTATCTGTATTGCGACGAGAACACAGTAGCGGTGCGCGCGAGCGGCTAACAGGAACAATCAATTTACGACGTATGCATTTCGGCAAAATGTTTTTTAATGCTAACAAAATGACTTTATTTTAATGATTTTCCGCGAAATCCATTTCACGTCTGCTCTACTCAATTGAGTAACTAAATATCTCGTAACGTTTTGGTCATCTCGTTTGCCAGTTTTCTGATGACATTATCTTATAGACCAGGGTGGATCTGCGAAAAAACGACTACTAAATCAGATGTGAGATGTGGCATTCTGATTTTTTCGGTTATATAGGTCGGGAATTTTAATAAAAAAATTAAAATGTTTAAAAATGATTAAAAACATTGTTTTCCACTTTTGTTGCTTATAACTTCATTTTGGAACAAAGTTATACTACAATAAAATAGCGATAATTGAATTTTCCATAAGATACAACTTGTTAAAAATGTTATTTATTTATTACCCTTGCTGCATAATGGCAATAAATATATAAAAGGTGGGAAACAAGTAGGTATTTTCTTATTGAATTTTTTTCAATGACTTACTTTGCCCCATGGCGTTCATAATTAAACTAGAATATCTTTATAATACAATAAATAAAACATTGTAGCACAATTGTAGAACAATTTCCTAGCATTTGTAGACTACAAAAAAGCTTTCGATAACATAGAACACACGGCCGTAATAAACGCAATGCAAATTTGTAGAATAGACAATAGATATATTAACTTAATAAAAGAAACTATGAACCAAGCTACAGCTACATAGGTACTACCTAAATGAAAATGAACACACGAACCCTATACCATTAAACAGGGCAGTCAAAGAGGGAGATACTTTATCACCCAAACTATTCACCTTAGTTTTGGAGGACGTTTTTAAAAACCTAAATTGGAAATATAAGATAATAAACATCAATGGCCGCTACCTCAGTAATCTACGATTTGCAGATGACATAATCCTGATAGCTACTGACCTACAAGAAATGCAAACCATGCTATTAGAACTACATACCGAATCTTCTAAAATAGGACTGAAAATGAATTTAAACAAAACAAAAGTCATGCACTCCGAAGACACCGTGACAATAATAAACGATAAAGTTATAGAAAAAGTTGAAGAATATTTAGGACAAAAAATAACACCAAATAGGGAAATTCAAACTGAAAAAATAAAAAGAAGAGGAAAGTTAGCTTGGGCAGCATTCGGTAAATTGAACTATATACTCAGAAATCAACAAATTCAGTTACATCTTAGATCTAAAGTTTTTGATGCATGCATTATTCCGATATTAACTTATGCAGCACAAAACATAGACAATCACAAAAAAGAATATGAATATACTTAGAGTCACTCAACACGCGATACAAAGAGCAATGCTAGGTATATCACTTAAGGACAAGAAAACAAACACATGGATAAGACAGAAAACCAAAGTCACAGATGTGGTGCAAAAATCATTAAAGTTGAAATGGGAATACGCTGGACATGTAGCTAGGAGCGATCTAAACAAATGGCACAGATCAATTTTAACCTGGAGACCATACCAACACAAAAGACCCAGAGGCAGACCTCCTATGAGATGGACAGATGATCTGAAAAGGACTGCCGGGAAAAATAGGCTACAAGTAGCGTACAATAAAAAAAATGGAAAAGAAGACTTGGAGAGGCTTATGTTCAGATGTGGACGTGAATGACTAGACGAAGAAGAAGAAGAAAAAGAAATAAAACACTCCACCAAATTTGATTTAAATTGATTAAACTGATTTCGCAGAATAATTTTTGCTATAATTTTTTTTTTTTAATTCAAAAATTAAAAAAATTAAAATCTTGCACAACAGAAACTGAACCATATAGAAGTTTGCCAATTTGTTTACATATAAAAAAGCAGTCCATCTATCCAACGTACTTTATAGAATTGAAATCATATTACTTGGGCGGCATCAGGAATGTTTTAAAATTGTAAACAATTTGTTTGCTTATAAACAAAAAAAATATCTCGATACCTTTTAATTTAAATTAAATTCAGAAAACGGCGTTGGAAAATACTATAGATAAATTCACATTCAGATGGCAGCGTTACAGAGATAGGCCTGTACTTTCTATATGTCAGAAATAACTACATTGTTGTCAGTTTTTAATCGTACCTACAATCGTACGTTATGGGCCGGCTCCTATAAAAGAATTATAATTTCGGAAATATTTATGAATGTGAAACGGAAAAATACTACATTTTTTTAATTATATAATTTTTTTTGTTGGTATTTTAAAAATAGAAAGTTATATTTCGGAAATCTGATCTTTTCGGAATTATATCTTCTGTTCAAAATTGTTTACAATTCGTGGAAATGAAATAATTATTTGTATAATCTGTTTTTGATCTTAATGTCCTTTTAATGACACACTTTCTCTACCTGTATTTACAGTTACAGATATTAAAAAATAATTTAGAATTAAGAAATATACCTATTTATAAATTCAAAATTATTGTCTAATGCCAGCAATTATAAATTTAGGTAAATACTTGAGAGTCATTAAAAGAATTTTCAGTTGATATCAGACGTTTGTGTCGTGTCAGTGTCAAAATGGCCGCGAGTGTAATAAAATTCAAAAACGGTAATTTGTTAAATAGTGAATGCAAAAAAATAGTGTTAAATGTTTTTAACTATTTATCAAACAGTAATAATGATAAAAGTGTATCAACAATAGTGCGGGAAGTTTCTGCTATGACTGGAGTCTCTGAGCGAACGATATTCCGATATAGAAGTGAAAGTAAAAATGGTCCACTCGTAACTCCTATAAGAAAAAAAAGAACCGGTTATTTGAATAGTCGTGAGAATAGATATGATGAAGCAACTCGGTCTAGAATAAGACAAGTAGTGCACGGTTTTTTTATGGACAATATTCCTCCAACCCTTGACGTAGTACTAGAAAAAATTAAGCAAATGGAGCATCTTCCGAATTTTTCCAAGAGTACGTTGAGAAGACTATTGCACGACATGGGTTTTATATATGGCAAACAAGGTAGAAATTCAATATTAATAGAAAAACAAGAAATAGTCGCTTGGAGGCGTCACTATCTCCGGGAAATAAAGAAACTGAGGAACGAAGGAGCCAATATCATTTATATGGACGAATCATGGGTTAATACTGGAATAACCAATGGGCAAGTATGGCAAGATACAACAATAAAAAATAGCCGACAGGCTTTCGTAAATGGACTTACCACAGGTTTAAAAACTCCGACCGGAAAAGGACCAAGATTTGTTTTAGTCCATGCAGGAAACAATGACGGATTTGTTGAAGGTGCTGACATCACTTTTCTTGCCAAAAAAGGTGCTGAAGATTACCATGAAGAGATGGACGGAGATCTATTTGAAAAATGGTTTGAAGAGATGTTAATACCGAATCTCCCAAAAAATAAAAAGAATGTCATTATCTTGGACAATGCATCTTATCACTCTAGGAAATTAAATTTTCCCAAACAATATTGGGTGAAACGTCAAATTAAGGAGTGGCTCTATGAAAAGGACATTTATTTTGAAGAAGATTACTTAAAAAATGAACTTCTGGAAACTGCTAATGTATTTAAAAATATTTATGACAAATACAAAATTGATTGTATTGGTGAAAAATACAGGAATCACAGTGACGAACAATGCCGCGTAGATGTACATATCTTAAGACTTCCGCCTTATCACTGTGAACTGAACCCAATAGAAATGGTGTGGAGTGAAGTGAAACGGTACGTGTCCTCTAAGAATTTCAAACAAAACGACGTTAAAACATTGATTTATGAAGGTTATGATAAAGTACAGAACAATGGACATTGGAAAAATTACGTCAACCATGTTATAAAATTGGAGAATAATTTTTGGACAGTAGACAACATTCAAGATGACATTGAACCTATTAGAATTTCATTAAACGATGACTCTGAAGATGAACTAGATTATGAAAATGAAGATGATTGAAAATTGTTTTTCGGGGGTATTCTTTTCTCAGTAAAGGTAATAAAATATTTAGATGATCTGGTTGAAATGTAGCACACTTAAATAACTCATTAATCGACATAATTTCAAGTAGTTATATTAGACGTCATTATGCAAAAAATAAAGTTATGAACATTTAATAAATTAGTGCACAATTGAGGCCCCTAGAACACAAGGGGTGTAAGTGCCAAAAACAAAGTTTTGAAAAATCTTTGTTCAAAGTTCGATATAAATTTAAAAACCTAGGTAGCACTTTTTCAGTTTTCAGCATGTTTTCAATGACATGTAATTTTTGATGGTGTTATTGTTGTTAATGTAGAAAGTTTGAAGCCAAAAGTACGTGCCTGTTGTTAGATATCAGTTGCTAAGTGATAAGCAACTGCACTTACACCCTTGTGTTCTAGGGGCCTCAATTAGGGGTTTTTTGCAATTATCTCAGTCATTTGTTTATGTATTTTAATTTACAAACTAAAAAATTAAAAAACTTTTTAAGATCTGCAACATTTATTTGAAACATTTTTCCCTAAAATGCACGAGGAACAAAATAGGCAAAAAAATTATTTTTTCCAAACTTCATCTTTCTTTAAAAAATAAACAAAGCAAAATTGGCTGTAATTCTTCAAGGAATTATCATCAGTTATCCCTTATCTACCGTTTAGAACATTAAAAAACCTGTAGAATATTTTTCATATTTTTTTCCCTATTAACTGCGGTATTATGTATAAAAGCACTTTTGGAATTATTACCATTTATTTCATTCACGAATTTTCTATTAACAACTTTAGCTTACCTAAACATATCTCAGTTTACCGTGAGTTTGGCCCTGCTTATTTTACAAAAGTAGCAAAACTTACAATGGCAGTAGAATTGGCAACGCTGTTATCCTATATCCGTACACTGCCATCTGAACGTGACTTTATCTATAGCCAAGTAGTTTATTTTTTAAGAACAAAGTTGAATTAAGATCAGTGGTTCCTGAGATACAACCGATGAAAGTTGACCACCATTTGCGACGAAGATCTTTTTCATAGATGATAGAGAACATTCATGATAGAAGCCATTATATACCAAAAAAGAAAAACACCAGACAATGTTGCCATCACCGTACCATCAGTCTAATGTGCCACATAATAAAAGTATTCCTAAAGATTATTCATCGTAGAATATATAAAAAATTCTCAAGAAAACAGAAAAGCATTATATACAGGACCTGTGAGGGAAAACGGAATCTTCAGAATTCGATATAACAACGAGCTCTATCAACTGTATAAGGAAACACCCCTGTCAAACTTCATTAGAATACAAAGATTGCAATGGGCCGGACATGTGATACGAATGGGAGAGGATAGGCTACCAAAACGAGCACTGAACGCCAGAATGCAGGGAAAGGAGACCAGTTGGAAAGCCAAGAAAGCGCTGGGAAGACACAGTAAGCAGCGACGCACAAGCACTTTTAGGAGTCCGTGTATGGAGAAGAGCAGCCACAGACAGACAAGGGTGGAGGCAAAAAATAAAGGAGGCCAAGGCTCATTTTGGGCTGTAGTGCCGTAGAAGAAGAAGAAGATTGTATACAGTAAATCTGCTAATACAGAGATGTTTAGATATAAACCAGGACATCTATGTCTGCTTCCTAGATTATAACAAGATCTTTGATACAGTGAAACCTAAATATTCAAAAAAGCTTTAGAAGATGAAATAGCAGACATAAAAATAAATGGCCTACCCATACGTGAAATTAGATTTGCTAATGATACAATACTAATAGCAGAAAATATTACAGATCTGCAACGAATTTTAGATTAGGTTGTTGCAGCGAGTGAAGAATTTGGTCTGTCAGTTAACATAAAGAACACAAAAGCCATACTTATATCAAAGAAAAATATAACATACATCAATCTACACGTAAATAATAAGACGATAGAACGAGTTCAGAATTATAACTATTTAGAGGCAAACATTAAGGAAACAAACGATTATACTAAATAAATTGGAGTTATAATAGAAGTGCATTCAATAATATGAAACAACTATTATGTTGTACACACCTCAGCTTAAATCTTAGAAAACGAGTACTAAAGTGTTATATATTTTCTATTCTTTTGTATGGTGTGAAGACATGGACTTTAAATAAAAAATGTCTCAATAAATTGGAAACAGTTCAAATGTGGACATACCGAAGAATGCTGAGAATCTCCTGGACAGACAGAATAACTAATGAAAAAGTACTAAGAAGAAGAATATCTGGGTCACATAACACGTGGTGACAGATATGAATTTCTAAAACTAATAATGCAGGAAGAGATTCAAGGAAAGCGCAGCATAGGTAGAAGAAGAATGTGCTGGCTGAGAAACCTCATAGAATGATTTAGATGCAGCTCAACTGAACTCTTTCGGACTGTAGTGTCAAAAGTTAGAACGGCAGTGTTATTACCAACCTTGGTCGCGGAGATGGCACGCAAAGAAGAAGAAACGTTAACTATTAGCCATTTATCTAAATTAAGACTTCTTGAATCCATAAACTTTACGATTACCAAGAACTTTTAGCATTAATCATAACAAACGTTTTGTAAGCAAATACATGCAGCTTTGTTGCTATTTCGTTTATGTACAAGAAGAAGATATGAGTTAGAAGCTTTTGTGGAGTTTTTTGGTTATCGTTTACTATATTATATAATTCAAGTTTTTTTAAATTTCCTATTCGCTTTTTTCTTTCATCCTGTGTTTGGTAATTTCTAATATTCGTTTTGTACCCTGTCTCCAGTCGACCTCTATTTTTGTCCTAACGTTTTATTCGTGTATGTTTCTTCTACTTTTTTTTATATTCCAAGGATTTTTGGTCTAAATAAATCCATATTCACAAATTGTAAATATTGAGTAAAATAAAACAAACATTGGCAAAAACCCGGTAAGATAAGTTTCATGATGCTCACATATGTAAGAATGCATGTTTTCACAAGCGTCTCAAAGCGCTGGCAAAGGAGCGTGCCTCCATTCTCGCACGAAAAAACTTCGGTAGAGAGATAGACTTAGACTTTATACCGAGATCGAAGAAGGCTGATTTTATTAATTGGGATTTCGTGCAACATGTTGACGTGTTCGGGTTGCCTACTACAAGCCGATAAGGCGCTGCCGATATCTTTACTTCGTCGTTGAGGAATTTATGTGGAAACAAAGACGAATGCAAGATTTCTATTGTGAAAGCTATTAGTAGCTGTCGTGTATCGCTTTGCAACATTTTGCTGTTAGGGTAAGAATGACAAGTAACGATCTCTCTGAATATCGTTCGAGATAATTTATGGAACATGATTTCGGTCCTTTTTCTGTCTGTCAATGGAACAATGTTATTACGAATATAACAGATATGATATGACTGAAGATTAAAACCAAAAAATTTTAACAATTGGACCTGAGTACAAAAAACATAATATAGAACTAATGGAAATAAAAAATAAAGGAATCAAAACAAATTAAATTCGTGTTAAAAATCAGATCAGCAGAATAGCTACAACATAGATAGATAATTTAGATAACCGTTAATCAATAGACAACTTAAAGTCGCTACGATCTTCAGCTGGTCACTCCGAATAAGAGTACAAATACTTTTTCAAAAGATGCACCCCTAAATGTTTAACAGGAAGATGATCTCTTTAATCAAAATGCTCTAAAGCTACTTACACACGACCAATCACACCAATCTCAGTTCTGGGACGACAACAGACAATGAAGCACAAGTACCAAAATCAATCGTTTTCTTCTTGTTGTTAGGGTGCCTGTCCGTTCTGAGCGTTAGTGATTATTCTGGCTATGATGACTTTGTTGGTTGCTGTACGAAATAGCTGTGTTGAGGTCTTTCTAGACCATGCTCTCAGGTTAGTAAGCCAGGATATTCTTTTTCGTCCTGGGGCAATTTTTCCTTAAATTTTACCTTGGAAAATGCATTGGAGTAGCTCATATCTGCCTTGAATTCTCATTATATGTCCCCAAGTTCTGAAGCCTACGGCCCTTCACGATGATGATTAAATCCGCGGTTGTGTTCATCCTCCGCAGTACTTCTTCACTGATGACTTTGTCTGTCGATGGTATCTTCAAGATCCTTTTGTATAACCATAGCACAAAAGAATAAAAGTTTTGATAGAGTTTTTGCCTTCAAAATCCACGTTTCTACTCCGTATAGAAGCTCTTCTTCTTCTTCTTTAAGTTCCATCTTCTATCGAAGTTTGGAAATCATCATGGCTATGAGGACTCTGTTGACTGCCGCTCTAAAAAGTTCTGCACTGCTGCATTCAAACCATTCCCTCAAGTTCTTAAGCCAGGATATTCTTCATCTTCCCACATTTCGCTTTCCTCGGATTTTGCCCTGCATAATAAGTTGTAATAATGCGTATTTTTGCCCTCTCATCACATGTCCCAAGTACTCAAGTTTTCGTCTTTTAATAGTTAATATTATTTCCGCCTCATTTCCTATCCTTCTAGTTACTTCCATGTTTGACATTCTTTGAGTCCATGATATTCGTAGGATTCTTCTGTAACACCAAAATTCAAAGGCGGCCAACTTATTCAGATGAACTTGTTTTAGTGTCCAAGCTTCCAGACCATAAAGAAGAGTAGAGAACACGTAACATCGAAGCATTCTCAGGCGTAGTTCTAACCTTATATCCCGACAACAAAGAAACTTTTTAAGTTTAATAAATGATGTACGTGCTATTTCAATACGTGTCTTAATTTCTTTGGTTTGGTCTATGGTTTCTTTGGTTTAATATGGTCTTTTCTATGGATAGAAGCTCTAAGTATGGGTAATGTTACGTGATGTTTAAGGAGCCTTATTTTTGTTTGTAGGTTGTTGCCTTTCCGATGCGACATTTAATCTCTTGGATATTGTCTCACAACTCATTGATAATAGTTCCGAAGTAGTTGTACTGTGAGACACATTCAATTCTTATTTGGTTCACAGATTTGCTTCAGTTATATTTTCCTTGCTGATGATCATTAGCTTGGTTTTGCTGGTGTTTATATCCAGTCCATATGTTCTACTTGTTTCCATTATTTTGTTGATTAAGATTTGCAGCCTTTCTATGATATTGGAAAACACTATTGGATCATCTGCATATCGCAGGTTATTGTGCTTGACTCCATTTATTAAGATGCCTTCATCAATATCTTTTAGAGCCTCTTCAAAAATGTGCTCAGAGTACAGATTTAATATCAGTGGTGAAATTATCCTCCCTTGTCTCACTCGCCTTAAGATTTTAACCAGATCTATATATTCCCCTATTATATCTATATAAATAAAATCTTCACGACCATCATACTTAAAAGATTAACAAACAAGGTTGAATTTCGAGCTAATCAAGTAGGCTTTAGATCAGAATCCTCCTGCATAGACCACATTAATACTGTGAGGCTAATAATGGAACAATCGGTTGAATGGAACACACCCCTATACATGGTTTTTGTTGATTTCGAGCGTGCTTTTGACAGCTTATCTCATGATGCGATATGGAAAATTTTAGAGCTAAGGAACATCCCGCATAAAATAATTTCCATTATAAAGTTACTGTACACTGAAGCGAAATGCAGCGTGACACACAATGGGATCAACAGTGACGAATTTGACGTACTTACTGGAGTCAGACAGGGATGCGAGCTTTTTCCGTTTCTTTTTAACATAGCTCTAGACTATGTTCTCTCCAAACTAGACTCTGACGCAAGAGGGATACAATGGACGTTAACCACACGCCTAAGCGATCTAGAATTGGCCGACGATATCTGCCTGTTAGGACAAAGGTTCCAAGATGTGGCTGACCAATTGGAAACACTTTCCACTGAAGCCAATAAAATAGGTTTGAAAATCAATATTGGTAAAACCAAATCCATGAGAATAAATGCAAGAAACAACACGCTATTCACCATTAATAACATGCAGATTGAAAATGTGGAAAACTTTACGTATCTTGGAAGTGTCATAATAGAAAGCGGAGGTACAGAAGACGATATTCGTATGAGGATACGAAAAGCGCAACAAGCTTTCAGCATGCTCAACCCTGTTTGGAGGTCTGGAGACTACACTACGAGGACAAAGATCCGCATATTCCAGTCAAATGTCATGTCTGTACTACTTTACGGATGTGAAACCTGGAAAGCGACAAAACCCTTACAGACAAACTGCAGGTCTTTGTTAATAAATGTCTACGAAGAATTGTTCGTATTTTCTGGCCTAACATCATCAGAAACGAAGATTTACTACACCTGACCAAACAAAAGAGGGTAGTAAATGAAATAAGTCCAGAAAGTGGGGTTGGATCGGTCACACACTCCGAAAAAATAACTCCAGTATTGCAAAGACTGCCCTAGAGTGGAATCCCCAAGGAAAACGAAAAAAAGGTCGCACAGTACAAACTTGGAGAAGATCCATCATAGACGAGATAAGAAAACAAGGAAAGTCTTGGAACGAGGTGAAGGCCTTAGCGCAAAATAGAACCCGATGGCGCGTTTTCACTGAAGCTCTATGCTCCACTTAGGAGTTCAAGAAGCCTTCTAGTAGTCAATCAGGCATGCAAAAACATCACAGCTAACATCTCTACTTTTTCTGAAACAATATCTGCACGGTGTTCCTCACATTTCCAGTAAATTATTTTGTGGATTACTTTTAAAAACAGCTTCAGCAGATGGCTCATTGGGCTTATAGTCCTAAAGTCTCACAAACTTTTGCTTCTGGTTTTTTGGGCAATGGTGCGAACTCCGATTTGAGCCCCTCTACTGGTATTTTCCTGCCTTGTATATTTCATTAAATATTTCAGTTATTATTTTTATATGTTCTGCATCTAATAGATTCAGCAGTTCTGCAGGAATTTTATCAAGTTACAGTGCCTTTCCATCCATCATTTGTCTGACGACTGTAGTTTTTTTTTCTGGTAGGATTTCGGGACCTGAATATTCTTCAATGATGGGTTCTTGTATTGTTTTAAGGTCGTGAAAAAGTTTCTTCAAGTATTCTTCCCATACTATCTTTCTATCTTCTTTAGTTATGGCAAGATTGCCTTCATCATCTGTTATTTTTCCGCTGTTGCGTTTACGAAACTTTCCAGCTATTTCCTTCAGCTTTCGATGGACATTTAAGTTATCACATCGACTTTGATACTCCTCTATTTCTTAGCAGCGATAACATCGAAGATTTACAGATGATGCTACATAGAGTCAATACAACTGGCAGCCGATTTGGACTGAAGAACAATAGAAAGAAAACTAAATTTATGGTGATCAGTAAAAATAAATTTCAACATATCAACCTGCATATTGAAGACGAACGTATTGAAAGAGTACACGGATTTAAATATCTGGGATATACAGTAAATGACAAGTGGGACCCAAAAGTAGAGATTAAGATCCGAATTAAAATAGCAAGATCCAAATTCATCAAAATGAGAAAGCTCTTAAGCAACCGCAACCTAAGCATTAACCTCCGATGGCGCGCCACGAAATGCTACGTACTCTCTACGCTACTTTACGGCGTAGAAGGGTGGACGTTAAAAGCAGCAACTATAAAGAAGTTAGCGGCTCTAGAAATGTGGCTGTATCGACGCATACTGAGAATACCTTGGACAGACAGAGTGACCAACACAGAGGTATTAAGACGAATGGGTAAAGAGGTGGAATTGTTAACAACTGTTAAAAGGAGGAAAGCGTCATACCTGGGCCATGTATTCCGTAATGATAAGTACAGTCTGCTACAGCTTATCGTGGAAGGCAAGATTGAAGGTAGAAGAGGTTTGGGCAGAAAGAAGAAATCCTGGCTGAGAAACTTGAGAGAATGGTTTCAAATACCAGAAGCTGCGAACATAATTCATGCGGCACAAAACAGAGAAACCTATCGTATGATGGTCGCCAACCTTCGGTAAAAGACGGCACATAAAGAAGAAAGATATTTTCTTTTGGCGATGGTATGTATTCTCCTCTGTTCTTTACAAAATAAAAACATATGTAATTGTTAGGATAGTGAAAAGTCCCTTTTAGTAAATATGTGCTTCGTCTTAGTAAATTCAAATCTGAATTCTGGATTTTATCTCTGTTGTCAATCATAAAGAATGCGACATGGGAAACAAATATGTCCACAAATAAGGGAATAGAACCAGAAATAGAAAAAAGTATCTTCAAAAAATAATCGTCAAAGAATAACCGAAAACAACACAAGAAAACTGAAGGCAGGGGGCAGGAAAACTTATGAAAGAGATCAAGACCCAAGAAATCTTGGAGAGAGGGAGTAACGAAGGCGATGAGTGCAAAAGATCTTAGAGAGGGCCAGTAGGATGATAGAGTGTCGTGGAAATTAGGCATCGGACAACTTCGCAAGATGTTTTAAGACCGATTGATAATATTTAAATTATTTGCATTTAAAGAATTTGTGTTATAAAAAAATCCATACAAAAACCTCTATATTATTCATGTATTTTTCCAGATCGTGTTTGAATTAACTCTAGTCAGCATATTGTATTTCTTAATTTTAAAGAAATATTTTTTCCCTAAAAATAAAGTATTCCAACTTATTTCTAGATCCTGGTTATTGCCCATTCTGTTCAATATTCTTCGATAATTAGTAAACAAGTCCACGTATAGCTCCATCCCCCACAGTCTAATATCTATAACCGAAGCAATCTATTGCGAATTCGCATTTTCTCATTCGCAATAACGGAAACCGTAATTGCCGAAGGATTGATTCGTATTCATAAAGAGAACTGAATAGCAACCATCAGCTATCCATCAAGCAGCGCTGCGTGCTATGTTAAATACAAGGGAAAATATAGAATCGTTGCAATGATAATTTTTAGATTAAAATGCAACGGAGGAGGCTCGGTAATTGCTGGCGTGGAATCGCGAAGGCGCCTCCGATCACTACGTGAGACTTCTTCGTTCTACAACTCTAGTTGGTGGTATCGCAATGCGATGTTGCCTGATGGTTTAAAAACTATCAATATTTCAAGATATCCTGAAGATAGTTTATCCAAGCTTAATTTCAAGACTTATTCAAATTAATCAACAAGCTCAATCAGCGCTAAATTATCAATCATTTCACGATTAGAAACTTTTTTAGTTCCTGGTTTTGCCGGTTTGTTAATATACATAATACACTTAATTATTGCTTAAACGTTTAATAATACAATTTATATTTTTTATGTCTGCACTTGTTGCTAGTTTGCGAAAGAATGCAAAAGTGATGTTTGAATTTGAATTGTTCAAAGCCACATTGCAGGTAGATACTTCATACTACGACCGGTTCAGAGTCGTTGTTACTAGAAGTTCTTCAAATATATCCAGTGAACAAGAATTTGTAGCCGATAAGATAGAATAGAAAATAGAAATAGATTACTTGATTGTACGCCAAAGATCAAATCTTAAAATCTACGACGTAGGAGCTTATAGAGGCGCAGTTTGTGGAAGCGATCACCATTTCTTAAAAGCAAAAATAATGTTTTCAAGAAGAAGCCAGAATGAACAACCAGTAGTTCGCTCAGAGATGGCAAAAGATGTAAGATATAATCTTATCAGCCTAGATCAACATAGTGTAAAAATATTGTATCAAAACAGACTGAACGAGAAACCTGAAAACATAAATTTGAATAACATCGAAGACCACTACAATTACATTAAAGAAAGTATTCACTCTGCAGCAAAAGAAGCGCTTGGATATTACGAAAAGAAAAACAAAAATACTCCATACTGCTGGGATGAAGAAATAGACACAGCGATAAAACAAAAGAAACAAAAGTATGAACAATATTTAAGTGCAAAAACAGATACAAATTGGTCTGATTACAAAAACCATCAAGCTAAGGTGAGACAAATGATAAGACAGAAAAAAAATGAATCCTGGGATCAAAACTGTCAAAAATTAAATACGTACATAGGAGGAACTAGAAGTACAGAAAGCTGGAAACTTGTTAAATCTCTTAGGACCAACGACAAGAAAAAAGATTTAATCTCACCAATTTCGTTAGAAACATGGGACATGTACTTCAGTAAACTGTTCAGTAAACAAGAAGACCGAATGGAATTCAAAATAAAAGAAAGTAACCAAAACATACGCGTTGAAGCATCTCCTATAAGAATCACGAAAAAGGAAGTAAGGGATGCCTGTATTTCACTCAAAAACAAAAAAGCGCCCGGACCTGGCGATATACCCTCAGAACTGATAAAATATGGAACTGAAAAACTATATGAGCATTTGACAATACTCTTTCAAAACTGCATAAACAAAGTAGAGGTTCCAGCCGAATTTAAAACCTCAACCATTTCAACTGTACATAAAAAGGGAAACAAACAAAATTGCGACAATTACCGTGGAATAGTAGTTACTAGTACCATTAGTAAAATCTATGGGAAAATGATCAAAAATAGAATAGAAAGAGAATACACTGATATGGAGGCAGAAGAACAGGCGGGTTTTAGAGCTGGTAGATCGACCATAGACCACCTTTTTTGTATCACCCAACTTATAGAAAAAAGGTTACTGTAGATCAAGAAGTCCACTTTTTGTTTGTTGATCTAAAAAAGGCCTACGATAGCATCCCTCAAAAAAAGTTATGGAACACTCTCAGACAAATGAACATCAACTCAAATCTCATAACAACAGTGGAAAAACTATATGAGAACGCCAACGCCAAAGTTAAAATAGGAACGAATGTTTCCAAAGGTTTTGTAGTAGACAAAGGACTGAAGCAGGGATGCTGCTTAGCGCCGACACTTTTCAAAATATATCTGGAACAAGCATTAAAACTCTGGAAGCGGAAATGCAGCGGCATGGGTATACAATTAAACAATAACAACCTATACACTCTATGTTTTGCTGATAATCAAATTGTGATTGCTAACGAATATGACGACCTAGAATACATGACTCGAAAATTAATCGAAGAATACAAAAAATGGGAATTAGATCAACATAGACAATGTACATGAACATCGGTGGTAAAGAACAAAATCTAGTTTTAAACGACGGACAACACATTAAGTACAACAATAAATATTCCTATTTAGGAGTAGAAATCACAGACGACGGCAAATCAGATCAGGCTGTAAAAAAACGAAACACTCAGGGTAGAAGGGCCATATCTCAACTAAATAGTATTATCTGGGATCAACATATATCCAAAAAAAAAATAAACGTCGAATATACAACACTATTATAAAGAGCATAGTAATGTATGGAAGTGGCGTGTGGCAGTTAAAGGCAACTACTGAAAGAACACTACAAGCCACGGAAATGGACTACTGGAGACGGACCGCAGGAAAATCAAAACTCGAAAGAATTAATAACGAACGTATACGAGAGGTTATGGGAGTCACACATACGATTGTCGAAGATATAAGAGTACAACAACTAAAGTGGTATGGACATGTGCAGAGAATGCCAGAACATCGTCTGCCCAAAAAGATTACAGATTGGTCACCACATGGAAAGAGAAAAAGAGGCCGACCCAGAAAGAGCTGGAGAGAAGGAATAGACAGAGAGATCCGAGAGAGAGGTTTAGACGAAGATCTTTGGGAAGATAGAGATGCATGGAGATTGGGCATCGGAAGACGTCGGAGGACGTTTTAAACCGATTATATATATATATATATATATATATATATATATATATATATATATATATATATATATATATATAAGAATAAAAAGAGATGGTATTATATTGGTAAGCTTTTCAAAACTGTAAATGTAAATATTATAAGCAAATATATAACTGATAAACTATCATTAAAAGAATGTAATGGTAATGCCTTTATCATAGAACAAAGAAATAACAATGATGTTATTGATAAATAACATCATTGTTATAAATGATAAAAAGACGAAAATCTGGAGGTACTGCATCAAATGGCTATTACAGTGTCTATTATCAAACTGTTAGAGGACTACGGACAAAACTAAATACCCTCTTTAAATCAGTAACAGTGAATAATTATGATATACTGGCATTTACTGAAATCTGATTATGTGATAGTATAGAGAGGAATGAACTAGGCATCTCACAGTACAATATATACCGCTCTGATAGATCAAGCTTAATCAGTTCATGTGAACGACTTGGAGGAGTTCTTATAGCGATTAATAGGGACATTTCTTCAGTTTTAGTAAATCATCAATTTAAAAACATTGAATGTATTTTTGTTGAACTTTTATTTGGAAAACAAAACATTCTTATAGGATGTGTTTATTTACCTCCAAACTCTCCATTATGTTTGCATGAAGACTATGTAAATTGTGTAGAAGGTATTTTATATGAAACACAAAACATGTAACAATAAAACACTGAAAACTTTGTTTTCAAGCTTCCACAAAATTTATTTTAACTATTATCACTACAGCTGTTTCGGCTGATTGCTTTTCTCAAGTGAAAGGCAATCAGCCGAAACAGCTGTAGTGATAATAGTTAAAATAAATTTTGTGGAAGTTTGAAAACAAAGTTTTCAGTGTTTTATTGTTACATAAAATGAATTTCCATCAAGTAACGGTCGAATCCATCAAACACAAAACAGTTTGGTATATCCACTTGATGCTTTTAACCTACCAAATATTCATCGGCAAAATGATGAATTAGGTTCAAAACCGATTGTAAATATTACTAACAAATAGGTATAGAAATAATAAAAAAGACTTACTCACAATCAATTTAATTTAACTATCTGACGACCGGTTTCGCTTTCTACAATATGCAAAGCATCCTCAGGTCTCGATACAAAGTTAAACAAATTCTGAAATAATAAAAACCTTTTTTTTATTTTTTTTTTTATTTTGTTATTATTTTTTTATTATTTTTATTATTTCAGCATTTGTTTAACTTTGTATCGAGACCTGAGGATGCATTGCATATTGTAGAAAGCGAAACCGGTCGTCAGATAGTTAAATTAAATGGATTGTGAGTAAGTCTTATTTATTATTTCTATACCTATTTGAAATGGACTCACACAAGCAACACATTCATGATTACTAACAAAGTTGAATGTGTTTCAGAAAGTTTTGCTTTTTCAAATCTCTTTCAACTAAATAATGTTCCCAACTGTAATGTGGGTTTCTTAGATCTTATTTTTGCTAATATAATAACATTGTCTTGAAAACTGCTGATCAATCTTTATTAAAATGTGATAGCTATCATACAGGCTTGTCCTTTGACATTATTGGAAATGTTATTTTTGACTCTCTTAGCTATGATTATTTCTATTTTGACTTTAAAAATGCTAATTATGTCCTTATTAACGAATATTTAGGTTCAGTCGGCTGGAATAGGATTATTGATGAGAAAGATGTAAATAATAGTGTTGATAAATTTAATGTAGTCTTAGATTCCGGTATTAATCTATTTGTACCAAAAATTAGATGCAAAAACTCACTTTCCGAAATGGTACACTCCTTATTTTAATCTGGATCAAACAGATACCAGAGAAACAACCCCTCTCCCTCCTTTAGTAGCTGAAATGCAAGAAGCAGTTACCAGACTAAAAAACAACAAGTCACCTGAATTAGACACTATTAGCGCATAATTAATAAAGGAAGGCGGAGATTCTCTATTGAATGCGATACACCAACTAATAGTGAACATATGGAATAATAAACAACTGCCACATGACTGGAATATCTGAGTAATTATCCCACTACACAAACAGGGAGATCAGCTTCAATATAATGCTGTGGCATATAAAATTTGTTAATTTGCGTCAAGAATTTAGGAATTATTAAAATAATTTACATACTGCTGTAAACTGTGATAATAGTATTTGTGTTGAAATTTGTGTTATTACTGTATTAGATGTATTTGAATTTATATCTAAGATCTAATTCTAAAAGTAAGTTGACAAGTAAACCTGATAATATATTTCACAAAAAATATTTAGTCTATCATTGAGCTCAGGTGTCTTTCCAAAGAGATGGAAGAAAAGTTATGTTACCCCAGTCCATAAAGGTGGCAATAGAGAAAATATTGAAAACTACCGAGA
Source organism: Diabrotica balteata (assembly GCA_918026665.1). Classification (NCBI taxonomy): domain Eukaryota; kingdom Metazoa; phylum Arthropoda; class Insecta; order Coleoptera; family Chrysomelidae; genus Diabrotica; species Diabrotica balteata. The sequence goes on from OU898280.1 coordinate 6,902,088, forward strand.
TATATCTCAAATTTCAGCTTTCGCTAAATCTTTTGAAGGGATTGTAATTGCAAAACTTGGTCCAGTATTGAATCCTACTTTAATGCCCGACCAACATGGTTTTATTCCAGGACGTTCTACTACTGCTAATCTTTTAGTTTTAAAAGAATTTTTGTTGGATGCTTTTGAAGGGTATGACCAGGTTGATGTCATTTACACCGACTGTTCGAAGGCATTCGTTAGACTTAATCATATTGTCCTAATCGCTAACTTTATAATGCTGGTTTACATGAAAGACCATTAGGCTGGATGGAGAGCTATCTCACAGATAGATCTCAAGTTAACCAATTTTTGTCATCTACTATCAATGTTACCTCTGGTGTTCCACAGGGTTGACATTTATCTCCTCTGCTTTTTTATTGTTCTGTAAATGATATAAAAAATTGTTTTTAAAATATGTAGTAATATTCTTCTCTATGCTGATGATCTAAAAATTGATAGAGTTATAAAAATTCCATTGACTGTAGTTTATTACAGAATGATTAAAGTAGATTATTAGATTGGTGTCACTTAAATGCTTTGAATTTGAACATAAATAAATGTAAGGTAATGCAAACAAATTTAATATTAATAATTTTTATCACTAAGTACTATTAAGAATAAGATCAAAATTACCTTTTTATGTAATCACATTGTGCTTTATTAGTTTAAGCTAAATTTAAGTTGATTTGTAAAAAAATGGCAAGTCCGTAAATAAACATTACATTACATAATTTGTTATTTCCGAAGACTACATCTCGCTCTATATCATATATCAATCTAAGTCTAGGTACTCAATAGATACTATTGTTAAATTAAAACTGCAAAGCTAGTAGCTATAAAAATAAGGAAATATAGAGCAATCACTGAAAATTGGCTCTTATAGACATCAAAATTTCCTTTACACACTGAGATCTAGTTAAACGGTCTCTAATGCATCTTCCTTTCAACACAATTAAGCGCCAAACTGGCTAAATTCCAGTTCTTTTCTCAAACGATAATTACAAGCTAATAACATCGAGTTCCATGGCAAATTATTAATTACCGTCTGACAGCCATACAATGACAAAGGGAACAAAACGTCCATTTACGGCAGTTAAACAGCGAACACGTGGCAACATTGTATGCGGTGACTAGTCTTCCGTTAGCAGTGCTAAATGATTGGCATGTGCTGACCCCTCCGCATTTTAATTATCAATTAGCCTTGTCTGACGGGAACTTAAAGGCTACTCACGTATACTGGAATCCTAGACAGAGGTCCTCAATTAGTGTTATCCTTTTTAGTTGAAAGAGACGATTAGATTTCTGATCCTTATACAGGGCGGACTGAAACTGTTTTGAGATATTTCTAGTAAAGTTTAGAAATTTCTTTTAAAATACAAAATTAATCAAGACCCTAAAAACTTATATACAAACGATAGGGATGTATACAGGGTGTTTTATTAGTGTATAGTGAATAAAATTACGTTCGCACTATATGGGAAACTTTTTGATTTTTAGTTTTATGAAAAAGAATCAATACTTTTTTCTACCATAAGCTCCTAGCACAAGGGGCACAAATCTATGATTGATTTTTTAGTCACTAATAGAAAACTCCACCCGAAGCAGATTCTAGATATCCGAACTTTAAACTCAGCAGGATCATTAGTGTCATATATTTCGAAATTCCACGTACCAGTTCTTAAAGGTTATTATGGAAGGGACGATAGAAGGAAAACGGGGCATCGAAAGAAAGAAATACTCATGGCGCTTAAAAACATAAGGGATTGGACAAACCTCGATGCCCATGCACTTTTTAGAGCCACACAAGATCGAGAGGAATATACGTACCAGAATTGTCGCCAACATCCACTAATTGGATAGGGCACCATAAGAAGAAGAAACTCAGCAGACGCAGGGAGTAAACACAAACTAGTACTAGCAAAAATAAAACTGAAAATAGCGCCAAAAGATTTTCTACAGGAAATCACCGAGGAAAAATTCAGTGTAGAATCACTGTGAAACGACTTTATAAGAAATAGCAAAGGAGGCAAGCACAGAAGATACAGCTGAAACAAATAGACGACATCGAAGATATAAAGATATAAAGTGTGTATATTTTGTGTTTTTCCAGATCTTTCTTAGGTGGCGGTTTTCTGTAATCTTTTTTCTTATACTAGAGGGCAGTGAGTTTTGTTTTCGGTTCTGACTAATGGTGGAGTTTATTCCCACGAAGCATACTATATTATTTCTGCAAATTTGTGTGCTTAGTTTTCCAATTCTTGGTGTGTTTTTAAAGATATGTTGAGGTTTACTTCATTTTTTATTATTTTTCTAAACAAATTCCAGTTGGTAGCTTGATTGTGGGGTATCAATGGTTCAGTATCAGTGGTTCATCTGTACCCTCTATTGGAATCAAACAGCAAAAGTGAAAGTTGAAAACGAACTGACCAAGGATATCCAGATTCGCCGTGGGATCCGCCAAGAGTGTATTTTATCACCCTTGTTATTCAATTTACACAGTGAAGCCATCTCAGAATTAGCGCTTGCCGAGATCAGTGAGGGCCTTACAATAAACGGTGAGCCACTTAATAACATAAGATATGCTGACAACACCGTCCTTCTGGCAGGAACACTAGAAGAACTGCAACGCCTTGCTGAACAACTAAATATATATTGCAACGATTAGGGACTAAAAATCAATTTGAAGAAAACCAAGTTCATGGTATTTACAAAAGCACAAAACATCAATGTTAAGCTAGTACTAGATAATACAGAAATTGAACAAATATCTTCGTACAAATACCTTGGAGCATGAATCACAGAAGATACTGATCAGACAAAAGAAATAAGATGGCGCATTGAAATTGCGCGGTCAACTTTTAATAGAATGACAAAACTTTTTTGTAATCGCGATATCAATATATTGCTCTGGATAAGAATGCTTCGATGTTATATTTTCTCTGCCCTTTTGTATGGAGTTGAAACTTGGACACTTAAAAAATCCAACATTAAAAACCTAGAAGCATTCGAAATGTGGTGTTACCGACGTATTTTGAAAATATCATGGATGGATCGCAAAACAAACGAACAAGTTCTCGAACAACTAAGAAAACAATGCAAAGTTTTAAATTCCATAAAAATCAGGAAATTGGAATACTTGGGACACATCATGAGAGGTGAAAAGTACGAACTACTAAGGAATATAATGCAGGGTAAAATCAAAGGTAGAAGAAGCGTAGGAAGACGTAAAATCTCGTGGCTACGCAATCTTTGTGAATGGTTTGGATGCATTTCAATTGATCTATTCAGGCGAGTAACCAATAAAATTATAATTGCCAGAATGATTTCCAATCTCCGATAGGAGTGGAACTTGAAGAAGAAGTGGTTTTGGTTTTTTTTTGATATTTGTCTGAATCAAAGCTATTACTGGTGTATCATCTGACGCAATATCAGGTTCCATAGTCAGGTATTTGTTGGAGAATCCTTTGGTCACAAAAAGGTCAAGACAATTGTGTATTTCTGAGGATCTATATGCTAGTAGGCAGGTGTATAGGTGGACAGATGGTTTAGGTGTAGTTCTTGAATTACTTGATACAGTTTTCTTCCTTTTAGTGGAGTTGTTGTTTTCTTTTATTTCTAGGTCTATAGAAAATAAGTTCTTTAGTTCTTTTGTTTGCCTATTTAAAACAGTCAATTTTAATAAGATATGGTTTCAGCAAGACGAAGCTTTAGTTTATTTTAGTGTAAGTGTTCGGCGTTATTTCGACCAGACATTTCCCAAACGATGGATTGGTAGATTAGGTAGTATTGAATGTCCTCCTCCTTTACCCGATTTGAATCCTAAGGATTATTTTTTTGGGGATCCTTGAAAAGTAGAATATATAAAACTAAATAAGCACGTGTTGCCGTGCTACGGTAAAGAATTATCGATGAATTCATATTAATTTCTAGAGAATCATGGAGAAATGTAATAGACGTATTCTACCGTCATTTAAGATACTATTAAATTAACAACAGAGAACATTTTGTATACTTGATTACATAGACAAAGAATTGATTGAGATAACTAGGCATATCTAGACTTTTGTTTTATCTTTTTAAGACGTTCCTAACAACATAAAATCGAAAGTTTTGTTTAAAAAATATGTATTCCTGTTTTTGTATGATTCAGAGCATCCATTTAATAAATTATTAGGCGTTTTCAGACTTTTGGTTCACTCTGTACATATATTTTTTAATACAGTAACTAAACTTAAAATATCTGTTAATAAATATCTGTTAAATAATGCAGGTTGGTTCTAAACCGCAAGTAGATACTAGTTACCGCTTATTGCACCAATAAACCTTACACAAGAAAGTAATCTATGCGAACATTCTAACCTTTGCATCGTCGTCTTCCTTTTTTAACGCTTAGGTATATTGATTCTGGTCGTCGGACAGAAAGAGCAGTAGTAGCGTGAGATACGGCCCCAGCTAGTCAAGCAGAATACCTTATAAGAGAAATATGCGTTCAAATGAAAGACAATAGCGAATAAATTGTCGCACGCCACTCGCGGATGGACGTACCTTATTGTTCTCGACTCCAGAAGAGAAGAGACACTGGTCTCATGCCCCCGAACACTACGAGTTTTATTTATGAGTACCGTGGTGATCGGATAACGCCATCTTGGAATTACGTTATCAGAAAAAGGAACTGATTTTGTTATAAGAACACTACGTTAAGGAGTACTGAGATTAATGAAGAGTATCAAAATCGTAGGCACATGAGGTGCTTTCGGGTGGATAACTAAAAAAGCTCTCGGACATATGATGGTTACTAATATAATCTGAGATTAAACAATATTGTTGCAAAAGTATAAAAACCTGTAAATTATTCACAAAGTTGTAGACATTTGTTTTTGCCTTATAATTAACCTATGCTTCTTCTTGTCTAAGTGCCGTCTCCCTACGGAGATTAGCAATTATAATGTCTATTTTTATTTGTGAAATGGCTGCTCTAAACAAATCAATTGACCTGCATTAATACCAGTCACGTAGATTCTTCAATCAAGAATTCTGCCATTGACCAACAGACATTCTTTTTTGATTGTGAATCTCAAAATTTCATATTTTGGTCCCCTCATCACGTGGCCAGTTTTCTTGTTTGTATACAGATCATTAGTTCTGTTCTTTTATCAACCCGCTCCAGAACTTCTTTATTTGTAATTTTATCAGTTCATGATATTTTTAATACTCTGTTACTTCCGTTAACAGTAACTCTCGCTTTGATATTATTGAATATGTTTTTGAAACTCCTCAGAATATAAGTTAAACAAAAGTGGTGATAAAACGCATTCCTGTCTAACTCCTCTACATATCTTCATTTCTGCTAACTATTGCTATCAATTTGAACTATGGCACTTTCGTTCCAATATAATATTTCAATTATGTTTGGATTTTACTGTCAATGTGTTTATTCATAAGTGGTAATATTAGTTTTTCCTGTCTTGGCAACCTATGCCACAAGAAGCTAAGCATTATGTGTAGGTTTGGTATTTTTGTCAGATGACAAGGTTTATTAAATCTCATAGACAAACTTACATCATTTATGATTTTAATTTCCAAACATCTATGAAGGAAGTTTAAAAGAAGAATGCTAATTACCAGAGTAGCATTGGGACAAGATTTTCACTTTTCTGATACAAAAATAATTTTGAGCATCTTTTGAAAACAAGTACTGGATATATCATGGTAAGGTAAGTATATAAACAAAAAAAGGCAGATGAGATAACAACCCTAATATATTTTATGTACAACTTAATTTTCGACTGCCATATACACTGTAAGTTTACGTCAGAACCCAAATGCTTACAACTGGTCACGTCAAGGGTACTCTGAACTTTTTGTCAAGCATTTTTGACATTGGATTTTAGTAAATCGACGTTGTTTTGTACAAAAGCTAATAAATGTTTAAAAACTATTCGTTTGAAGCCACTGGGTAGCGTCTTCAGCCCATTTCTTGAAAAAATTGACCAACGTGGTTTTTCCCCTGTGCTCTTCGTTTGTTTTTCATTTGATCTATTTTTGCGTTTTGCACTTTAGAATATTTTGAATAAGTTGAGGAGGGGAGAACTGTTTGTCCCAAGTTGGTCATTTAAAATTTTATAACTGTATTTTTAATTTGTTAATTTCCATAGATTCTAATAATGATAGCTTAAGGCCTTTACTTTAAATGTGAAACAACTGGGTATTAAAATAATAATTATGATGTAAAAGGTGAACGTAGAACCTGATTTTCTATTATTGAAAGAACTTTTGTGTTCTGCTATCCGTTTCCTAAAGGTTCTACCCATTTGACCGATGTAAGTTTTTACGCACTCGCCACATTTAAGTTCGTATACACCGCTGTGTAATTGCTCGTTCTTTTAATTCTTAATATATTTGCTTAAGTTGTTGTTGTTCACATATAATCATATTCTATTTAGATTAAAATCTTTTTTCTTTGAATAGTCTTGTGCTATCATGCATTTCTAAATCAAGTTTAATAACGTATAAAATAGCTCGTGCATTTCTCTGTAGTGTAAATAAATGAGGAAATTAGACGGAAGACAACAAGGGTTAGTACTATTGTTTATACTATACAATTGCTATCATGTTTTTGATCTGATATTCATAACGAGAAATTTTATTACAACTGAAATGCCATAAAGAAACGTTTTCAGAACAAATCGTACCTATACAGGGTGTTTCAAAAAAAGGTAACCCCGTCTCTAGGGTAGGTAAAAAACTGAAAAATAATTGTGGTTTGCTTAGTAAAAAATTTCTGTAACGCCATCCGTTTTCAAGATACAGGTTGTTGAAGACAAAAAATTTACGCATTTTTACGATTTTGCCGAAACTACTGGCAACATTGTAATGAAATTTTTTACGAATATGTTTTGGAAACTGATACATCCCATGAATTTGTTTTTATATCTGATTCTCATAGAGGGCGCTAGTTACAAGGATCGTACTAAGTATTAGTCAATATAACTTTTTTAAGAGTATAATAATTAATCAAAATTTCAAGTAAACTTAAACAGCATTCAATTTTACACGAAAAAGGTACTCCTGGTAAAACTCGATACTGTGTACCGTTTTCGGAATATTTTGATTTGAAAATTCTGAAGTAATAATTTATGCTGATAGTAATGATAAAGTTCTATTAGGTATACCTCTATTTTCTCCAAGTGTGCCATGGAAATCCGACATTTATTGATTGTTATGACGATAAATCAACAATAATTAGAATTTTGAAACCTTGCTATTTGTAAAATCAAATCAAAATGTACTTAAATGTTGAATACACTGACATGTTATTAACCTTAGGCGAATGTTTAGGATGTTCTAGTGCAGCTGTGACACGTTATGCAGAAAAGTTTCCTAGAAGAAACTTACCAAGTAAAACACACTTAGAGCCGTTGAACGACGTTGTCGAGAAACTGGGAATGTAAGACCAAATAAAATAAATTCTGGTAGACCAAGAACAACAAGAACAATTAATAAAGATTACTTGATCAAGATCCAACAGTTAGACAGGAATATAGCAAGACAAACAAATACTTCTTCTTCAAGTACTTGGCAGATACTGAAAGAACAGCAATTACATCTTTATCATTACAGACAAGTCCAAGAGCTCTTACCGGTGATTTACCGGTTAAGGTGGATTTTTGTGAAACATTGCAACAAAGGACAGCCCACAATCCAAATTTTTTAAAATGCATTCTTTTTACGGACAAGGCCACCTTTACGCGACAAGGTATGTTTAACTCCCATAATGCACATTACTGGTGTGATGAGAATCCACGAGTCAAAAGGGTATCACATTACCAACATACATTTAAAGGTAATGTTTGGGCAGCAACTTTAGGTAACAAATTAATATGTTATCATATTCTACCTGGAAATTTAAATGGTGATATGTATCTTGATTTTTTAAACAAATCCTTATTCGAGATATTAGAAGATTTAACGCTAAACGAGGGAGATCTTTATTTTTTATGCACGATGGAGCTCCACCACACTTTGATAGAAGGTGACGTAATTGGTTGAGTAATCATTTTCCGAATAGATGGATTGGTAGAGGTGCAGAAGCTCCGATTCATTGGCTCCCTCGGTCATGCTATTTTAACCCTTTGGACTACGCAGTTTGGTCGTATATTAAGGAAAAAGTCTATGCTACAGAGGTAAATTCACGCCAAGAATTGGAAGAAAAAATCCAACGTCAATTTAATGACATCATAGCTGATCCCCTACAGTTTAGAAGGTTAATGGAATCTTTAGAAAAAAGAATAGACATGTATTCGCGAAAACGGAGGAAATTTTGAACACTTACTGTAATTGAATTTTATTTTATGTTCTTAGTCATTAATTTAATTTTCTTCTTGTGAGTTTTGTTTAATTACTAACTATTTTATACCAGCATCAATTATTACTTCATAATTTTCAAATCAAAATATTCCGAAAACGGTACACAGTATCGATTATTACCAAGAGCACCTTTTTCGTGTAAAATTAAATGATGTTCAAGTTTACTTGAAATTTTGATTAATAATTATACTCGTAAAAAAGTTATATTGACTAATATTTAGTACGATCCGTATAACTAGCGCCCTCTATGAGAATCAGATATAAAAACAAATTCATGGGATGTATCAGCTTCCAAAACATATTCGTATAAAATTTCATTACAATATTGCCAGTAGTTTCGGCAAAATCGTAAAAAATGCGTAATTTTTTTTTCTTCAACGCACTGTATCTTGAAAACGGATGGCGTTACAAAAATTTTTACCAAGCAAAACCCAATTATTTTTCAGATTTTTACCTACACTAGAGACGGGGTTATCTTTTTTTGAAACACTCTGTATCTAACATACGCGAGCAAATCAATTATCCATCTGCTTCATTTATCGTCAACAGACGTAAACAACAATAGCGCAACCAGAAAAGCTGATGACCTATCGCGCCTGAAACGAGAAAAAACGCGAAAGAACGTTTTCCATGTAGTATTCCGCGATACCCTTAAGCAATTGTTGTAAACGTGATAGATATCTTATCGAAGAGAATAGGAATGTACATTAGTGTATTCGAGACATACCGATGTTTCTTATAAAACGGAATTAAGAATTGCAAATTGCAGTTCATGTCAGTTTCGTTTTCCTTTTGTACCCGGTTAATGTTGTTACAATGAGAGAATCATGGAATTAATCTCTCGAGGAGCATCAGGAAGCGAACAACGCCAACAAGCAAAAAATTTTTGAATGATGGTAGTTGGTTAACAAGATTTTTGTTGTTTTTTGTTTAAAAAATTCTAAAATTTACAACAATAAACTGCATTTACTATTATCATATAAAGTTTTAGGCGATACTTTTAAGTAAAGTAATGTAAGTATTTTTTCGTTAGACTTTTGAATGGTATGACCCAAACTTCAGTTTGAATTTCACTGTTCATAAAATTGGTAAGACTCATTGATCAGTGGACATCGGAGGCATAAATCAATATATTCATAAATACACATGGAGTAATCGAGGATGAAGGCGAGTAATAGATAGATTATGTAATCTTTTTCTTCGTCTTCTAGTGCTGACATCACCAATGATGGTTACATATAACCACTGCAAACTTGTCTCTATCTTCTGCTTGTCTTAAAATCATCTGCGTATTTAACACGGTCCAGTTGTGAATGTTTCTCATCCAGGATATTTGAAGTCTATCAGGACCTTTTTTCCCTTTAATTTTACCCTTCATAATCATTTGCAACAACTCGTATTTTTCATACTTTATGGCATTTTTAACATTCTCCTAAAAACACACATCTCAAAATCATCTAACTTTCTCATTAAGTCAACATTAACAGTTCAAGCTTTGGCATCATAAAGAAGGGTATAGTTAATATAACATTTTTCATGCAGATATGCAGATTTAATCTTTGGTTACTCAGATATTTCTTCGTCTTTAAAAAAGCTGCTCTTGATTGCTCTATTCTTGTTCGAATCTTGAGTAATACAGATTCCCAAGTACTTTATTTTGTAAACTTGTTCAATATCTTCATTTTTTATCTTGATGCTTGTTATGACTTTACCCATCCCACTGATAACCATGGTTTTTGTTTTCTTTATATTTTTGTTAAATCAAACTGTTCTCCAGTATAACAAATTGTGTTAAGTAGCATCTGTAGCGTCTTTCTCACTTTAAGCAATAATGACTGTATCGTCGGAATACCAAATGTTATTTATATGTTCTCCATTAATCTTAAAAATAAATATAGTAGATTAGTATGGCAACTTAAAACTCTATAAACTATAAACCATTCATCAACAGTCTGTCAAAAGAAGGCCACCGCATATGAAAAGCAAAGAAATCATTCAAGAGACCTACACAGCATATACAACATTTAAGTAAAGCCGATGATAGCTGGAGAAAAAATAAACAAATAAAGAAGGCTTAACTATTTGCAGAACATCTCGCACACGTTTTTGGTACACCTGAACTTAACAACAATAACAACAAAGAACAAGTCAAAAACTTTTTAGATGCTCAAAAAACAAATTTTTAAATGCAATAACTACAAAGTACCAGGCTTGGACATGACCATCTGGCTAATATTAACAAAATTACCTAGGAATGCAGTTGTTCAACTGACCACGATATATAATATTATCATAAGATTAGCCTACTACCCTTACTTCCAATAATGTCAAAAATCTTAAAAAGACTTCTGCTCCAAAGAATCTTAGAAGACATCGAATTTAATTCAGTGATCCCAGCACACCAGTTAGATTTTCGCGAAGTCCTTTAACTCTAAAACAGTATCATAAGATTTGTTAAAAAGATTAATGTATGTCTGTACGAAAAAAAATATATCCACCGCTGCCTTTTTGGATGAAGAACGGGCCTTCGACCATGTTTGGTATGACAGCCTCCTATATAAACTTAAATCCACATTACTTTTCCACACCTCACTAACCACTATTAAATTCATACCTTACAGAACGTCACTTTCAAGTCAGATTCCTTACAGAAACCTCTCAATACTATTCCATTAAATCAGGTGTCCCTCAAGGAAGTGTCCTTGGTCCCCTGCTGTACCCTGCTAATATTCCACCAAATATTACTACAGTATCCATGTTCGCACATGACACCGCCATAATATTCATCGATGATGACCCTCAAGTAGCATCAGGAAATCTTCAAAATCAATTAACCACACCAACTCGTATCAAATTACATTTTCGAAAAGAAACGCCATATACCAGAGAATCAGACTGATATATTACCGGTAAAAACAGAAGTCAAATATCTGGGAATGACACTTGACCAAAATCTCACTTGGAAAGCACACATTTTGGAAACACAAACCCATATCAACATGAAAATATGTGAAATGAATTGGCTAATAGGCCGAAAATCTCAGCTATCTACAGCTAATACACTTCTTATATAAAGCCCATATGGACATATAGAGTGTAACTAAGTGGACTGCGCCAAGCCTTCTTATACCAAAATCATTCAGATAATCCAATCCAAGATACTCAAAATGATTTTCAACGCGCCGTAGTACGTTAGTAACAAAACATTGCATGACGACACTGGTATACCGTTCGTTGCAAAAGAAATCAGCAGACTAACCAGCTCCAACCAGAAGTCAGACAAAGATTAAAGAGACACTGGCCAACAAACTTTAATCTTTAATTTCAGCTTTAATTTCAACATTACTTTCAAATTTAATCCAACATAAATTTAATTTGTTAGTGTTAGTATTGGGAGTGTTATCAGTGGATAATTCTTCCTCTCATGTATCTGCAATATTCACAATTACTAATAGCTTTCAACAGCCGATTGTAAATTTGAAAATTGAATAAAAAAAACCCTGAAATTAATCCCTTCTGTACAGTTTTCAAGTGCTTGCGTAAATAACTCTTCGCATTATATATTAAATGGTAATGGTGAAAGTACACAGCCTTGTCTTACACCTCTACTTATCTGTTTCGCATCCGTGCTATTTTCATCTAATGTTGTCACAGCTTGTTGGTTGCAATAGAGATTGTTCATCATCATTTATGTCCAATCCTTTTTACTTTAGACATACCATGAGAATGTTATGTTAAATTCAACTTAAAAGCGACGTAAAAATCTCTTGTTGGTCTTGATATTTTTGAGCAAGAGTTGTGATACTCTATAAAGCTTCTACTGTTGCAAAGCCATTACGAAAGCCAAACTGTCTATATATGAGTAATATCCGCTTCAGACTTTCTGAATATTCTTACATTATAACCTTGAAAATATTTGCAATAATTGTGACTTTAGGTCGATAATTGCCATTCTGTAGGTGGATTTTAAATAGTAAACGAAAAACTAAAAAAATTAAGTATAAGATACTCAAATATTGGACAATTTGAACAAAATTGTATATATATACTTACTAAATTTGTATTACCGTTGAGTAAACTCATCCAATCACTTACCTGAAAATAAAAAAAGGAATTAGTAATTATTATAATTAGTAAAACAAGCAATTGGACGTCATAAGTACTTGGTTTTCACCCAACTCTACCGGAAGTAAAACTGAAAGTCGATATTTGAACTCTTCGTGTAATTTTACATTAATTTACATACGATTTTACTAATTTTAAGTTATTTTTGCCATAACCTTAACCAGAAATAATATAAAAACCAGAAGTATATATTTATTCCTAATAAGATGCGTCGAATAATAGATCGCTTGTACTATTTTGGCGACAGAAAAACAGTACTTCCGGTTGCAACTCTGAAACCGAAAGTTCGACGTCAAACTTCTTACCTTGAATTCCACTTTTGGGTTATAATCTCTCATTACACACCTCATTTGTCTTTCTATCTCTTCTAATAATGTTATAAAATGAGTAGAAACTGGGTGGGCAGCAACCCACGAAGAGAACGGAACAAAAACTTCTTGTTCTAGTAACGAATTTTTGGCGTAGACATCTTATTTAGTACTAACATTTAGTATTAACATAACATTTTTCTTTGCAAACGGTGAATACTAGACGATTTCTAAACAGTCTAAAAACATGGGATGGTTGACTTCTAATTTAATAAATGAGGGAGATCTTATTAGAGACATTTTCAGATCTATAAAATATTCAGAAAGTCATGAGCTCAGAATACGGTATAAACATTCTAAAAAAAAATCATGAATACAAAGTTAAGTTAGCCAAGCAAACTTATTTTAATAATAAAATGATTAATGCACAGAATAGTACGGCTGAGGCTTGGCGCATCATAAATCGAAACACTGTCGGAGGTAAAAATCGAAACTCTTCAAAATACCCAAGTAATTTTAAAAATAATTTGGGAATTTCTGTGGATGACCGTCATGACATAGCTGAATCATTAAGTCAACATTTTTCGAATTCCGTAAAAAATTTAATTAGTCAAACTTCACCTGACTATAATCCTAAGAATCTTTCCTCGCCTATACACTCCCTTTTCGTTTATCCTGTTAGTGATGAAGAAATAAAGAGTATAATTAAAGATATCTTAAAAAAATTCTCTGCTGGACTGGATGAGATCCCGTATTCGATGTTATTACATGTATCTCATAACATATATAAACAATTAACATTTCTAGTAAACCTTTCATTTCAGGAAGGGATTTTTCCTCAAATTCTAAATACTGCTCTAGTTGTGCCTATACATAAAAAAGGTGACAAATCAAAATTTGATAACTATTGAGGCCTATCACTTTTATCTGTGTTTTCAAAAATATATGAGAAGGCATTTCATACACGTCTCCTCTCATATGTTAAAAGGCACAACATTATAGAAAAGTCTCAATTTGGTTTCCGTGAAGGTATAAGTGTGCAAGATGCACTACTAGCGCTGTGTAATCATATTTTATTGAACTTTGATAAGGGTAATAAAGGTATCTATTTGTTTTTTGACTTAGCACGAGCTTTTGAAACTGTAAATCATCCAATACTGCTGGAAAAACTTTATCATAGTGGTGTTAGAGGAACTGCGTTAAAGTGGATCCAAACCTTTTTATCGAAAAGGTTTCAAAAAATTAAGGTTAATGTGAATGGAAATATAATATTTTCTTCAGAAGAAAGTGTCCTCTCCGGAGTTCCACAGGGAAGTATCATTGGCCCCCTTTTATTTTTGATTTTCGTCAACGATTTAAATCAACTGATAAACGAGAGCTCAACATGTTTGGTTCGGAATCCATTAGATAATTTTTCTGATGCAATAAGCGTTCGAGGAGAAAACTTGGAACAGCAATCAGGCTGTTACGTCACTCAATTTGATCACGATACCACAGTTGCACTAAATTCTAATAATTTTTCTCATATAGTTCAAAAAGCAAACTGTCTTGTAAAAAGTATGAGTCTTTATTGTTTAAATAATGCCCTAATCTTAAATGGATCAAAGACCAATATGGTAACCTTTTCACCTTCTACTATGAAGATGAGTCCATTAGTAAGGCTTGACAATGGGTCTGTGGTAAATAGCCACTCCACCAAGTTGTTAGGTGTTTATCTGGATTCAAATTTGTCTTGGAGTTCTCACGTTGATTATGTAGTGGGAAGATTGTCTGTACACTGTTATGTTCTATGGCAACTTAGGAATTTTGTCTCCCTAGAAATCTTGAAACTTTACTATTTTGCTCATGTACAGTCAATTTTGCAATATTGATTAGTTTGTTGGGGAGATTGCTCGCGTATTAATGAGGTGCTTGTTCTTCAAAAAAAAATTATTCGTACCATGACGTTTAGAAGGCGCTTGGATTCCTGTAGACCAATTTTTAAACAATTAAATATTTTAACTGTAATTTCGCTGTATATTTTCAGTTGTGTTGTATATGTAAAGTCACATAGAGGTAATTTTATTTGCAGAAATGATGTTTCCTTAATGAGTGGCTACAATTTTCGTTACAGAAATGATTTAGTGACCCCTGCTCGTCACTTGACTGTTGTGGGCAAGGGTCCCTTACCCAACATGCGTTAGTTTGTATAATAAATTACCTAATTATGTTAAAGAGTTAAATATTTATGTATTTAAGAGAAAAGTTAAGAAATTACTTCTGGCAAACACTTTCTATTCGTTAGAGGAATACTTGCAGGCATCTTTTTAACAATTTGTATGTTTTTGTGTATATTTTATGTTTTATGATTGTGCTTATAGTTTTTACTTTTTTTACTACCTATGTACCTATAGTTTTTTAGATTGTATTTTGACGCATTTCAATACTTGTAAAAGTCAGATGAAATAAAGAATATTGATTGATTGATTGATTGAACATATACAGAGAATGGCACACCATCGCCTACCGAAATTAATATTTAATTGACAATCAACTGAATGAAGTAAAATGAGGAAAGCCAGAAGCAACATGGGACTGGGCCGACAAACATGAATGGAGACAGGCACCAGAAGGTGCAGGATTCTATGAACCGGACATGATATATAGATGATAATATATAGACACATAGCTATGTGTCTCTATTACATCTATATATCTTCTGAACCTATGTGTCTCTATAATATTGAAAAACAAAAACGGAATCTTATATAATAAATTTTGTTTTCCCGAGAGACGTTAAAAATTCATTGTTTACACTTATTTTCATACGCGAATCTAAAACATTCCAGAGAACATGTTCCAAGTTCGATAGTTTAAAAAACATGTGGCGTTAAAGCAGCGTATTCAGATATTTAGAGTGTTATTTCGTTTTTTATCGTTTGTGGAGACAAAAAACGTTACATTGTTGCCGTAAACAAGGGCTGAATTGGCACGTCTCTCAAATCGCAACTTTTATCCAGTGAGTCCCAGTATTTTTAGACGAATAATAACCATCAAATAGCTCAATAGTGTATGTTACGTCGTATCAGAGCAACATTAAAGGACTACACTGGCATTTGGGACAGTAAATTCCTGAAAACGAGAATTGTAGGGTATGTTTTGTGCCTTAACGTGCTTCGCTGTCGTTGGGAGTTTTATCAGAAACGCTGAATACCCCTCCGGCAGTGTGGACAAAGCCAAATGGGGCTGTAAATTCGAGCTGGCATCGTGTAACAATGTAATGGGAGCGCGGCTAGTCGGACCCAGGGCATCAGGAGTGTCGGTAATGGGTCTGCGGAATTGCCACCGAGTGTTATACTATGGACGTCGAGTTTGTAGTATCTAATCTTTCAGGGTGTACTTCGTTTAGTTGAATGATGATATGGGTGATAGGTGTCGTATGTTTACGGATAATCGCCGTATTTTGTTCGCAAACTGTCGCTCGCTATGGACCTCGGATAAATTTCAAGCCGGGGATTGCGTTAATGAAAGCAAGACATAAGAAAATTAAGCCGTATACCTGGTTCGGCTAAAAAGTTAACTATACCGAAACTAAAACTAATAATAACGATGCAGTTTAGTGGGTATTACACTTTTATTAGTAGTTATATTAATGCAGGTATCGTACCTAATATTAGAAAACTATTAGCTGATTTTCCCAATATTCCTTCATTTCTTTCTTTCTTTTGCCATTTTAGCCCATTCTGACAGTAAAGTTCTTGTAGCCTTCTGGCTAAGGTCTAGTGTTAGAGTATTCAAGTCGCGCAGGCGCTCCTAACATGACATTGTTATAAATTAGACATTGAAAATTTTGTCGGTGCCGGGATTCGAACCCGGGACTTCCAGCTTGTTAAGCGAGTAATATAGCCACTGAGCTACGGCTGCCACTATGTCCTGACAGTCAAGCAGTAATACTAGCAACACCATGGTCATGTATCCTGTAGGAGTCCTACGACATACGTGTTCAAAATAGCCTATTATTTTTTCTCTTATTTGCATTCTTAGTCTTTTCTTTATGTTTATCTGATTCAATATAAATTCATTCGTTATTTGGGCTTCATCACTTTATAGCCCCTCATAAAATTATTAGACCCTCCAAAATATAGCAAACTGATTCTTCAGTGCCTTGTCCGGTCCGGATGTTGGCGATCATCAAGGGTATCATGATTTTGTTGACTGCTGTGCGAAACAGCTCCGCGGAGGTCATCTCGAACCATTGTCGGAGGTTTTTCAACCACGAGATACGTGGTGTCCCGGACCTCTCCTGCCAAATACTTTACCCTGCATAAAGAGTTGAAGAATTCGATATTTTTCTTCGTTCCACATCACGTGCCCGAGGTAATCAAGTTTACGTTGTTTCACTAAATAAGGCAATTCTTTTCTTTTCTCATGCTCTGTAGGACCTCAACGTTGGCGACGTAGTCCACATACGATATTTTTAGTATCCTTCTGTAGATCCACATCTTGAAGGCTTCAATCCGCTTTTCTGTGGCTTACATCAGTGTCCAGGCTTTAACTCCATATAATAACACTGGAAGAATGTAGCACCTAACTATCCGCATCTTGGTTTGCAAACTGAGATCACTGCTTTCTGCAGCATAGCAACAGCAGGATCTCAACTTGATAAATGTAGACCATGCCATCTTAATTCTGGATCTAATCTCTTGAGCGTAGTCCCATTGAGAGTTGAGGGTAGTTCCGGGGTAAGTGAATCTGTCGACTCTCTGGATCTCTTCGCTACTTGCCATTAGTGCCCTGGAATCTAAATTTGCCCGGCTGACAACCATGAATTTAGTTTTCTTAATATTAAAGTCTAGTCCGTATGTTACGGTCACAGTTCTCGCTCGGTCTAGTAAGGCTTGTAGATCATTTAGGCCGGTAACCTTTGGAGATCGGTAAACTCATCACAGCAGATAGGTAAACTCCTCACCAGCATTTTTGCCCTAATACCTGATACATTTCTTGTTATTCTATAAAATTCAGAAATTATTTTCTAAAAATCTAAACGGATTTAAAATCTGATAATTCAGCTGCATTGATTTTTAATAGTAACCTTTTAATGAAGATATTTGTGAGTATGGGCTATTTCCGGTTATATCTGAAATAGTCCCCAACTTTGTTATTTTATTTGCATTCGGACTTGGTGTTATTATTCGGACATAATTCTTTTTAATTATCGAACCTTAGCGGTTTGCAACCATTCATCTACCGCGGGGTGCAGGTAGGCCAGTGATCAGTTATAGTTTATTTTTATGAACGAGAGAGTAATTAGCATAATTTTAACTGGTACCTCTGACCACTCCATGGGCGTGCTCAAGATTAATTGAAAAATTACTTTGAATAATTGTAAAAAATAAATGAATTATTTCAGTGTTATAAAGTGTTATGTGTATGTAAACAAAGTGACCTCTTTTATCACACACTATATTAGAACTGACTGGCCTACATTAAAAAGGGTTTTAAAAAATTCACATTTTTTTTAATTTTTAAAAATTACAAAAGAGAAAAAGAGTTTTTAAAACCGTCTAAGGTATGTTAAATAGATGAATAAAAATATTAATATAAAACTTACAGCTACTTGTTACAAATCCAAATCAGATTCAGAAGATGAACTTTCAGAACCAAGATTTATAATAACTGGCTCGATCATTTTATCAGTAATATTGTCCAGCTTCCACATTTTTTCCTCTTCTTTAATAGTGTGATTTACTGCCTTTTCCCAGTTTTCAGGTTTTACATTATTTACGGCCTCCAAAAACAACTGTTTAACATCATGAATTTTAAAAGTGGTATTTTTTCTTGAAACTTCACTCTTTATCTGTGCCCATACCAGTTCAATCGGGTTTAATTCACAATGATATGGTGGGGATCTAAGTACTGTCATTCCACGATTTTTGGCAATTTCATCAATTTCGTATTTTTTAAATTTTTCTTTATGAAGGGCACACAACGAATAAAGTTCCTTTCTTATAGATCCGGGATGGTACGTAATATTTTTTGAACTCAGCCAATTCTGCAAGTCTTTTTTTAACCACTTGGTTGTGGGCAGTCCTTCTATAAGTCTGGAGTGATAACTTGCATTATCCATTACTATTACACAGTTCTTAGGAAGAAGATCTATCATTTGTTCGAACCATTCTTGAAAGACATCAGCGTTCATGTCTTCATGGTAGTCACCGGTACGAGTTGATTCAAAAGTTAATAAACCACCTTCAACAAAACCGTCTGAACTGCCAATGTGTACTATTATCAGCCTGCGTCCCTTTCCTGATGGTGGGTTTTAAACCAGTAGATAAGTTATTTACAAAAGCGTGCCTTTGACTTGTAACAGTTTCATCCTGCCAAAATTTATTTGGTGTATGACCCTCGTTGATCCATGTTTCATCAAGATAAAATATTTTTCTTTTTTGGTTTCTCATTTCCTTTATGGTTCTTAGAAAATGTCTTCTCCATATGACAATATCGCTTTCTTTCTAATAAAATAGACTTTCTGGATTCTTTTTCCAGCGGAAGCCTATTTCTTTTAAAAGTTTCCATAACGTACTTCGACTCATTTCTGGGTAATCCTTATCATCTCGAACTGAGACAAGAACTTTATCCAATGTTGGAAATTCTTGTCTAAAGAAGAATTCATGCACTTTCCGTCGAAGTCCTTCTTTAAAATGATATTCTATTTGAAATTTTGGTTTCCCTGGAGCATTACGTGGCATTTGAAAACTACCACATTTCTCTTCTTTAATAACTCTGTAAATCGTAGATTTCCCAACACCAAGTGTACTGCTAACTAACTCAACGGTCTCATCAACACTTTCACATAAACGTTTGTCTGTAAATGATTTAAAACAATTAAATATTAATGTTTTTTCATTAACTGTTAAAGGACCAATTTTTCGGCGTTTACACGGCACTTCCAAATTTTCCATAACACTAGTATACACAATAAACTGCACCTTGCAACTGAAGTACCTACTTTTAGTGAACTGTTAAGAATTTTGAATACGCCACTTGGACCTTCCTACAAAATGGAAAAACCCACTATCACATTTTCTGTGGAATAAGTTTAGAAGGTAATTATCTAGTCAATTACTGTCGTAGATTCCTGGAATTAAAGAATTAAATGTTTGATTGTTGAAACCCTTACTTCGTGGAATGCACTCATTTCAGATAAAATAAAACGCTTTTATTTTATCTAAAGAAATAAACTTTATTTTGCAAATAGGTAGGTACTTATTAAACTTTTAGTGGTTATATATAACCAATAAAATAAACATCTTACATTTCTTGCAAATTCATTAGTGCCTGTTAACCTCCATCACTCCGACACTGGCAACCTTATTTAGGGATTAGTAACCCTCACAACTATTGTATTCTATTCTGCTCCAACCTTTATACCTGGTGGTCATACTCAATTTAAAATTGTTTTCCTATATACTTCTGTAAACTTGTTGACAAATATCTGTTTTTCATTGAGTCACCCGTATCAACAGTTTAGGGATTTGCATACATAATTTATTGTTTTATTACTCTCTCATACATAAAAATACACTATAGCAAGTCTCTCCCGGTCTATTTTAAAATCTCTACTTTTATTTTAAGACCCATCGTTAATCTTATTTCTTCAATCCTTTATAGCAAGTTAATCAATTCAAATTCGGATCTAAAGAGGATGGTTATATTATCAAATAATATAATCATTCTCGTTAGATCCGAATTTAACTTGATTCACTTGCTATAAGGGATTGAAGAAATAAGAAATATGCAGATTCTGCATATCTCAGGTTGCAGATTGTTCCAGCATTTAGCAGCTTTCCACATTATCCATTTACCATATATGTTGAATAACTTTGGAGTTACTATGCAGCCTTGTCTAACACCCTGTTTTTCATTTGACAGCACCATGACAAAGAAATATCGGAATTATTTTAAGTAGTACTAATAAACATGCGTGAGGAAATGTGGATATAAAAGAAAAGGAGCGAGAAAGTGGCCTTTATGATCTCCAGAGTTAAACAAGCTAGATTTTATTTCCAGAGGCTAAATAAAATATAGGGTATATAAAATACCAGCTACAACTAAAGAAGATATAAATGGGAGAATTATAAATGAATGCAATATTTCTAAATAATCCAACCTAATCAAATTTCACCCAATTTTTGTAGCAATTATTGTTTGGCTTAAGAAATCACGAATAACTGACAAATTAACACTTTTATTACTGTAGGGACATATACGTCCCAGCTAATTTCAAAAAATCCTCTGGCATCTGTTTGTTTTCAAAGCCGATGTTATTTGAATGTCTTCGTATTATTAGACATTCCTTACGCATTACCTAGTAGTATGCAACCTACATATTATCACGTTTGAAACCTAAAAATTGATGTTAACTAAACATGTACATAAACAATTCGTAAATAACACAATTTTAGTATTAGTATTTGTGTTAGAAAAAGTGGCTGATCTGTTTTTTAACCAATTATATGTAATTGAGTTGCTGATTAACACAGGTTAGTAATATATTGTTTATTTTTGATATTGTTTTCATCTATTTTACCACAATTTCTAAACGGGACTCTAGTGCCCCAGTTCCAGTCCCAGTAAATACCGGGTCGTATTTATCCCATTCGTATTGTTTGGTTGCAGACTATGGCACGTAGACGTTTTATAGCACAAAAAGAGCTTCAAAAAGAAATTTAAAACCTCTCAAATATTTCTGAAAATGAATCCGAGGAAGAACCCTATGCTGCCTTAGAGTCTGATTATGTACCTGGTGACGATTCGGAGTCAGATTCTGATGAAGTACCTAAAAATACTTCTGCCAAGGGGATGCACTCTTGTAGCTTATGCCGATGAACTCGCACTGGTTGCGAAGGCGAATCAAAAAACGGACATGGCTAATGCAGCTAACAGAGCCCTGCGTCGCATTAGTAGGTGGATCAAAGAGAAGGGACCCAGGAAAATCTTCTTTTCCGCTTTATAGTGAAAGGTGTAGAGGTTGCACCGGTTAAATCTTTTAAGTATCTGGGAGTCTGGTTGTCGGAAGGACTAAGGTTCGGAGTACACATCCAAAAGACAGTGGAGAAGGCGAACCCATATCTGGAGGCGTTGATACGGCTTATGTCAAACATTGGAGGCCCAGGTAGCTCCAAAAGAAAGGTGCTAAATGGAGTTTTCCAGTCGGTGGTAACCTACGCTGCCCCCGAGTGATGCAGCATGGAGAGAGAGCAAGCTGATGGAGACTTCGCAAAGGCGAATGCTCCTCAGGGTATTTAGCGCATATAGGTAGGACAGTTTCAAATGAGGCTCTGTATGTCATTGGAGCGGTGATACCGATCGTTTTGTTGTGTAAAGAGCGAGCGAGGATGTATGCGAGGAGGGTGGATGTACATATAGATGAGAATAAGAGAGAAAGAACTATAGTAGAGTGGCAGAGAGAATGGGCGAATAATAGTGGAAAGGCAAGGTGGACGAAGGAGCTTATTTCCGATCTGAGACCGTAGTGGGAATGTAAGTTCAGGAAACTAGACTACTTCCTGACGCAGTTTCTGACCGGACATGGTAGTTTTGGCACCTTCACTGGTGGAATAGGAAAATCTGCCTCGGCAGACTGTACTGTTTGTGGGGTAGAGGACGCTTCTGTCCACATTTTTAACTGCCAGAGATGGGCAAACGAGAGGGAAGATTTCGAGAGGCGAATGGGTTTCGGGGTGGATGAAAGAAGCATTGTAAATATATTGTTGAGAGGAGAGAAAGAATGGAGAGAAGTACACTGTCTGATTTCTGAGGCGATGAAGAAAAAGGAGTAATGACAGAGGAGAACATTGAACCAGGGATCTGAAATTTATGGTTAATATTATTTATTAGTATATGGCCAAACGTCTAAAACATTTTTTGATTTACGGTAATACATAAGTATGGTTATTTATAAATTTTTAGTTATTTTATTTTATTGAGTGGCAAGACCACCTCTCTGGTTTAAGGTTTTAGCCGGAACACGGTTAATCCGGCACTACCTTGAGGTCTTAATCTTCTACATCTATTCTTATTTATCTTCTATTTTCTTACTATCTTCTTCACTAGTCTTAAAATAAAAACTAAAATGAAATCAGTAATGAAAGGCTTAGGGCAATTAGGTATAGAAAATGCTTATTAAATAATAAAGTATCATAAAATACTATTTCATTAAAAAACTAAATTACAGGATGTTCCATTTAAGAAAACTCTCATTCCATGTTTCGAACAACACTGTATATAAAAATTAAATATTTGGTTATATCCATAATCTAGACAATAGTAGACTATATTAAAAATCTTTTGAACAGAAATATACTTTTTGATGTCAAATTTCTACAATTTCATTGACCCTGTATATTTGAAAATATTTTTAGAGTATAGTCTTATCGGTGTTATAACTTTTACCTTAATATCTTTTTTTTATATCTTTTACGAAAAATGAGTAATTGGACTTCGTCACACTAATGCTTTACCCTGTATAAATAATACACAAAATTCTTCACTGGATCGTTCCATGTGGGATTCTACAAAGTGGTCAAAATTGTTCATATTAATCGATGACAAAAGTGAGTTTGTCTTTAAACCATTTGGTGGACATCCTGTATATAGAAGCACATACCCGTTTCCGTCAAGTCGACGCATAATCGTAAAGCTAACCAACTGTTACTGATCCATCAAATTCATGACATTTTACCCAAGAATATCTCGTAGTTTAAAAACACAAAACGCGTATATTTCAAGAGAAGTATTAATCACCCACAGCTGCACCAGACCTTAAAGCTATCACTATTTGCACTCAACCTTTCATACATAAATCCATCAAAAGATAATTTAGAGTCGGTCGTGTCCGCCTGTCCGTTATATCAGTCAAGTTTTGGCCCATCACTTTGTCACTAATCCTCGATTTCGATGTGTCATTTGGATGGATATATTCGTCGTAGAGGGTACATCGAACCTCGACATTCGATAGCGGTGGACACGTCAACGTCAACGTCGCCGCGCCATCAAAATCGACGGCAGGCATCGGCATCGGCCTGTTTTTCTACTAGTTTATGTTTTCATATGATGCTTATCTGTGAGAAATGGGATATTTTGGCAAACGTATTGGTTGTTGACGATACTTTGATTCGGATAAACAGGAATTCTTTCGAAAGTATTACAAATGAAGAATGTATTTTTATAGCAAAAATAAAAGAAAATGAATTATTATAATACATATATTACAGTACGTAAAAAATAGTCAGGATTTTCTTATACACATACAAGTAAGAATGTTTAACATCAAGATGTACTAAAATAAGATTTAAAATGGCTTTTGGATTTCAAGAAAGCTTTTTAGATTTTCAGGAAGCTTTTGGACTTCTACAAAACTTTTGAATGTGTTACCTGTTTCGGTATCTTTCCTTCGGTTTGTAATTTTTGTAATTTATTGATTAATCGTAATTTAGTTTTAATTTTATTATCGTCGTATCATTCTGATTTCTTATAGTTAGAATTGAAAGGGCAGAAGGCTATTTTCACAGTAAATGGAAGTATGCAGCCAATAATACACTTAATCTTCCTAATTTCCCGATATAAATGTTACATTCTTTGTCTATGGCTACAGGTGCACTAATTTTGATCTACTGAAAAACAAAGTGAAAGTAACTTCCGCCCTTTAATTTTTATTGAACAGATTTATTGATTTTCATCCCTTGTGCTTATATGTTGTTTCAATTTTGTTGTGTATTATTTTTTTGGATATTTCTATATACCGTTCCAAATATTTTTAAACAATCGATCATTAGTCTAGATATTTCTTAAAGAGCAAGAAGATGAACACGTTAAGATCTTTCCAGCGACCGTCAATATTGACCAAGATAACCCAGAAGACCATTCTTCACTGATGCTATCAAAAATTTGTTCATGTTAAGGAGCAGTTATATACAAGAATCGTCGGGTACAGAAGCCACCGATTCTATAAATCCGCGAAGATCAGATCAGCGCCGGCCACATATTCTTTTTGCTCTCTAGTCAGTTCCACAGTCATTAACAGCCATCAGATAGTGGGGTCGATGTTGGGTAACTATCTTAAACTGCGTTTTTGTCGAATTCTCGGAATTGATCGCATTCCTGGCGGTTTATAAACCTATAATGCATTCAAGTAAACTTGATTTCGATGCCAATATTTACGTTACGTAAATACATATAAAATTTTAAAGTCATAAATACAGATATGTCAGATAGAAACAATATAAAATTCGACGTGTTGCCCCAATTTTAGACAAATCTTATACAGATGTTATTATAATTTTTTAAATATTTGACAGTCACAAAGATTCTTCACAAAAATATTGAAAAAGTAGCCTTTGAAAAGATGGAGAGATATTCGATGCATTCTAAGCTTGTTGATAATTTTAGAAAAACTAACAACCATATAATTGGACGGTACAAATTTCAACTTGCCAAGGTAGAATGAAAGAGAAGTATTCGAAAGAGAAACACAATAGAATTGAATCTCAAAATCTTCGAACGAAAATAAACAAACTCTGAATGTACATTTACAGCCAAATATATTAACGCGATAAAGTACTTGCGTTCTTATTTTTGTCTGTAAATCTCATACATTTCTATTTAACACTTTCTGTGCCTCCTTTCTTCCGATCCAGGGAACCAGAAAACAAATTAGGAATCAAAATGTTGCCGTCTATGTTGCACCAGAAATAAGATGAAAAAACAGCAGTCTTTTAATTACTCATACACTGTAACTTTGTTACTTATTTCGTTGTCCTTTTTTCGAAAGGTAGAGGAAGGAAGGAAGAGAAGAGGAATTTGCCTTCGTAGTTCGGTAGCTAAATTGTAAAAACAGCTTATGAACGGCCGTCTTGAGCGAGAGCTGGAAGAGAATCAGGCCAATATGGTTTTATAGCCAAAATTTACACCATAGTAACAGAAGTGACATCTTTAGTCACGCAGGATGCTGTCACTGCTTGACGCCAAGACTGCCTTTACGAAAAAAAATCATGTCCATGCTGAGAGAATTCTATGTTAGTAAATACTTGGTAAACGTGGTTGATAGATACTTCACTGATAGGCTCATAAGGAAAAAATATACCACCATCAGGTTGTCGCAGTGTGTTCTGCAAGGTTCGATACGAGGTCCCACCCTGTGGAATATTCTGTACGACGGAGTGCTGAGGCTACAGATGCCAAGTGGATGCCCTCTTGTAGCTTATGCCGATGATCTCGCACTGGTTGCGAAGGCGAATCATAAAACAGACATGGCTAATGCGGTTAACACAACCCTGTGTCGTATTACTAGGTGGATCAGAGAAAACGATATACAGCTAGCACCTCAGAAAAATGATGTGGTAGTTCTCAAAGGGAACCAGAACCTTCGCCTTATAATGGAAGGGGTGAACCAGTTAAATCGGTTAAGTATCTCGGAGTCTGGCTGTTGGAAGGACTGAGTTTCATATCCAAATACGATGAGGAAGGCGAATCCAAGTCTGGAGACATTAGTACGGCTAATTCCAATCATTGGAAGGCCAGGTAGTATCAAAAGAAAAGTGATAAATGGAGTTTTTCAGTCGGCGGTGACCTACGCTGCCCCCGTGTGGTGTAAAGTGCTGAACACAGCGAAATACGCTAAGCTGGGTGGGAATGTAAGTTAAAGAAACTGGACTACTTTCTGACGCAGTTAATGACCGGACATGGTAGTTTTGGTACCTTTACAAATATAATAAGCAAATCTGCCTATAAAGAGAAACTTCGAATGGCGGCGAATGGGTTTCAGGCTAGGTGAAAGAAACATAATAAACATAATGATGAGAAAGAGAATGGAGAGAAGCGCACTGTTTAATCTCTGGGTAGATGAAGAAGGAGTAGGAGAACACAGGAGGAAATTGAACCAGGGATATAAAATCTTGTTTCTTTAGATACAAGAATCGGTAAGTACCTACCAAACTTAGTTTATGGCCTCACGGGAATATTTTTGTTCTTTAATGTACAAATTTAAGGTTTTTATTTAACAGTAAAAAACTACTTTGGAACGGTTGCTCCAGTTGGCTCACAACTTTGGCTTGACTCAATTGTGGTCACCATTTTATATTAAGGACTGAATATGTTACCTTTTAGTTTAATTTTTAGCCGGTGATATTATGTCATTACTTTTTAAATTTAAACAGCATTCAACATGTGAACTAAATGTTTTTAAACCAAATTATAACTTGCTTTGTGTACGTGTTAAAGTACCTATAATGATGGTCTGATAAGAACGTCACTTTGATGTCTAATAATCCTTCTAAATTGTTTCATTTCTGAAAATAGAGATCCTTATAGTGGAAAGACTGCATAACAATCAACATATCACCGCGATTAACCGGATTGAGGTTGTGACCTCATTCTTATATCTGGGATCATTGATCACCAACCAAGAGTCACTACAGGAAGAAATTAAACGTAGGTGTGATCTAGCAGAAGTCGCTGTAGGAAATGTAGGCAAAATATAAAAGTACTCTTCAATTTCACTTGAACTCTATAAATTACGATGATCAAATGCTTATTATTCTCAATACTGACATACGGATGTAAATATTGGACTCTATGACAAACGGAAAGAAGAAAGATAGACGTTCTATTAGAGAAGAATTTACGAATTTCGTAGACTGACCACATACAATTTTAAATGAGATAAAGGTCAGCAAACTATTCATGAATAAAAACAAATGACCAGACACATATATCTTTGGAGACGATGAAGGAGACACCACAAAGACCACTACACTTCCCCTGAGGGTTCAGGACTGCAGAGAGAATTCTTCTGGATATTATTATTACATATTAAATGTACTAGTTACATAAAGAGAAGCTTTTATACTTTATTTATACTTCAAAGCACTAGAAATTTTCTCTTTATCAATTGAACTGATAATGGAAAATCCGTAAAAGCACCCAATAAAGAAAAACAAAATAAAAGATCAATCGAAAAAACAGGCAGAACTATTATAGCCTCAAAACATATCCATAAGCTATAAAAAAATAAACTGAACATTAATGGTGGAATCAGAACAACGTCATTATTAAACTGTTAACACTAATTGACGGTTATATAAACTACTTCATTCTCATCTACGAAACAAACAAAAGTCAAAATCTCGATCTGAAGAGCGTGTGATTGACAGATGGATAGGTAACATGTTCTCGAAAGCAGCATTGCTCTACCCATCGATCCATCTGCATATTAACCCATCAAAATCAAACAACAACTAGAACTGAGAAGCCAAACAAGAAGTAAAAGTCGGATTAGGCCAGTCCTAGAAGACACCTGCATAATATTTGGCATGAAATATTTTAAATTAATGCACTTACATCTTGTTTGTATTGTTGGTGGTTTACCTAAATCGTGCAGGACATGATGCTGATAAAAACGGCAAAAAGAAAGGTAAAGCAGATGGACCAGATGGTATTCATGGGATGTGTGGACAGCTTTAGAAGAGATAAAAAGTGTGTAGGGCTCTATAGATGAATTAGGATCGCAGCAGGATATATAGCGATATCATGGTTAGCCATTTTTTTAATTCCCAGAATAATATAAACAGCTCAAGGTCGACGTTCAGTCTGGTGGCAACTCATCGCAGCGGCACGATATTTATTTAGTGCAAGGTTTAGAGTTTGCTGCGACAGTGAGTATTATTTTTCTTGTCTATTAGGTACGAAATTTTATATTTTATATTTTTATATTAGTAAAAATTGAATCGGATAGAATAGGACAAAATGTAACAATAGACCCTATATCTTTGCAAGAGTGGAAGAGTTTTCATATCTCGGAAGCGACTAATCACACAGATAACTGATTCAGGAAGAGATAAAGGGAGACTCAGGCAGCAAACAGATGTTTGTTATAGCCTCCACACACTCTTAAATCCAAGAGCCTTAACAGAACATCAAAAATCAGGATATATAAAAAACCACCCAAACACACACACACACACATAATTAAACGGTGATCATGTATGGGTGTGAGACATGAAACGCTGACCAAAAGCAATGGAAGTAAACTCAGATGCTTTGAGAGAAAAATCCTCAGAAAGATCTTCGGTCCTATCACGATACGAATACTAACCAATACCGAATGAGAAAAATGCGAGGTCAACAAATGTATAGTGTAAGCGACGGTAGTCAGCGATTAACTCCCAAGTCTAAGCAGGGCTGGCGTTCATAGGCTCCCTAATAACCGCCTTACCACGTTAATTGGGAGAAGTCCCGAACAGGGAGAAGGCCCTCTGGACGTCACGAATGCGATGGAGAGAAATATATGGTAGATTTGAGAACAATGGGATACCCATGACTTAAAATCATGGACGACCGTTTCGAGATGGAAAACAGGTTGTGCAGTCAGCCAAGACCCACCCGGGGTTGTAGTGCACAGAAGAGAAGAAAAAGGATTCGGATCTTGAGAGTGAAACAAAAGATTTGAGGTATGAAAGTCTAATAGTGACTTAGAGAGCGTTTCAGCCAGCAATTATTCATCAACGGATGAGGAAAAAGTCATTGATAGGGTACAAAGGAGCGGCTGGACAGACGTTACGGATCCGTTTGATGATAAGCTTCCAAGAGATATACCCGAATTTCGTTTTAACTATAACTTTCACCCAGCTACTGACTTTCAAGATTGCATGGAAACTGAAAACTGTTTTGAGTCATTTGTAAAGAGCAGTATTGTTAAAAAACTATGCGAATGGACGGATCAAATAGCTGATAAGCATGTTAATGATTATCCATACACCAACATGAAAGTTTTGGTGGTCGTACTTATAAACCAGTGGTAACAGAAGACATGTATGTATTTATAGCGCTATATTTTCTCAGTGGATTGACAAAGTGTCCGCAAATTTCAGATTATTGGTGTACAGATAATATATACAGTGGTCCTTTAGTTTTTTTATAAATCTGTCTTGAGTCAAAATCGCTTTATGGCAATTCTATATTCCTTAGATTTTCACCACCAGAACTTGTCAAAAGTAATGCACTGCTTAGCAGACTAGGCATTTTTATGGCTCTTATTAGAGATAATTGTCAAAACTTAGTGGATCCAGGACCAGTTTTCGCAATAAATGAGCAACTTAAAGGTAGACTCCATTTTTGATAGTACATACAAAGCAAAAGAAGTCCATTTGGCATCAAAATATTTTCCTTATGTCCCAGTGCACCTGAACTTCGAAGATACACCTGCAATTTTTGCATATATATCGACAAGAATAATTATGATATATCGCACATTTCGGAAACAGAAAACCTTTCTTTTTCCGAGAAAATAGTAGTTTATCTTTGCCAAAACCTACTCAATAGTAAACGGGAACTGATTGTAGATAATTGGTATACATCCGTTCGTCTTTGCGAGTTTCTATTGACATAAGACTTTCCTTACAGGTACTATTCAAAGAAATAGGGGCGGCCCAATAGAATTATCATTGGTTCCATTAGATAGGCAACAATCATGTTTTGTTCGCAAGGATATGCTCCTTCTAGTTCGCAATAAGGACAAGAAAGACATTTATCTGCTTACCAGTAAACATACTGCAGGATTTTGAGAAAGAGGACGATATGTTGTAGCAGGAAGTGTTCTCTTTTATAACAAACCGAAACATATTGAATTCTATAATCAGAATATGTGATCAGTTGATGCAGTGGACCAATGTGTTGAGACGTATATTCCTTTGTGTAAATCCTACATGACTGTAGGCCATATGCTATTGAGCTCAAGAGTATTTTACAGCCAAGCCCATCAAAAACAAGTTTCAATGTATAAATATACAAAACTCTGGTGCCTTTGAATACTTCTGAAATATAGTAAAGAATATCAAGAAATGAATGATAAAAACATCAACTAACTACAATTGGGAAACCGTTACATGCAATGGCCGATTTTCCAAAAGAAATTAGAAAAAAGAGGCTATACGAAAAGTTTGTGTAATTTGTAAAAGACGTGGATAGAGTAAACTAACGAGAAAATGTTGCACTGCTTGCCTGGACAAACCTGGGCATTGCTCAGCGGAACATTTTAAAACTTTTCATAAGTAATAAAAATAATATTCTTTTATTTTTTGCTTTGTTCTGAATATAATTAAATTGTTCAGTGTCTTTTATATATGTTTTATTTTTCTCTATGTGTTCTGCAGCGCCTCTGCATGTTGAGGGTTCTGCAAAACCCGCTGCTCTATATAGATTTGAAAGTGGCGTTGGTTTCATGCACCCCGTTGCTATCCTGCATGTCTCATTTAGCACTGTATCAACTTGTTTGGTGTGGGCAGATCTGCTCCAAACGCGGCACGCATATTCAGCAGTTGAGAAATAAAGTGCCTGTGCCGTTGTTCTTAAAACGCCAGGACGTGCGCCCATTTACTTCCCGTTAGCTTTCTGAGTATGCTGGTCCTAGTTGTTACTTTCCCCTTGTTTTTATGCAATGTTGTTTGTAGGTGAGGGACCGGTCCAGAGTTACTCCAAGATATATAGGTTGGTTTGTGTGCTCTAATGCATTACCAAATATTTGGACTAAACCAAATATTTGGCGTGACTTTATAAATTAAATACATAGATACATTTTAATGATATTCAGATGTGGATATTTTGGTAGTACAATTATTGATATCCAAGGGTGGATATACTGGTACATCCAAATCTCCTTATGTGGATATTCTGGTATATGGTGAGAAATAATTGGTATAATTCCCAAACAAATTTCTTTACTTCATATTATTTTTAGTTAACACATTTGTATATCTCTTCTCTACAAGTCTCTCTATACATACTTAACTGTACTGTAGACTCTAATTCTTTCTTTGAGTCAATAACTACTAACAACTGGCCTGTTTTAATTTTTTATACAACGATAGGTATTTAATTTACCAATCCCATTTCGCTCTAATGCTCCATTTACTGACATTTCGTGACACAACATTCAATGAAATAATCAAATCTATTGCATATTACATCCTCTGGACCGGACTATGCTGTCGAACAAGAGGTAAAAGTCCATTTGGGTTCGTCAAGTACGAAGATGATTGATACGAGGTGGTCGTGAAACAAACGCGATGATTGATTGAATTGTATTTAATTATCTATGGGAATAATTGCAATGGACTCGACACAAAGAGATATCTCATGATTGAAAGGGGCTCCACTTGTCACGATGAAAACGACAAGAGATTGGGTGGAGCTCATTGGCGTGCATTTCGCGCTATAGTTCAGACATCAAAAGGTAAATGATTGCTTCAAGCATTCAATTAAATAAATTATGTAGTTCTATTAGTAAGAAAATATTGTATAAATATTCTATTTTTTTTACAGTAGTGTAAGAAAATGACAATCTTTTATTTTAGTAGACAGACTAACAAAAATATTGTCTGTTACTCAGTCTAAAACTTTTAAATTATGATTGCGTTTGTTAACCAAAATATTTTTTTATTTTGTCTTATACTCGTATAGGTCTGTTAATTATTTTTGATCATCGTGTGTTATTTTATACTACTGACTGCGCCAAAAATATTTTATTAGGCAAAGTAGTTGTAATTCTCAGTTTGTGATTGTTAGTTTTTCTTTAACGACTTCTTTATTCTCTATATTACAAACCATTTAAATATATTTAAGGTATATTATATATACTGGGGAAGAAGAATAAAAGGTGGATCCAAATATAAATAAATCTTAATAACTAGCATTATTAGTCCACCTTCTGCAAAATGTAATTGAACTTAAATATAAAAACAAAGAAAGAATTACAGTTAGTCTTGTCATATGATACAGTTTCTGTAAAAATGCTCTGAAAAACACCAAAAGAAACCAATATCAATCACACTCTCATGAAAGCCATTTAAAACCTCCATAGTAGCTGCATTTGTATATTTATTATCGTATCATAAAATTATTTACATTATTTACACACATTGTTTAAAGAAGGTCACATCTACCATATTAATTGCAATCAGATCTCAAATCTCAGTCTGCAAATCTCAAGTTATTCAGAAACTCTCCATTTATGTTGATTTCAATATTCTCCCAATTATTGTTTCTCATAGCACTCTGTAACAAAACGGTGAATAGCTTAGGAAAGATGGCACTTCCTTGCCTAATACCCCTCACGAAGGTAAATGTATTTGTGTTGCCATAATACATTTTAACTACAGCTGTTGCGCTATGATATATATTCCAATGAAGAGTTGTGTACCTATGTGAGGGAGCCCTGTACCTGGCTACCTGCATTACAAGAATTGGAAATCTTTGGATTCCAAGCCTTACTTCAAAGGACTTGTGAATGGATGCATCTCCATAGGTTTGGTTCTTCAGTGACCGTTGAAGGATAAGGATTCTTTATGTGAGCAAATATAGCTCCAGAGAAATAAAATCTCTTTTGAGTTTATCGATTTATAATTAAATCTTTTAAGAGTAGAGATGCCCAACACGGCCGTAACTTACTATACAATATCAAATGTACTCTTTCTTTATAACACGTAAAAGAAAAAACACCGGTATGAGAAAATGCCCGATCTCGGCGAAGAGAAATACGTGAATTGCTAGTTTTTAACTACTCGATACGATGCCTCGATGGCCATGTTTCAAGTTGAACTGATCTTACTGAACTGATAAAACACTACATAATGCGTGAACGGGAATATTACCCCTATTTTATTTAGGTGTGAAAAATATTTAACAGAGTCAGATGTCAGACGCCACTCAGTCGGGTGTCGCGTTCGAACTTGATAAGGTAACTGTTCTAGTTATTCTACGCTAAGAAAAGTCAAAGAATTACAATTTTTATTTTATATTTTAAAATAATATGTTCATTTCTGGAACAATGATCAATACTGCACTCTGTAAGAGCTCTTAACATGGAGCTATCCTGGACTGAGTCAAACGCTTTCTCAAAGTCTACAAGTATTAATATCAATGGCTTGTTGTATTCTGTAACTTTCTCTATTAGGGATTTTATTACTTGTAGGTGGTCCTTCGTTCCAAAGCCACTTCTAAATCCGGCCTGCTCTAATGGTTGGTGAAAATCCAGCTTAGGTTCCAGTCTGTTAGTAATTATTCTCATAAAGAGCTTATATAAATGAGATAACAAGCCGATAGGTCTGTAGTTTCCAATTTCTGTTACATCTCCTTTTTTGTGCAATATTATCATAATGGCATTATTTCATTTTTATGATGTAACTCGTTTAAAGAGGTAGACTCTTCTGATTAATAAACGAGAAAAAGATTAATTTTTTTAATATAATAAGAGTCGCACATATAACCTTTAGAGACGCCCATGCGGCACCTACCGTTTATAATGGTCTATTTGATATCAATACAGTATAGAAAAGATAAATCGCTTAATTCAAGATGGCCTGAGATGTTTTGAAAGTACAGTTAACTCGTTGTCAAAAGTTAAAGTCGATTAATTAGTGCATCAATCACCTAGCAACAGTTTCGGATGTAGATTACCGTAGTGGTTTGGACGGTGAGAGACGCACGGGATATTATTCGGCGTTTCCTTGTCTAATTAATGTTTCCTTTGAATCGCAAAAACATAATAAACTTATTTATTGCTTTTGTATGTCGGTTGGAGATTATTTATTGGCGACTTGAAGCGGATTGTTTATTAATTAATTTAACGACGGAGCTTCCTGTAATTAAGTTTTTTGTTACTGTTTGTACTGACTTAGTCATAAAGTAGACTTTATATGGACGTAGCAGTAAAACTGCCAGTTAAATAACTTAAGATATATTGATTACAAGAACATAAATGGGAAGAAAAGGGATTAATAAGGGGATATATCAAAAATAGATCATGTACAATGTTACACGCCGTAGAGGACTCACCTCTCGTTATTTGTTTTTATAACATGTGTAGATTTACCGCCAATAGCAAATGGTTACTACGTGCCTACTCCCGCAGCTGGAAAATTTTACCAAGCCAACATTCTGCTTATGAGGAAATAGATTTCTTACGGTCAGAGGTTTGGTTCGTATATATAATTATAAGTCATATAAGGGGGGTGGGGGGGGGGGGGGGAGGGGAGGGGGGGAGGGAATAAGGTTGTTTAGCGTCCGTGGGTCAGTTATATAACATAATTTAAGTTTTAATTTTAAGGCAAAATTACAAACAGAATGTGATAAATAAGGAAAGGAACCAGCGCGGCGCTGAAAACGGCCGTTTCACCCACACCCACATATATTTCCGTTTATCAGAAATCGGCAGCTCGAAAAGTTGGCCGTCCACCTGCGCCGTCGCTTCTAACATGAATTTCAAATTTGACAACTTTATTAACGGCTCCGAAAATATACGGCCGGACTAAAAGCACCCAGCAATAAATTGATACCCCTCTATAAAACAATGCGATTTCGCAAACGTCAACTACCAATAAATTCCGAATCCTTTTCGAAACAAACGCGTAGTCACAGGGAGCAAGTC
This sequence comes from Diabrotica balteata, assembly GCA_918026665.1. NCBI lineage: Eukaryota > Metazoa > Arthropoda > Insecta > Coleoptera > Chrysomelidae > Diabrotica > Diabrotica balteata. The sequence continues at coordinate 6,937,368 of OU898280.1, forward strand.
AACTCCACTACATCGTTTTCGGAGTTATCCGCGATTTCCGATTTGCTCTCTCAAACGGGCTTCATAAGCGGTCACCGAGACATATATCTCTCTGATTTATATCCTGCCGCGAAATGTTTCAGCGCGAGCTGACGTTACGCCCGTACCGGCGATTTTCCCAGTGAAAACTCTTCAGTCGGTTTTAGATAATAAAGTCACGACGTTTAGCCGTCAAAAAAGTTAATAAAAGCATTTTGGAACTATTAATAATTAAACTTTGGACGGTATACAAAGGCAACTATCGAACAACGGTGATTAATTTAAATCTTGCCCAAGTATTTTCGATCAAGAGATCATCTTCAGGGCATTTCGTCCAGTGTGTGGGCTTTACCTGACATGAGTAGAATGTCATCAATGTAAATTTTGGACATAACAATACAAAATACGATACACAAAAGACCAACAACACCTTTTTAAAATTTTTGAACAGGAGAAGGCTACACATGTTGTAATAGAAAGCCGGAGACAAAATGGACCCTCCCCCCCCCCCCCCCTCCCCAACCCCACGCTCCCGTTCTGACGGAAATATTGAGATGTACATGATTGTCCCCGCCGCTTCTAATACAACATGTAGCTTCTCCTGTTCAAAAAAAATTTTAAAGTTGTTTGTTTATTCTTTTGTGTATCGTATTTTGTCTTGTTATGTCCAAATTTACATATATGACATTCTATCTCATGTCGGATAGCCCACAACTGGACGAAATGCCCCTGAAGATGATCTATTGATCGAAAGTACTTTGGGCAAGATTAAATTAATCACTGTGTTCGATAGTTTGCCTTGTATACCGACAAAGTTTAATTATTCGAAACATTCCAACCTTATATTGTTATTAATAATTAATCAAGGAAGTACAGGTATTTACCAGCCATGTATCGTAAATGGTCCATTAATTTTTAGGGTTTTTACAATTTCTCCCTACATATCACTATGAAAAAAATTCTTTTACATTGGCTATCACACAATTGGTTCTCCTATAGCGATCTCAATACCTACGAGATTTGGACTAGTTTGAAACTTGTCAGTGGATTCGATCGATCATAAACAAAGATCGCTTTATAGGTTAAATGGTATATTAGTGAGATTTATTGAAGTTTCGTTGTTTACTATTATGCTAGTTTGACGAGCATTAGGCTGCATCTGTAAAAAACACCACTAAACTTTTGAGTCACTTCATTACTAGAATATATTTTCCATGGGACACTAATGGGTAATAAATATCGACGCATTTAGAAAAACGTTGGTCATTATGGATATGATCCACTGGATATCAAACGATCGATAAATTGTAATACAACAAATGGACATTGTTTGAGGTATCTACTTAAAATGGACGAGACGCGTTGCTTAGATCTGGAGAAAATGTTCTTATGACATCTTACCACTGAAAAAAACGTGCAGCATAAAAGAGCAGAGCTAAACCCGCAAATATTACACAAACAAAATTAAGGAAAATTATAGAGAATTTGTTATAAAGGGCGCAAATTATTTATTATAGTGCTAATTAGAACATTGTTAAATAAATTCGATAATTGTTAAATAAATAACAATTATCGAATTAGAAATATCGAAAATTCACACGAAAAATTTTAAATATTTAAACTGTAGAATTAAACAATATTTGTTTCAACAAATTAGGATGGCGATGATTGCTACCATGAGAGCGTACTAATCTTGTAATTCCTTCCAAATCGAAGGTCACCCACTGGCGTGAGAAATAAAACACAAGCAGTCTTAACAATACGTTACGTGGTAACTAGTGTAGTGTTCAACCACTACACTAGCACTGATACAGATAAAACATTATACTAATAATTATCACTTCAACTAAGGACGTTTTCTTCATTATGATGATACTTGATTAAGAATGAGCGTTCAGCTTTTAACCATAACCTATGTAATATTAACTAAAATGCGACAGATAATACTCTTAACAAGAAGCAACCAGCTCAGCTCTGGATATAATTTGTATACTGACGGAATACTAAAATTCTGATTGTCAATCCCTGCTATTATCAAGGGATGGGGGGGGGGACAACTCCGATATTTCTATACAGAGGTAGGTTAAACCCACCCTTTGGAATTCTTTTAAACTGGGAAATTTGGCAATTGATCGGAGAAAGTTAATCTGTAGGTAAAAATATCTTTTCAATACATTTTTGGCTTTCATGAGAATTTGCTGGAGAATTTACCTAGGTAGAATTTAAGACGTGTAAGTTAATTGCTACCAGTGGCGTAGCAACACTTGGATACATTTCTTACAGAAATTTATCCATAAACGTTGATTACCTAGGCAAGAAAGCATTCTTACCTAGAGCAAAATTTTGAAAATTAATAAATAATAAAACATAATGGCTTTCATAAAAAATTAACTTGTAAAAGTTTTAAATAAAACCTAATAAATAATAAAAAGATATGCCCTTCACAAAAAAATTATTGATATTGATATCTTTAAATAAGGCAACTAAAATAAAATACGAAATGTTGTATTTTTCAACGCTTTCCTTGCATCTTTGGAATAAAACAAACTCTAAAATTTTAAGCACCATGTTAGACCTCTGTCACAACTCTTTTATTTATATTTTGTATTCCATATTATTAATGTACTTATTCCTTACATACTTTTCTTGTTTTTCTGGCCATTTATATATTTTTTATCACTCATTTATTCCTCACCTTGTTTTTTGTGTCCTGATTAAAATAGAATATTCATAATAAACTTAAAAGTATAAATAGAAAATTTATCCGTTCCACGTCGAAAGAAAAACTGCCTAAAAAAGAATCCCTTTAACAACTCGGGAACTAGTTTTCGAAAAGTTTTTCTCCCACGAGCCGTCCGATTGTGTTTCTCCCGTCTCCATTTCTCTTTTTTCCCGATGGGTATCGCGCACGACTCCCAAAAATTCAAATCGGGAGGCCGGCCAGACGAAGTTTTCAACCGTGTCAGCGAAATATCCGAAAGTAAAGAACGAACGAAAAGTACGACGACACACAGAACGACGAAATCCGCTGAACGTCCGAACTGCCGAGCAATAAATTTCTCCAGACATGTAGCAAATACATAATCAGCATCAGGACCAGGACCACCGTTTCTCTCTTCTCCTCCTCGTTGCCCCGAAATTAATTCGAATCACGTTAACGAACGTTACTAAATTAGAGCGGTGAATGAATCTAGCGCCTAGTCGTTCATCCGCGGAGGTGGGACGGTTATTTATTGGATAGTTACTTCAAGAAACAAGACGATAAAAACTCGATTTAAATAAATAAGTATCAATACTGGTTGTACTTTATTTTTTAGGTTAAAATATGTACATATGATGTACTGACCACTTCTGATATAAGTGCTTCTCAGCTCTTTCCATCTATCTTTCTCTTGTGCGGCTTGCACCCAGTTATTTCTAACACGCTTCAGGTCATCAGTCCATCTAGTTGGTGTCGTCCTCTGCTTGTAATTACTTCTTGTCTTAATCTCCACTCGAAAATACTTTTGTCCTCGGTTGTCTGATTAATCTGCGACGTGTCCTGCCCAATTTCCATTTAAGTGATGCGATTTTTTCGATGACGTCTGTTGTTTTTGTTCTACGACGTATTCTTCGTTTGGGAATCGTCCCTCAGAGAGACATTAAACTCTAGAGCTCCATAACACTCTTGTAGCATATTTTTCTATTCTTTCGTATTACTGAAATCACCACGTGTGTATTAAAGTACCAAAAAAAGTATTCTCAATCCTTTTGCGTCGCCGAATCAATAATAAACACATTTTAAAGTTTGTTTATATATCACAGATGATTTCCTCGGTATCCTGTGATCGAGAGCCACTTTAGGATATTTTTGCGTCGTCAAATAAACAAAATATTCCTGTTTATACGAGTTGGGCAAATGAATTTTAAAGATAATTACATCACTTTCGCTGAGACCGCTGTCAGGACAGTTGGTTTTTCAGGTAAGTCCAAATGTTTCTTCAATATATGTAATGTTTTTGTTTTTTTGTTCTCTACCATGGGAAAATTTGTACTGTAGTAGCATGTGTTAAGTTTATGTGAAGTTAAAATGAGTTTTCGAAGAAGTTCATGGAGAGCAGACGGCAGCGTGTGTAGTTTGAAGTGAACCGGCAAATTTGTTTAGAAAAAGTGATTTATACTCAATATAATGTGTCAGTTCTGAACAGAGTAATCACTGTTTTTATTTCTATGCCTCTCATCTCTGAGATATTTGTAAAACGGCGTTTACAACAACTTTGAAGGATAAACCACATTGGATTCCAGTCTATCCTCATTTTTGTCCCTAGTCGTCATTCCAGACTATAGATGCAGTTTTTTGCGTGGCATGAATCTCCAGTTCCACCCCCAGAATTTTAAAATAACATTTATGAAATCCAGGTAACCTTTTTTTGTTGAACTTTTAAAAGTAAAAATAGAACATTTTCTAATAATAATTGCTTTCAAACCCGTTAAGAAATTGTAATAATTAAAATTGTGAATGTTAGGTGTGGCTAAGCTGTCATATTAATTATTCTCAGTTTTAAAATTTAATATTGACATCTGACAGCTAGTTTTATTTTTTGACATTTGGTAAATACCTAATCATAATAGATTTTTGTTTTTTTTAAAGAAGTTTAACCTATTCATGTTATTAAAAGCTATTTTTATATTTGCTAATTATTCAAGTTACAAATTCGCCATACATGATTCTTGTAGTACTCTCCAACTTCTAGAGTTTGTAAACGGATAAAACACTAGTAAGATTCTTTCTCTGTTATTTTGTATTTCTTTTTGTATCTATTTATATAGTATTTTTCTGTACTATTTATAGTTGTAAACTGTTTGTGTGAGACACTTTGTTTTTCCTAAACCAATTTGTTTATTTCTTTTAAAAAAAGTTCTAACCCCTTTTTATATTTTTTAGAAGGAAAAGCCTTTCTTTTCATCCAGCAGAAGATTCTTCAAAGCGGCGTCCTTATTTTAATAGCTTGAGAACCTTCTTGTGTTTTGTTTGTCCAGGAGACTCATGTAAGTACCACCTTTGTTTTATTTTGTTATTCCTACCCCGTTTCAACCCCTTGCCGATTTACTTATCCACGACACAGTTCTAAATAAATAATACATAAATATAAAATATAATTTATGCTCTAACGCATTTTAAAGTCTTATGGCTTTATAAGAAGGAATATAATTTGCACGAAAGCTCTAATAAACACCTGTAGTCAAAAATTGTAATCGAACTTTTTACATGACATATTGCAACATATATGTCAACCAGGTACCAGACAACACGAACTGGCTTCTAAATAATAGGCTCGTAACAAATAAAATGACAAATAATAAAAGAAAGACAGTCCCCAGAATTTGTATTTTACGTGTAGCTACATCCTATATCTGCTTATTACTATTTAGCCCTAAATATGGCTCATCAGAACAGCTGTCACGGTCGTTCTGAACGTGAAAACAAATCTCTTCTGACTTAGAAGATCAACTCTAATTATGGCTTTCGATAGACCGTATTAGTATAAATATACTATGACTATATATATATATATATATATATATATATATATAAACAAAATAATATATACGTTTGGAATATAGTTTCAATTTCTACAGCACAATATTTAATGTTGGCACGCAATAGCTGCCACGTTCATCTCTACACGTTCGTTCGTAGAGTTCCAAGTGCGGTCAGTGCTGACACGGTGCAGCTCCACGCTCACCCCACTGAGCCCTGCTCCGGTGATTTACGTCTTAACCTTATTTTATATAATGTCAACCGGGACGTACTAAAATGTAAATGTGTCAGGGGAAGTTAATTTATTGCCTTCTGTGTGTCGCGCACTCTGCGTTGATCTAACATCTGCAAAAATATACCCATACTAAGAACGATCTGGAACTGACTCGTACGAAATACCGTATCTGCCTTTTTTGTCGTTTGGAAGCCTTCAGGATTTGTAGAGATTACTTTATCACGAGTGGTTACTAATTCACACGGAAAATGAGTTAGAAAATACATAATATTGATTTATAGTCAAATACTTTTTAAAATAGGTACGAAAGACTTCCTGTATTGTACCTTGGGTGACAGGTTTCGAGATTTACAAATTTCAGTTCATCGTTAGGTCCCTGATAGACTTCCTTAACCAAAAACCATACAATGAATGTGGTTGTGGTAATGACCGCGGGCTACATAAGACAATACCATTTGAGAATGCTTGTGAAAATAGTGGCAGACATTTTGAAAATCTAATATGTCTGCATTCTTTAGTCTTCTAAAATGTTTGATCAGGAGACTCAAAGAGCATCAAGAAAATCAGATCTTCTTGTTGAGATAAATCCATCTCTTTTGATGGTGTGTCTTGACTGAGGACTGCCTATAAAAACATCAATCGACAATTGTTGGTACAGGCATAAACAGAATGTACCTTTCCGAATATAGTTAACTGCCATAATAAAAGAAACACAGAGTAAAATCCAATCCCAAAATAAATTAACCATATTATTCCAAATAAGAAAGGCTAAGAAAAAATGCACTGCCCGTGTTTTGTCCATATTAGAGAAAATTATATAGAGAGTTACAAGTTAACTTTAGATGGAAAGTAACTACAAAAAGGGTATAAATAATAGCATTGTAGAAGATGTCGATATTATAGCCAGAATCAGAAACGAAATAATAAAAGCATTTAGCTTAACAGAAACAGCAGAAAATAGTGGCCTAAAAATGAATTAAAACTAAAACGAAATTCCGAAACGCAATCATTTTTATATCGCTCCTGTTAACTATATTGCGTTTTAAATAAACGAAAACATTACATTTTTTTTGGCAAATCATCGATTCGTGAAAGATTCGCAAGTTTTTTTCTAGAACATTTTTCCATTGGTCAGATTTTTTAATCGTACGATTGAGGCTCTACCTGGGTTTAGACGGGAGTATGGTTAGTTCATGGAGGGAACGCATCTATTCTGCCATCAGGTGAGTTGTTATAAATGTTCGAAAAGCTAGGATGTTCTAATGATTTTAGTGTAAAATAGGGTAATTAACACTTTTTCTTCATTTGCAAATATTTAGACTACTCTGTTTGTCTTCAGTGTTATTGGTCTTCATATATTTTTTATCTCTGATAGAATGAAGAACAGCGTTACTCCTGTTGTTGTTATTTCTAAGGATTGCAGAACAACTATGGATGATTAATAGCAGGCTTATGGATAATTGCTTAATATTTCCATTACTGACATAAGGACACATAAATCTTGGACCCTACGACCAGCGGAAAAAAAAGATAGACGCCACTGAAATGTTCTGTTGGAGAAAAATTTTACGAATTTCGTAGACCAACCATAGAACAAACAATTCAATTTTAAATGTGCTAAAGGCGACATACGACTCTCCAGAAAGTCCATCTTCAACAATTAAAATACTTTAGACAACTTATGAGAGCAGATATAGAAAACATGGAAAGACTATGTATACAAGGAAAGGTAGAAGCTGCAGATCACGTAAAAGATCCCCAATAAGATGGATTGGCAAATTACAGCTAGGCGCAAATGATCTATGCATGAGTAAAAAGAAATGACCAGAGGCAGAGAATCTTTGACATAGACAATACATGACAGTGACATGACACACTCCCTTCGGGAGGTCAGCGAGGTCAGAGGGGAGTGAAATTATTAACTAAGGTAGATAATGAATATAGGAGCTTTTGCCGAACTATGCGTTTCTTTAAACTATGCATGAATCAGAGACATGAACTCTGTCAAAAGTGATGAAGTGAAAAGTGAGAAAAAGGGCAAAGCGAAGAACCCGGACTCAAATAAAAGACATAAGTAGAACAATATTTTTAAAATCTTAAGAATTATCAACTAGAACGATAAAGCAAAGAACCAGTCAAAATGGAGGAAAATCGTGGAACAATTTAAAACAAATATGTGAAAACAGACGTTGTGGCATCGTTTAGCTTGTCTTTAATCTTTTTATATTCCCGTCTGTCAGCTACCCGCTCTTGTTTTTTATTTACTCTTCTTGATGTGCCTATCCGTTACGAATGTTGGCGATTATCATGGCAATCTTTATCTTATCATGCAGCAGCTTGAAATTCCTGTTTCTTTTTAGTATTTGCATGATCTTGGCGTGCTGTACTCGATCAAACGCTTTCTCATAATCAACCAACATGCATATACGTTGCAGTTGACGTCTCTCATCTCTGGAATAAGACTTCTACTGAGAACAAAACCTCTCTAGTACCAATAGCATTTTGTGAACCCGAACTGGTTGAAGGAAATTTGACTTTCACACAGCTTGTAGATTCTCTTATAAATTATCTTTAGGAAGAATTTCAGGAGAAGACTCATGAGACTTATAGTACGGTAATATTCGCATCTTTTGACTCCTGTTTTTTTTTGGAAGTGCATAGGCTTCACGTATCAAGGTCCTTTCAGCATACATAGTCGTATCATTGTGCCTTTTCTTTCTGCGCTGTTTTGAATTTGACTCGAAATACTCCCACCAGTGGAACGTGGTCTGTCTCCAAATCTGCCCCAGGATAAGTCTTGACAGATATAAAGCTGTTTCGAAATCTTTTATTTGCTCAAATGTAGTCTATTTGATTCCTTATAATTCTCCCGGGTCTGTCTTGAGGAGATTTCCACGTGTACAACTTGCGAAGTGGTAATTGGAAGAATGTGTTGGTGACAACTAGTTCTGAGTCTTCTGCGAATTTTTCTAGGAGGTCTACTCTTTCGTTTCTGACCCCAAGTCCATGTGCTCCAATGTACTGTGTCTTATCTCTAGCTCCAATCTTGGCATTAAATCGCCCATAATGATGAGAACTTCTGTTGAGGAATTTTTATTTATAGGCAAGGTAAAACAAAGAAGTGGTAAAAAAAATCAGCCATATCTTTAAAAATAACAATGAAATATCATCAAAATAAAATATATGAATTTTTTATGAATTTTTTTCTGCAATGTTCTTAAAATCATCCTGTATAGTCCCCAAACGATTTATCTTCAACAATCCTGACAGATTTATGTTCAAATAGACGCACTTGTTCATATAGTGTGTGAGAGATTTCCAATACCCCGTTATATTTGTATGTGAGTGTGTATATATAAAATGATATATATGATAGATAGAACGAAGTAATAAAACATAGAATGACACTATGAAATGTACTGCCGATGAGTCAACTTGGCTCTAATGGCTTTTGTGATTTATAAACGATACGAACACAATGTTATATTGGGGCTTCATTGAAAACAAAGTGGTATACTATTTTATTGCCTTTGTCGGCGGAAAACCATTTTCGTATTCTATTCATTGATTTTCAGCCCGTGAAAACTATATCACGGAAAATTATGGGCGCGATAGGAAAGATATTCATCAGCCGCTTTCAGGAAAAACAAAACATTGTTCGTTAGTTCTCTTCTATGAATTTTTTGCATAGATATCGTAAAGTCAATATAGTCAAATAAACTGTACGTTTTTTTACGTCATACACTACGTCAAAAATTGAAGTAAATAATATTTATATTATATTTTTAAACTGTAGGTGTCAGAAAATGACAATAAAGAAGATTGTTTTTGATTAAACTTAAACCCAAACCTACTACTTACTTCTGATACACTGAAGATAAGCGTCTGCAGAGCTTCCAGATTGTCTGCGAAAATGACAGTGTCATCGGCATGTTGTTCAGTCGTTTTCCATTTCTAGTATTCCTCGTCGATATTAATTAGCTTGATTCATAATGTGCTTTGAATATATACTAATAATAATGGCGACTGATGGGAATCATCATCAGTGGCATTCCCGCTCCTTATGCCAAAGCCTTCTTCAGAATAATCTTCCATTCGCCCCTGTCTGCAACTCTTCTGCATGCTTTAACTCTGATGTATTTTAGATCATCCTCTATTTTATCTTGATACCTAGGTGTCTACACCTTCCAGTTCCAGATGATCAATAAATAGTCTAGGTATCTGGTTTCCTGATGTAGTACAATACATATACTTGGTTTTCTGTGCGTTTATTTTTAATTTTTGATCCCGTTTTCAATGCTTCGATCAGAGATTCTGTGGACCTAGCAATAATGTCTATGTCATCTGTATATCCGACCACTTGTACAGATTTATTAAACATGGTGTCAATCATATTAATATGAGAATGCAGTAGGTAAATCAAATAGGACCATGTAGTCGACGCAAGACATTACAGCGTCATAAGACACATAAGTACAAGACGCAGGGCAAACATAGACTCTGACCACTACCCAATCCAAATAAAAATAAAAGAGCTAGAATCTCCAATGCAAATAAAGTCAAAGGAGATAAAGAGGAAAGGTTTAACGTAGAAGAGGTAAAAACTCTGCAATAGTTAAACAATTTAGGAAAGCCTGAAAGCTATCTAGAGGCATGTACAGCTCATAGTTGAAGATGTTAACAACTTATTCGAGGCAGCGTAAAAACATTAGAAGAACTAGCAACGCAAAGAAAAAATCAAACATATACAAGTTTGCAAGGACGAAGAACGGGACATGTAGGAAAGATTATAGGCAGCTGACACGAGACGAAAAACGAATACTCAAAAGGAAGAAGAAGAAGCGTATAGAAATCCAAATAAAGAACTAAAGAAGTATAACACACACGTGGAAACGTGAAAATTCTACAAGATGGTTAATCAGAAACAGAAAGTAATTTAAACAGATAGATTATCAATAGTTAGAAATAAAACTCTTGCCCAAAAAATGTCGAGTTCAAGAAAAAGATCTTTTCGTTGCGTTTATAGACTATGAGAAAGCTTTCGACAAAGTTAAACATAACATTCTCATGGAATGTCTAAAGGACTCGACAAAAATGACATTAACATGGTGAGAAATCTCTATTGGAACTAACAGGTTGTGGTAATATTAGATGGAAATAGCACAAATATCCCGCTGAAAAAACATTCGTGACTGACAGGTTAAATACACAGACTCTCTTAAGAAAAAGCAGAAGATAGTGACGAATTTGCAATGGTTATAGCCAACCTTCATTAGAAAAGCCGGCACAGAAGAAGAAGAAGAAATAAAACAGGAGAGGTCATTGGTGATCACGACCAGATACTAGAAATATGTGCAGAAAATCTTGAGAAGACACTAAACATAAGAAGTGTGATAATGTTACAAAGAAGCAGAAATCTAGCTTGAAAACATGGAAGACGAAAGAGAAAAGATAATCATTCCAACAGAGAAGAAAGTCATCAAAGCAAAACAGGAAATCTCCCTGTCTTATCCCATTTCTAACTTCAATAGGGTCAGTTAGTTCTTCTTCTACTTTTACTTTTATTGAGTTGTTTTGGTAGATATTTTCGATCATTTTGGTTATTCCTACAGGTATATTTCTTGCCTACAATAAGTAGATAACGGCCTTTAGTTTGACCTGGTCAAAAGACTTCTTTAGGTGCACGAAACATAGATATGCCGGTTTGTTAAATTCTAATGATATCTATTGCACCTGTCTCATTACAAATATATAGCATCGGTACATGATCTTTCCGACCTAAAAACCTTGTTGTTTTTCTGCTAGTGTAATAATTTCATTCGTTTTTTTTATTACTGTTCACAATTTTTATCACAATTTCTTTGCAATTTTCCGGTTCGATTTGTCTTCCTTTTTGAAGAATGGTATTAGGATGCTTGATCTCCATTTTTGAGGAATTTTGTTTTGTTCTATTATTTTTTGGATTAGTTTTAGTAGTTGTTTGGTCAGATTGGTCCTTCGTACTTTAGGAATTCGTTCGGTCCTCTCCTGGACTCTTTCTGATTTTAAATTTCCTTAATGCTCCCTTAACCTCTTCTTCTTCTTCTTAGGGTGCCTATCGTTGGCGATCATTCTGGCTATGATGATTTTGTTGGTTGCTATATGAAATAGCTGTGTTGTGGTCTTTCTATACCATGCTCTCAGGCTAGCAAGCCAGGATATTCTTCTTCGTCCTGGGGCTCTTTTTCCTTCAATTTTAACCCTGCAAAATGCATTGGAGTAGCTCGTATCTGCCTTGATTTCTCATTATATGTCCCAAGTACTCCAGCTTACAGCTCTTCACAATGTTGACCAAATCCGCGGTTGTGTTCATCCTCCGCAGTACTTCTTCATTGGTGACTTTGTCTGTCCATGGTATCTTCAGGATTCTTTCTGTATAACCATAATTCAAAAGCCTGAAGTTTTGATCGAGTTTCCGCCTTCAACGTCCACGTTTCTACTCCATACAGAAGCACTGAGTACACGTAAGATTTAAGGAGCCTTATTTTTGTTTTCAGGTGAGGTCATGGCTTTTTAAACACAGATCTCATAGCCAAGAATGCACTTTTGGCCTTGCCGATGCGACATTTGATCTTTTGGGTATTGTCCCACGACTCATTGATTATAGTTCCCAAGTAATTGTATTGTGAGACTAGTTCAATTCTCATTTGGATCACATACAGATTTGCTCCAGCTATATTTTTCATGCTGATGATCAATAATTTGGTTTTGCTGGTGTTTATATCCAGTCCATAGATTCTACTTGTTTCTGTTCATCAATATCTTTTACGGCCTCTTCAAAAATGTGCTCGGAGTACAGATGAATATCAGTGGTGAAATTATGCACCCCTGTCTCACTCCTCTTAAGATTTGACCTGTTCTGTATATTATCCATCTATTCGGATACCGCTGATTGATTCCAATACAGATTCCAATACGATTAGCTATAGTATAATAGCTTAACCTCTTACTCCTCAATATTTATTTCTTCGTTTGTCAACTCTGGTGTTGGTGGTTCATTATCGACGCTTTTAGCAAATAGGTATCGAAAGTTGTCTGTCCCATATTTTTTTCTGAATGGATTTTGTTGTTATTACTTCGTAATCTCTTTTCACTTCTGATCATTCAAAGAGATATGAATTCTTCATAGTTCTTTTGGTGTTTCGAAAAATCGCGTTCCATTTCTTTTGGGTCTTCCAGCGTTCCCTTTTTATTAATCCAAACAGCATTATTTAAGTAATAAGTCAACTTGCAAGTAATTTAATATCAAGTACTAGATATAAAAATTATAATAAAAAACTTAATGACAAAGAATAAATTATTTATATATTTGCTAAATAACTTATTTTAAAAATATTTTGGCTGATTTAATGTTTTTTTTAAAAATTATACTCATTTTTCCTAAAATATTTCCAATATACATCAAATTCACAACTTATATCCATGATACAGCCATTCATCAACAGACTTTTCCTACACTAACTAAATTTCCGAACGTTTTTATTAAATTTGTTTCGTAATTTAGCCATGCCCCCTCTGCCTTCTCGCCCCCAGCGCTCCGTATCATCGTCGTTAAACAAGAAAGAGTTCACTTCCCCTTCTGAAATAAAGAAGTAATTCTGTGTGATGGAAGATGAAGACAAGTAAGAGACAAGACAAGACAGACAGTAGATGAGTGTCGCGCAGGGCGAAGGGGGTTTTGTTGTTGGAGACAGCAGCAGACGAACAAAGGATGATAAAAAGGGGCGGCGTGGGGGGAAGTGAAGGAGGCAGCTATGAGTGACAGGTCTCATTGTGGCTCGATTTGAGTGACAGCTGAATTGGAAGGCAGACAGGTGAAAACAACACACTCCGTCTCTCACGATCTCTTGTTGGAAATTAGCGAGGTGGATTGTTTTTCCTTTTTCGACGATGAGTTCGCGGAGTTCCTTGAAATTTGGGCTTGTTTATTTCAAATGAAAGTTGCGGTGTTTTAGAAAGCTCGAGGCGTTGCATTTATAATTGGAAATGGGGACATTACTTCTATTTTTAGGTTATCCTAAAAGAAGAATAAATGATTAACGTATAAAAAGTCGCATTAAATATATTTGTTTAAGAATTTGCTTACAGTCAATAGAATATCATAGTTTAACGAATATATTAGTGAAGTAAATGTTCCTAATTTTCTAATGCAACTATGTCCAACTAACTATGACGAAACTTACTAGAGACACTTCTTTGTTGTATGTACACTGTTAATCTAAAATGACATATTATAGACAAGTGTATCTATACCAGTGACTACGATGGACTTAAGACGAAGGCCTTTACAAAGAAAACTTTAGAACAGCTCAGTAAAACTCAAAGAGTGATGGAGAGAACCATGCTTAAGATCAGTTTTAAGAGACAGGATTTTAAATACCGTCATTCGTGACAGAACAAAAATAAATGATGTCGTAGAACAGATAGCGAGGCTCAAATTGCAATGGGTCGGTATGTTTCTCTAGATAATCTTGAAAAATGGAAGCAGAGAATAACAAACTATGTACCAAGAGGGAACGTGAAAGGAGTGGGCAGACTGCAGAAGAGGTGGACGGATGATATCAAATATATCGCAGGCAAGCAATTTATGCGAGAATGTCCAAGAGCAGACATTAATGGAAACAAATGAAAGAGGTCTATTTTCAGCAGTAGACAAACATAAGTTGAAGAAGAATTGTGAATAATATAAAAGGAAGACTAGATTATAGAGATAGACACTGGTTCATAATCTACGTAAGAAAATATAGCAAATTGAGAGGTAAATGAGCTTTTTTTAAGATTGTAAGTTACCTGGTCAGAAAAAAACCTAAATCTAGACTCATTCACGGAAATATTTGTTACAGTAAATACAAGAGCTTGGTGATGAGATTCTTCCTAGACCGGTCTCTTGTGACATTGTGATCGGCATCAACACCATTTAAGATGGAGACAGTACGAAAACGAGAGCTGGTTCTACTTTTTTGGAGCATACTATAGTTGCAAATATCTTCCTTATTTTAGGACTACAGAGCTGATCTATCGCAGTTGGAATCAGTTTTACTTAAAACGGCTTTTATTCTAGTTATATTCAATTTTAAATAAAAGTTAGATGAATACACTGTTGTTACAAAGAAGAACAACTAAATAGAGACTTAGTTAAAACCAGATTTCTAGTTCCTTAGATCTTCTGAAAATGAAGGGTATAGGGGAAAAGAGGAGTGTCACTTTTGTTTAATTTTCCAGGAGAGAAAGGTATAAGGTTACCATTTGGTTTATAATGTTTCATTTCATTTGGATAGTTGTTGAACACTATATTGTAAGAAATACCTAATAAATACACATTCGCTGATTAATAAGAGGGGATATCATTAATTAGGAAGGATTGGGGGAACATCATACCCTTGCTTTAAAGCATAGTGAATTTAATTTAAAAAATCAACCAAAATAAAGGATGATACAATAAAACTATGATCCAACTTGTCCTCATTCAGCATAGCGTAGTACTTTGAAATACTCTTCTGCATTCTTTGTATAAAATCTGAACAGATGCACAACGTCATCAAACTTTGCCTTGTAAATAGGAATCAAACCTACAAACACACAGAATACTTCATCCTCAATACCACTACATTAATTTATTACTACTTCATACCTTCATAAAGATAGTGGGTGGTTCAACTCGTTGTCTTGGAGTTCAGAAACATTTTGAAAACAGTACAATCTGTTACAGTGACAGTAACCTCTGGAACATGGCTTTGTAATCTAAATGTTTTGCTTACATCAGTCGTGAGACCAGATGCTGTTCTTCTTTTACTTAACTTTACATTTGCTGAACTACTTACATCCATATCACTTATTTCTTCACACTTTACATAAATAAATGATTTTGTCTTAGTAGCTTCAAGAAAGGAACCTCAAATATACACTTCAAGGCAATCCTCGAAAACAACGATTAACAATAAAAGCGTCTTTACTTTTTTCTTTGGCATTCCCACTTCTTAACCGGTAACGCATGACATTCCCCTTTTTCTCCTGTATGGGTGTTCTTATTCATGTTATTTCTTGACACAAACACATTTCTAAACCAGTGTTATATATAGAAAGTAAACTACAGAGTATATCCCATCCAATGAATTATTAAAACAAAAAAATTAAAATGCCTCACATTCCTCCTTTTTCCGATATACGCTTCAAATGTTACCAACTAATATCGAATGACATAAGTACAGACATCACAAGTCATTTTCAGTCTTTTGTTTGATGAATTGTAATGGAGGTGGAGCATTGTCTATGTGTCAGTTAAATTGAGAGCTCTAGATCAATTACACGAATCCGTTTTCTTTGGAATGTCAAGAACGGTACTGGTTTTACTATAAATGTGTTAGATAGTACAAAGATTAGTTTACAAGGTAACTTGCTGTTGCAACTGAACTGCAGTCAATGGTGGGTTAGAAGGTGATTCGCAAGTCAGAAGGCAAAGTTATACCGTGGCTCATCTTAAGTCTATAGGTCAGAAATACACTTTACCGATGCATTTTGATATTTTCGTCTAATTAGTAATATTCATCCTTTAATTGGTGTCCTCTTCTTTCATAACTGGATAGAACAAACACACGACGCGTATATTTGAATGCTTTACTGCTTAAACATTTGATGATTTGCTTATTTCGATATATTCTTCTATTCAAGTCTTTAATTGTACTCCGAACATATCTTAAAGTCAATTTATTACATATCATAGTCAATATTAGTCCGACATACAATCGTAACATTGTAAATACTGTCACTTAACTAACTTCTGGTTGATTAACAACGTTATGTGCTCACATTTTAAGCCCCGCCAATTAAATCTTGGTAATACGGCTTTAAATGTTTCACATTTTATTTGAGTTTGCATTAAGATTATCCTCGTTTCTATTAATCAAAGTGCGGGTATGTTTCAGTATCTATAGCAAAGCCATAAACAATAAATGAGGTCTTGTTTTTCAGCAGATAGAGGTGGGATAGATGGTATTTTGGCGTGATGTGTAAATTTACTCTCGATTGAATGGTCGTAATGTATTACATTTCAAATGTTTTTTATACATAGAACAGGAAAGGCTTTTTATTGATATAAATTCGTTATTATATATATATATATATATATATATATTATATATATACTATATATATATATATATATATAACAATAAACAAATTCTGAATTTGGATCTTCTCTCTTCTTCTTCTTCTTCAGCCTTCATTTATCCATTGTTGGACATATGCCTCCTCCAATTGCTTCCACGCTTCCTATCTTTTGCAATTTTCATCCACTGTTTTCCAGCTACAGCTGTTATATCGTCTATCCATCTCTTTTTGGGTCTTCCTACGCTTCTTTTTGTTTCTCGAGGTCTGCAGAATGTCACTTTATGAGACCATCTATTGGTGTCTTGTCTTGCTACATGTGCTACCCATTGCCATCTCAAGGTCGCTATTTTTCCCATGTATACTTTAGTTCTTCGACGTATTTCGGTGTTAGGAATTTTGTCTCTGAGGCTTATATTTAACATGGCCTCTCCATGGCCGTTGAGTTACTCTTAATTGTTCTGCGTTTTTCTGTTATTGCCATAGTTTCCACCCATAAGTTGCAACTGGTAGTATACAAGTGTCATAGGTTTTCCTTTTAAGTCAATTAGGATTTTTTTGTCTTTTAAAATGAAGCTCAACTTACCCCTTGAATTTGGTTAAGTTTAAATAAATTGAAAAAAATAATAATTTTTGCATTTAAGCAATCGCAATTTGTGGTCATAGGAGTAGAAGTTAACAGTTCCTGGGGGTTTAGGATTCTTTCATTAAAGGGGTCCAGAAATTATATAACTGCTATTATAATATGACATGCGAATCAGGATACCTTGTGAAATCTTCTTCTTCGTCAGCCATTTCCATCAACTCCTGAATATAGGTCTTTCCCAATTGCTTCCATATATCTCTATCTTAGGAAAATCTAATTCATTGTTTGCCTGCTACTACTTTTATGTCATCTACCTATCTCTTCTGAGATCTTTTCATATTTCTTGTCGTCCTTCTTGGTGTCAATTCTACATCTTGTGGTTTTACCTTTACTTGTGTCCTTAAAATCCGTATGTATGTAATTTAATGTAATCCGTAAAATACTTGCGTCAAATTAAATAGAGCTAGTTAAAAAGATAGAGTTATGTTTAGGTTATATTTTCAATTTTATAGCAGACTACAATCATGACTATGGACTTAAAGGAATGACCAAAAAGTGAAGTAAAAAGATTCTGGACATTGTTTAATCCTTCACAATACCCATTTCGGCGATAAAATATCCTATGCCAAAATAACTTAAAGAAGGCAATTTTCATTTAAAGTTATCTTTACATATTAGCAATAAGTGTTTCGGTTATTTGTGCTGGTCATGCCTTCTTTGATAATGAATAACTGAGGTTTTTACTGTTTTTAACGCTTCTTTTTCTTGGAAATAAATATAAAAAGTGAAAAAAACTCCAAGCTCACAAAAGGGCTTTGAGTAACATGCGAAAACATACGAAAAAGTTATTAAAACGATGTGCATTTAGTGAAGATAGTGATTAGTTCGTATTTAAAAGACGTTCTTCATTAATTATTTAAAAGAATATGTTATTTTCTTATAGAATTGCGGAACCAAAATAATATTCAAACTTTTACAGATAATTTGAATAATAATATTCAAATTATTAAATGGACCATTTTAGCTTTTTTTTTGGAGAACGGTTTATAAATTCATTGTATGTTGTAGATGCAGATCATACAATTTAAAACCTTTTTAAGCAAATAAATTAACAAATATTTAAAATTTAACATTTTATATGTGAAATATGTTTGATTATATGTGCCCGAAACATAAAAACAACACAAGGAACGAATGAATCAATAACCAATTAAATAAATCAAATGAAAAAGAATGAAGAAGAACAATGTTAGGAAGAACTAAGATTACTAGTCAGAAGGTTTTGCTTTTTCCCCAATCCTTTTATGTACCATTTTGTGTTGTCAACGAGTCAGTTTTGTTCTCACGAGTTAGGACGAAATTCTGTCAGGCTCTGTAGTGCCTTCATACATACTAGTGCTGTGGAGCTCTGCGTACGAAGCTCACCAAAGTTCGTCAGGTCTCCGGGTATCGCTTTGACAAACCTTTTTTTTTGTAACCCTGAACCTCATTAGCACTATCGTGTTGCAGCGCGGGAATAAGTGCAGTATTCGCACCACGAATAGAATCGTCAGTATGGAGATCCTAACCTGTGGTAATCTATTAAACTCAGAAATTGTTTAATAGCAAATGGCTTATGTCAATTAACATATTTATATTCGGTGTCTGAGGTGAAGTGACCTATTGGACATATCTCCTAATTTAAACGAATTTAAGATCTAAAAAATAAAAGTTTTCGTTAGTGAAATTTGTTCATGAAAAGTTTTTTGACCATGTAGTATTTCCAGTTCTACCGAAAATAGTTGTCAACTTTTATATTTGATTAGCATTGCATTTTTCATTTTCTCGTTGAACTATTATATGTCACGTTCGGTAGTCTGAACTTCAAACTAATTATTAGTCTCATGAGCCACAAAAGAGATCATAGAAATCTAATACTGTAAAATATCTAATTTGGACCAAAATCTCTGTTCTAGTAGACCATATTGAGACCGAAAAAGTTTTCATTGAGACAGGTGTTCAGGTTACTCTCTTGTTATGCTTTAGGCATATAATAGTAGATATCTATTCTTTATAAAAGCATTTAAATATTCGATATTGCAGTTCATACTTAAGAGCTATAAGAAAATATTTGAAGTAGCATACATTTGGTCTAAGTGTTACCGTTTTGGCGTTGTTTAACTTTTTTGGAAACATTAGACGCTTTTGGACACTTGGTAAATTTAAATACGAAAACCATGAAAGGCTACAAACTTAATTGGCATCCACCACTACACAGAACACGAAAGAAACTTAATTTTTTACAAGCGAAAAGCTGTGCAGTTCATGGCATCATTGGCGGGAATGTGCAAGTACAGTTTCTTAGATTTTAAAAATGGAAAAATGTGATTTTATGGTTTTTACCTGTCAGGAAATACAGGTAGGCTAGTCATCAGTTTTCAAATTCCTTTGGGTATAGGTAAAGAAATAATAAATAAGACTTACTCACAATCAATTTAATTTAACTATCCGACGACCGGTTTCGCTTTCTACAATATGCAAAGCATCTTCAGGTCTCGGTACAAAGTTAAACAAATGATGCCGGTACTTTATTAATAATCATCTACCGGCATCATTTGTTTAACTTTGTACCGAGACCTGAAGATGCTTTGCATATTGTAGAAAGCGAAACCGGTCGTCGGATAGTTAAATTAAATTGATTGTGAGTAAGTCTTATTTATTATTTCTTTACCTATTTGAAATGGACTCACACAAGCACACATTCATGATCCTTTGGGTATATTTTAAAATCCCTGGTCTTATTGCGGTGATGAGTGTGTACTATCTACGAGTCCATTTATGCTAATTGGTGATGAGTTTACGTGTACCCAAATTAATAATAATGAAAATAGAAAAGAACAGGAAAACAACGTCATATGGGATTTAAACAGGTTGCACGTGAAATTGCTGCTTCTCTATAAATAAATTTATCAATTAAAACATTTTAAGGTGCTCTTTGCTTCAATAGTAGATATACATTATATCTGCTGATTTGTAAATGACAAAATATTAAAATTTATACCAAAACAGTTGTAATATGTTAATTTTTAACTGTTTTTAAAGCCCATCCCTAGACCGAAGAGGATTATTTACACCGAGCAATATAAGTTAATGCCGAAGCTCTTCTTAACTGTTGCAGATGAAATAAATCACATCTATTAATGAACAACAAACAAACACTTAATATTTATTGATCATAAATGTTTGGCAATAAAATACGGCAAAGTATAGAGAAATAAGCTTTTAACCAGCTACCGACAATCGCGGCACATGCACTTTTATGGCCTTCATCGACTAACCTATTTATAACATAATCTTTTTGTTACCCGAAGCGTCATCTCGGCTTGACGTATTTGCTTTACATATTGACAGAGCATTGCCGAAGAAATATGTTTCCATTTTGAAGATTTTTATGACCTATGTGTTTGTTTTAAGATGTATCCTTTGTATTTTTCTAACGAGCTGTTAAGTTGTAAATTTCGGTCGGTACTGCTGCTTTTTACGAAGTGATAATATCTTTAATGTATGTCTATCGGTGACTTTCTCTATTTATAGATGGATTTTTCGGATTTTTTTCAAAGGGTACCGCAAAGGGAACAATATCTGTGTGAACTAAATTCTGGCAAACAAACTTTCTAACCATTAAAATTATTATATTCTGGCGAGGAAAGTATATGAGTACAGCGTAAAATACTCGGCTTAGTATAGTTTTTTTTTACAGATAAGTATAACTTGCATGTCGCGCTTGGCCGATTCGTCGAAAAAATTGTCAAATTTACTTTTTTCCGATGATTTTGTAGCAGCAGAAGACCATGATGGAACACTTAATTGTACATGACTCTTTACTTCAGATGTAACATTCTGGACTTTTACGCTGTCGTCAGTACTTAAATTCCGTTGATCTTTGTCCATTTTTCTTTAATCCATACTAAAACAAGTAATATTCCCAACAAATGATAAGCAATAGGTAGACAAAGTTCAATAAATAAAAGGAGAAAAAAGGTCTTAATTTCATTAACCCATTAGTTCCTAGCGATATGATTATGTAATGGCAAAGTGGTACCATCTAAATAGATCCTCTGTTGCCTACGTCGCAAATTTTGAGTTGAAAACAAGGCTGTTTTTATCAGAAAGTGTTTACATCGTTGTAAATTTGTGATTTTAGAAGAACTTTGTTTTGAATCTGTGCTGGGATAAAATATAACGAAAGATATAAAGCTTCAAATAATGGACTTCGTTGTTAGAGTAAGTACAGTGGAACCTGCTTAATTCGAACTTCTCTAATTCGAAATCTTCTTTATTTCGAATTTTTATTCTGGTCCCTAGCATTTCCTATATAAGTAATGGTAAAAAATCGTCATCATCATCATCATCATTGGCTTTTACAACTCTTGGTGAGTTTTTGCCGCGTTTACTATTGCCTTCCATCGATTTCGATCCTGTGCTATTATTTCCCATGGCCTTACTTCCATCTTCTCCAGGTCTTCCCTGACTGCGTCTTTCCACCTTTTTCTAGGCCTTGCTGTGGATCTTTTTACCATCTGGTCTTTCCCAAAACACATTGCTAATCAGTCTGTCGTCATCACTCCATACCACGTGGCCTGCCCATCTTAATCTATTTTCTTTTATGTATCTTACGATATTTCCTTTCCCGAAGAGAGTATCTATTTCATTGTTGTATCTGCTCCTCCATTCATTTGTCACGCTGTCCCTGCAAGGACCATATATAATTCGCAGGATTTTGCGTTCCCATACTAATAGCTTATTGGTTTCTTTCTTTCTCAATGTCCATGTTTCACTTCCATATGTCACTGCTGGTCGTATTATGGTTTTGTACATTTGGATTTTGGCACGCCTTGAAAGAAGCTTTGACCTCATTAGATGTTGAATGGCAAAGAATGATTTATTTGGTTTGATTTATTTAATGGTAAAAAATCGTCAATATTTCGAAATATATTTTGGATAATTCGAACTTCTCTACAAGCTAAAATGCCAATTTCATGCTGGAAATTTCCGCGAAAATAGGTAGTATTCTTTCCTGTCCTCACACGCCACATATTTCAAGGCATTCAAGACCATTGTACATTGTAGCCGTATTTGGCACCAAAATTGTCCCCACCCGGCACGCCCCTTCAGTAAACTTCGAACATACAAAACTTTGACGTTATCGAAAAAAAATAGCGGCAATTAAAGAAGTAAAAAAGGGGACGAAGAAAAAAATTTGAGACTGCCAAGAAATTTGGAATTTCTCATAACACATAATAATTCACACCTAGGTACTTCTTCAAGTAGATGGATATACCTACTTGAAGAATAAAGAAAAAAATCTTAAGAGTGAAAGTAAGTGCGGTAAAGAACGACAAAGGTTAAGGAGCCAGAAAATCCAAATGTGTTTTAAAATGGTTCGAACAAGCCAAGGATAAGGAGATTCCGTGAGTAGTCCCCTTATAAGAAGCAAAGCTGAACAATTTGTTGTTGAAATGGGAAAAAACAACTTTAGGGAGAGTACAGGGTGGCTAGACGGCTTTAAAGAACGCAACAAAATTCCATTTAAATCCATTTGTGGAGAAAGTGGGGCCGTTAATCAGCAGGAAGCCAACGAATGGAAAAAAATATGGAGGAGATGATTCAGGATATAGATGAAAGAGAAATCTTCAATGTTGACGAAACGGGTCTTTTATTAAATGCACTCCTTTCAAAACACTGGCATTTAAAAGTGAAAAATGTCACGGAGGAAAACTAAGCAAAGAAAGAGTCACTCTTCTTATTGGTGCAGTTCATTTATCATTTGACCAGACGTTTTTTGGTTCAAAACATATTGACGGAAGATTGCAACTCCCTTAAAAGAAAGTTAGACTTTCTTCAAGGCTTGCGAACGTGCAAGAAAGCTTCTGAGAAAGTAACACCCGAACGAACACTGTTTCAAAAAAGCTAGTTTCGTAAAAAAGGAGGAGAAGGCAGAAAACGCTAACGACCCTTTAACAGAAGAGCTGCTTTCAGTTAACGGCTGGGAGGACGTCATTTCTGATCCTGCCTTCTCTTATGAAGATTTTGTCATCGTGATAAGATGTTGCAGTGCAGCCAAAGCAACGAATCATATTACAAAGCTTAGACGTACTTAGAAAGTAAAAATGACATAAGTCACTTAATTTTTTTTTTTCACCTTAGAAAACCTTAGAATCTTTTGTCGTTGCCGAGAAGCTAAATTCTAAAAAGCAGATAAAAATTTCGGATTTCTTTGGAAAAAGTTAAAGTCCATGTTTTTTTAGTTAATTGTAACAAATGTTCTTATTTTCAATAAATTTTTTGAGACAAAATGTTGATTGTTTTAATGACGCGTTCTCATTGAGTGATTTTTAAATGTTTATTGGCCCAGATTTGGCCAAAAGTACCAATGAGAACACCTGCCATAATGACAATAATTGACCATTTTTTATAGCTTGCAAATATTTTAATTGGTATTCTTGGCCGAATTTTATTAGCCTATTTTTTTCAGTTGGCAAAATTCTGGACAAGACTAGAAACTAAAACATCTGCAAAAGTGATGATTTTTATCGTTTGCAGATGGTTTTGTAGATATCACTGTTTTTGTAGATATATTTTTAATTCGAATTTTTATATAATTCGAATTTTTTTAACGGTCCCTCGAGATTCGAATTATCCAAGTTTCACTGTATATAAATCTTATTTTAGTTTATATTAGAAAACAAATAGTATAAGAAAATATAAATACATATTTTTTATGTAAAAAAGCATTGATATTTTTTTGAATAAAAAAGTTGTTCGGTTAGAAAATTGATTAGCATTACATATTTGTAACTCTAGGATTTATCGAAGTATTAGTCTACAGAGTGTTTATAGAACATAAAAATTCGAAATTTTAAAATGCAGTATGTATTTACTAAGTTGTTTTTTTTATTTCAGAGGCCTTGCTGCAGTTCTTTAAAAAGGCCTGACTGTTCAAGAAGCTATTGATATAGCCTTTGGAAAATACAACGAGATAGATGACTCTATAGAGGCAAGTTATATACCGCCACCGGATACGGCTACTCTGACAGATGAATATTCAGGAGATGAGGACGAGGACGAAGATTTCGACAATTTGAGCAAACGTCGGCTACTTGCCGATGTAGAAGTTGAACTGCTGATGGATTATACTAGGAGAAAAAATTCCTATTCAACAGTCAGAATCGACAGAAGTTTACATTTCTTTGGCACATGATATGGATATTACACCTGCTCATATGGTATATCCAAAAGTTTCTGAATTCCGAGATTAGGTTTCGGGAGATTTCACATATAACGAGAAACAATTTCCTGAGTCAGATTATTCACTGTTTCTGGTACAGGAATCAAACCAATATGCTACTTTCAATAACCTACCCGACCCAGGAGTCTCGCCAGAGGAAATGAAATGTTTCATTGCTATATTGATTCTTAGTGGTTATAATAATCTTTCCAGTAAGCGTATGTATTGGGAGCAAGTCTTGACACTAGAAACGAACTTGTATATAATGCTATGAGACGCAACAGATTTTAGCAGATTTTGAGGCTTATTTACTTGAATTCTAACGCAAATATTAATAAGAGTAATAAGCTCTGGAAAATACTGCCATTTATAAATAAAGTAAGGGACATATTCAGAAAATATTTTGTTCCTGAAAACGATCTGGCTTTCGACGAAAGTATGGTCAAATACTACGGTAAACACAGCTGCAATCAATTTTTAAGAGCCATACCCATACGATTTGCCGATAAAGTTTTGTGCCTAAATACAGTGATGCTATTTGATTAAGTTCGAAATAAATCAAGGAAAATCTGTAACTCCTGATATTGACATAGAAAGAAACTTGTAAAGGCGGTGAAAATGATAGAAGAACTACCTGATAATCTGAAATCTTTTCTATTCTTATTGTACTTTTACAATTTATTTTCTACCCTCAGTTTATTGTATTATTTACGTTTGAAATGATACAGAGGCACGGGGACTATAAGGGAAAACTGTTTACCTATGAGCTGTCCTTTATTATCTAAAAAAGATATTTAAAAAAAGGTATAAAAAAATATGGGGTACTGATCGAATGGATCAGAATGTTGGACGACAGTACAATATTCAAATGAGAAACTGAAAACGGTACTAGGCATTGTTTACATGGCTTCTTGATGTTTTAGTCAATAATGCGTGGTGTTTGTATCAAAAATCAAACAACTCTCAGATGTCTCAAAGAGACTTTCGAAGGGCTATTGTGCAAGTTTATTTTAAGAAATATTCGTCATCTTCCAAAGGCACTGGCAGGACACAATCCCCATCTTCTAATGCGCAAATAGTAGCCGATGAGATTAGATATGACAGGATGGAACACCTAATATATAAAATTGCAAACGACAACAGAAGACGTTGTGCTGGAAGATTTTGCAAAAGTTCAACATGCAAGATGTGTAAAAAATGTAACTTGGTCTCTGTATTGATTATTTCGTTATCTATCACACAAACCAAAATGTTTTAAATTCCTTTTTCATTATTTTCAATTTTTAAATAAATAGAACTATTTACATATATTTTGTATTTTTGCGCCTATTAGTTCCTGGCGTTACATATATGTAACATCATATACTGAGTGATTTATAAATCCGAATGCGTAAATTCATTTATTTTTATATTATTATATTATATTAGCATCACATTAAAAACTGCGAAAAATAATCTGGCAATAATGAGTTATTAATTTTAGATTTCTTGAGTTCCTGCTAGGAGTCAGGCACGATCATTAATCAATTTACATAAAGTGTAACTATTAATTTCAACGAAGGGTCAATAACTTTATAGATTTTATAGTTTGTTAATAGTTTATTCGACGACTGTGGGATTGTAAACGTGTAATTTACAACTCCTATCTCAACGCTTTGCTGAGCATCTTTTACAATAACGCCTGAAATAATGAATAAATTCTTACGTGGTCATTTATTATTTTATCCGTTTAATGTCTTCAATATTCGTCATATTCAAAGACCTCGCTGCGTTTAGATGTATTTAATTACATTCGGCTTAGGAAAAATATTGAAAATAATAATTACAATGTTGCACGACGATAAAATTTACATATTTGATGTAAAAATAATATAAATTCTTGGAAATAGCTTCGAAATGTGACTTGGAATAATATTTATGAAGAAAGTTGTAAAGAATGACGTTTGGAATAGCGTAAGCACGCAGAAAACAGCAAATAATTAATAAACAAGTTCCATCAAATAAAAATACTTGTTAATTGATATTTTCGGTAATAATTCTCTCTTCTTTCGTTTGATAAAAATCTGCCGTCGTCATTTTATTTATATTTATCCCATGTGTGTCTTACTTTGGTGTTAGTATGAAACTTAGGTACATTTCGATAACCCGAAAACAGAACAGCAATCAATGGAGTCGAGACACTCGTTTTTCTAACAAATTTCGTTTTCAAAAATCTGACAGAAAACGTTTGGCTTCAGTTTTTTGTTCAATTAATGCAATTAATGTTTGTTTTTGGCTAAGTATAGTACATCATCATTATTATAATTGGCTCGACAATCCTTTTGTAAATCTTAACTTGCGCAGATAAGTCGTCATTTCCGTCGATTCCTAGCAACTTCCCTCGATCTTTTCTGTCCTCTGGATGAGAGATTGAGAATGTTAATCTCTTCGTGAACTAATTATCTGACATCTTAGCAATGTGTCCAGCTCATCACAGCCTCTGCACTTTTCTACGATAACAGTTATTTTCTGTAAACCAATGATATCTGCTATACATTTCTTGTATAAATAGAGCTGTAGTAACTCTAGGTTAATAAAGGCTCTTTACATTCCACGTACAAATTTTCAAATCATGGTCCTTATTCGTTATCGAGTTTCTCGAAGGTTAAATAGTCCTGCTTCTTTCTTTGTAACTTTCATAACATGGACTTTTTACAGGGTTGAATAGTTAGCGGAACGCCAAACTCCCGTTTTGGAGGTCCATTTCACTGCTTCTTGTCAGTTTTCGACCAACTTCCACGCAACATGGATATCGGATCTCCAATTGGATTTATCAGTTTAACAGAGGATGCCAGTGTGAATGAGAGAGTCGGATTTGAGTGGAAAAAACTAAGTGAAAAAGACTGGAACCAACTCAATGTTTTCAGGTTATATTCCCGTATCTCCCACGGGGTTGCATAACAGAAGTGAATTTCAGAAAAAATTTGAAAACAGACAATATTTACAAAGACAGCCAAACACATAAAATGAAAGGACACCAGCTTTTAGAACAAAATAATAACCTAAGTAATAATCTTGGACCTTGAATGCGACATCAATGAAAAAACTGTCTCAAAATTCCGAATAGCTATGATGATTGCCACCTCCGCCGCGGAGATGGCACTTGAAGAAGAATAATAACCTAAGCAAACATATTAATAACACCAAGAACCAAAAAAGCACTAACACAGTGGTGTACAAAAAATATACATGTGGTGACTGCCCAAAAACTTACATCGGTCAAACTGGTAGAATTTTTAAACAAACGTATAGCAGAACACAAAAGAGCTTTTAATAATACAATAGTAGATCCTATATGTTCGAAATAAAGGCCTTAAGCATCTTTATTAGAATCTATGCAAATTAATAAAAAACATTACATAATACCTGATGATATTTTATGTCTGCACTTTTCGATATTTTAACATGGAATGCAACAGTTCAGGGTCGAATTTAAAATATCTGCCAATGGTGCATTTAAAAAACAAATCAATTTATTAAATTATGATACATATCGGAAAGATCTTTGATATCGGGCTATTATTGATATAATTTAAATCTTTTTTATGTAAATTATCTACGACATGCATATTTTGTTGTAGTTTTGTTTCCAAAATCTATACATTTTTAAAATCAAAAGAATGGCTATTTTCTAGAAAATGTTTGGCTAAGGCTGTAGTGTTTAATATTTGTGTGCAAAAATCCTTGTATGTAAATATTTTTGTGTTTGCCCAATATATGTTGAATTGCAGTCTTTACTATTTATGTATAACATTGATATCATATTTTGGCAACATTTTCGACACTCCTTGACATAATCAATTATATAAGGATAAATAGTGTTTGACTGATTTAGTTACATTACTATTATTATTGCTAATATTAATGCTTAATGTTAGTTACGTAACAGCGACTATGTGACATTTAATTTATTTGTTTTTCACCTGGACGTAAAGTTCTTCACCTGTTAATTATCATTATATATTTCACGTTGGTTGATGATTTGTTCTATCTATATTTTTAGCCTTTGCGAATGATTCCATTTAGCTGAATCGAACATAATATCATCATCGTAAAGTTTACAACTTAATTGATGTACCAGGAAGCGAAATACATATATTAGCAGTTAACTTTGGTATTATTGTTAATTCATTGATCTTTTGACTTTTGAATGTAAGCGAAAACGGTCTCAGATAAAATTTTACGAGAATGATTACTTAATAGTGTACTTAGAAAAAAATGTAAGCAATATATTCTGTGCAAAAATAATTCAATGACAGTTAAAAAATGTGCGAAAAAGATGATAAATATTTTTTAATCCATATACAGTCTTAAATAAAACTAGCAGATGATAACTGTTAGATGTTCAGTATAAATAGCTGAAGATGATAGTAAAAATATAAGAGGCATAATATACCAAGAAAGCTTTATAAATACTTTATTAATTAAAATAAAACAAGTGACTACATCTGTATATACTTTTTGACTTGAATTAGTTTTTTTTATATTTTTAGGTTTGTTGTATAACGATATCCTATTTGCAAAAATTGTGAACTTTGAAATATCCCTTTTCAATTTTTAGTAGTTGTAATGTAAACATAGCAAGAAAATAAAGAATAGAAAAAATAAGGGCTAGTAGCATAGGGAGAATAATAATCATTCAATTAATTATTTATATATTCCATATTAAATACAGTAACGTATACATTTGTAATTATACAAATACTAACAATTGACCTAGTTTGACACAAGCCCGAATGTTTAATAATTACGAAATCTGAAGACATGTTACATTCCAACACGTGGAACAGTACAGCAGAATCAGCAAAATAAACTAGAAATGTTCGCGGGACATAAAAAACTAAAAAAATTTGGTCAACCAGGTAGTCAGTGATAGCTGGGCACCGTGACTGCCCGCTCAGGCAGTGATCGCTGGCTCCGGGCCGGACGCGATAGCGTCCAGTACGCGATCAGTAATAGGCAGTCGGTGTCTTCGGGCAGGGCTGTTAATACGATAGTCGGCACCAGGTGCAGATTACGCGCGATTGTTATATTTCGACGGGGTATAGTTCCGTATAAGTGTCGAGTACTGAAAGAGATCCGATTTCCAGAGGAACGGAAGGGCGTATCATTAGCTAGAGCCTAAATACGCGAAAGGTAACAAAATTCTATATACTAACCCGAGTAAATTATAGTATTACAGATTGTCACTCATTTACTTTCTTGCTAAGATCTCTTCTCGTCTCCCTTCGCGCCGAACGAGTTATTATTAATTATATCTGACAGCTTGTTAACTTAATTGTAAACCACATAGTATATTCAATACATTTGTAGACTCAGACAGAGACCAGAAGAGTACCAAATTTCGGCTTATAAATTTATCCGGCTTCTAAAGTAAGCCCATAGACTCAAACTCTTTACAGGACCTGAGACCTAGAAGTCCTTAACCCCTATTCCGAAGTTTCTTACCTTCTCGTAAATCCACGAAGACGAGCCAGCCCTCCAGACTAGTGGTACCAGTATTCCTTGCAGCCGCTCGCAGGAATAAGCATCCTTTAAGGTTCATTACCAGTATATTACAGTGGTAACAGCGTTGTACAGTGGTGAAGATTTTCTCACCCTCTAGTTCCAGATGTTACAATAGGGGATATAACCTCCCGCTAGTTGTACATTTGGCGACAGTTGTGTTCCCAGTACATTACATTTGGTTGTACACCTGGTGACATTACATACTCTACAATTTTTTGGGGAAGTATGTAGTATTTATATTCATATTTTAACATTTTTTTTACTTTGTTTTACTATACTAAAATATGATTTAATTTAATGGTATATCCTAACTTATTTGCTTTAAAATATATTGTTTCCTGTTATTCATTAAACTCGCATTGTTAAACTGGTTAGCTCATTTATTTTGTTTTAAGTTCAGAGAATTTAACTTTCTCTTTTGTTATTTTTGTGTCGCCAATACACACAAAACGTGTAAAGTATCGTATTACTGTGACCATTTAATTGAATTGTCGCTATTTAGAAGCGCCCTACAATAGGGTTATGGGCGAGCACTTGACCCATAGATTACCTAAGAATGTCGAGAGGGTTTCTGACCATCTCGATAAAACATACTTGTTACCGAGACAGCATACAGTAAGCACGGGACGTCCCCTTCTTTTGTGCCTCGGATTGCGTCGCGACGGTCAACGCTACCAATCTAATCCACTGGTTACGAATACATCAATATTTCAAAAGGTAAGTCGATTCTTTGTACAGATCATAGCAATGAGTAAAGCTAGTTAGTTCTCGTAATTTATTCACAATTATAATTGCTATTTTTTGTTAAATGTATTTACAGTCAAAATATTGCATTTTTCTCCATTATTATTTCTAAATTCATTTAAACAGCGACCTCTAAAGTTCTATACAAAACAATCATAAAGATTATATTTTATTATCAAATTTAAGCACGAAACAACAAAAGCAACAAAAGGATGTCTTTCTATGTTTTGTAGACTTTGAAAAGGCATTTGATCGCGTAAACCATAATAAAATGTTAAATTCCTTGCAGAGCATCAACTTGGATAGTAAAGATCTCCGATTAATTAAGAACTTATATTGGAGGCAGAGTGCCAAGATTAGGATCGACGATCGTACATCTAGAAATATTATGTATAAATAAAGGAGTAAGGCAAGGATGCATACTATCCCCTATGCTGTTCACTCTTTACTCGGAACTACTATTCAAGCAAGCCTTGGAAAACCTTTCCACAGGAATAAAAATTAATGGAGAACCAATATCTAGCATAAGATATGCAGATGACACTGTCCTACTGGCTGATACAGACACAAACTTACAGAGGGTTATACACCACCTTAAGGATGCTTGTCGAGAGTTTGGAATGAAGATCAACGAAAAAAAAAACAAAAGTAATGGTGATCCAAAGAAAACAGAATATCCCCTTACCTATAAAAATAAATGGGAATATTTTAGAACAGGTAAACCAATACAAATACCTTGGCTGTTGGATTAATTGCAAGCTGGACCCAGAACAAGAAATTAAAGCGAGAATTGCTCAAGCTAGGGATAGTTTCTTTAAGATGCGCGTTCTATTCTGCGATACACATATAAATATTAAATTGAGATTAAAACTTGTAAAATGTTTTATCTGGTCTGTTCTTCTCTACGGAGCCGAAGCGTGGACTTTAAAAATAAAGAGCCTGAGTAGAATCGAGGCATTATAATGTGGGTGTACCGTAGAATTTTAAAAATTCCTTGGACAGCACGAAAAACAAATGAAGAAGTACTAGCTAGACTCAATTTAGAAAAAGAACTATTGAGAACAGTCAAAAGAAGAAAAACCAGTTATTTAGGGCATTTGTTGCGCAACGAGAAATACTACATCCCTCAGTTGATAATAAAAGGCAAAATAGAAGGAAAGCGAGGAATTGGAAGAAAAAAATTGTCCTGGTTACGTAATATCAGAAACTGGACAGGACTTGGATTTGAGGAACTCTTAAGAGCAGCTGAAGATAGACAAACGTTTGCCACCATAACCGCTAACCTTCATTGATGGAGACGGCACTTGAAGAAGAAGAAGCCACGAGGCTCTCACTTACCGAAGAGGAACATTTACATATCTGAGATTTTTTTTTGAACCTATTCTCTATCCTTCCATTGTTGGATATAGGTCTCTCCCAGTTCTCTCCATCTTTCCCTATCTTGAGCTGTTCTCTGCCATGTGGGACCTCCTTGTTTCCTGATGTCATCTTTCCACCTCATCTGTGGTCTGCCTCTTGATCTCTTTGCATTGTATGGACGCCACTTTCCGATGGCATTGTTCCATCGTCCGTCTTGGAGACGTTCATTGTGTCCAGCCCATTTCCATTTCAGTTTTGCTGCTTGTTCTATCGCGTCTACTGTCTTTGTTCTGGTTCTGATCCACTGGTTACGTTTTCTATCTTTAAGTGATATACCCAACATTTTGTCTCTCCATCACTCTTTGTGCCTTCCTTATCCTATCCAAATTGGCCTGTGTAAATGTCCATGTCTGTGCTCCGTAAGTGAGCGCCGGTATTATACAGGAGTTATATACCTTGCTTCGTAAGTATAGAGGGATTGTTTGATATTTTAGACGTAAAAAGTTGCCGAACGCTGCCCATCCCATTCTTACTCGTCTCGATATTTCGGCTGTTTGATTTGTATCTGAGATATCTAGGATATAAAAAGGATTGAGATATAACCATTTCCAGCTATTGGTACTTATGAACAACTACACATAATTTGTCAAAACATATAAAAAGTATTTTAATTACACTCTTATTCAAATTTTTTTACGTTTTTCTATTGTACTCTATTGTTTTATTGGCATATTTCTTGCTAGATTTTTTCCACAAAAAAGGTTATATTTCTAAATTATCTGTTTAATAGTATAAGCGTTAAGAAGTGGTAACAAATACCAATATAATTACATTGTTAGAACGTTTCTAATAACCGTTGTTGCAGGAACTAAGTAAATTAAAAGCTTAATCAGTTCCATCGGAAATGAGTCACGAACTCAAAACAGGATTTGCATTCGGTCTCACAATTTCAATAAGGTGTATACTTTACGAACTACAACTCACACCGTTCTAAATATAAGTGTACAGAAGATGTGTTCTGTAGCATTTTCGAATAAATCGTCTGTGGATCTTGACAAGTGTTAAAATTATTCGTCCTGTTGGCAGTACTTGTTACACAACGTCTGCTAATGGTGTCTCTACTAAATAATTGTTCTGCATCGGAGCAGGGACGTTTACTGCGACCAGTGACGTACGAGTGGCAGCTGCTGGGCGCTGTGTCATCGGATACTTGTGCCCGTTTATCAAAATCATCTGAGGGTTTGGCAGCTTTGTTGTTTCTGCTGATTTACGGCACGATGTTGGCCAAATACGGGTTTTTCTAGCAAGCTTATTTGATTGTTCGATTTACATGCATTAGATTATGTGTGTTCTTTACTTCGTACAAACATTTTTTTGTTGTTTTTTAGTAAGTATCGAAATAAAAGGAAACTCCGTAACAAAAATAAAAACAAGAAACGTGTCTGTTGTTAATAGCGAGACATCTACCTAAAGTAATTTTTTAAAGAAAGCAAGTCCATTAAATACTGAAGAGAATACTAAAGCAAAATTTTAGAGTCAAGTAAATGTCGTATATTAAAAATATAAATAAATTAAAAACCTAGCTTTGCTTTTATATCGATTTGCCAACACTACCTTCTAAATTGAATAGAAATACTGATCCTTTTTGTGATACTCATCAAAATATTATTTAGCCCAGTAAATAAAAATAAAGCTAAAAGAATCCTACAGGTTTTTGAAGGTTCTTAAAGGTATATGAGGGATAGTTCATAACAAATGAAGAAAAATGGATTAAATAAAAGTTCAGATAGTGTAAGCTAATTACACAATGCATTTCTTTATTTTTCAGTATTTATCCAATCGATTTCGCATGGATTGGATGAGTTATCTAATAACTTTTTTAAGCATTGCCTTGTGCCTTATGGCTGGGTTTAGAAATTCTAGACATGATGGACGAAAGAAGAAAATAAAGAGGTAAAAATGAAACAACATACAAGCAAATACACAAGAATATCAGAATGAAGATCCAACAAGCCAAAGAAACCTGGCCTAAGTGAAAGATGCCAAGAAATTGAAGAGTTGGAACAAAGACATGATACTTTCAATCTACATAAAAAAGTAAAAGAAGCCGCTGGAATATTTAAACAAACTCCTACGTCTTTCATCGAAGATAAACATAGGAACCCTCTACTGAACATAGAAGATCAAAAAGGTAAATGGAGAAAATACGTTGAAGAGATGTTTCAAGACCGAGAGAGGACGAACATTTACATGCAGGAGGATATCGACTGGACCTTATATCACAAAGCAAGAAATTATCAAAGCGGCAAATTAGATAAAGAACAGAAAAGCTGTTGGGGAAAATAATATCCCAATTGAAATAATAAAGATATTACTAGACGAACACATCGAAGTAATGGAAGATATATTTAACAAAATATACGAAACAGGCATAATACCAAATGATTGGCTGACATCGGTGTTTGTACCACTACCAAAGAAGAGAAACTCCAAGAAATGTGAAGACCATAGGATTATTAGCCTGATGAATCATATGTTGAAGCTTTTCCTACGAGTAATACACAATAGAGTATACCATAAACTAGACGAACACACTGGTCAAACTCAGTTTGGTTTTAAGAATGGGTTCGGAACAAGAGAAGCACTTTAAGCACTTTTTTAATACGTGTGCTAGTTGAAAGATGTAGAGATGTCGATTCTGATGTATACTTGTGTTTTTATAGACTTTCAGAAGGCGTTATCGACGATAAAGACTTAAGGATCATTTCAAACCTCTACCAAGAACAAAAGGCTTAAAATCAGAATAAAAAGCGAAACATCTGGAAAAATCAATATCGAGAAGGGAGTAAGACAGGGATGTGTCCTATCACCTTTGCTGTTCAATGTTTACTCTGAGAAGATATTTCAGAAAGCTTTGGAAGGCACCACGGATGGTATAATTATAAACGGGCAATGTATAAATAACCTGCGATATGCTGATGACACTGTCATACTGGCAGATAATGCTGAAGCCCTGCAACGCTTAATGGACCGAGTAACGACAGCCTGTAGAGAATTTGGAATGAAATTGAATACAAAGAAGACAAAAACGATGGTCATCAGCAAGCACCAAAACAGAATGGTGAAGGTCAATGTCGACGGAACAGATCTGGAAAGAATAACAAGAAACGTACCTTGGAAGTAATCTTGATGAAACTTGGGACCGCTCACTAGAGATAAGAATACGCCTGGAAAAGGCACGTACAATGTTTTACAAAATGCAAAAAGTTCTATGCAACCGCCAGCTGGGCATCTCATTGAGGACTAGAATACTGAAGTGCTATGTTTTCTCCACCTTGCTTTATTTCGTTGAAGCCTGGACAATGACAGAAGCAACACAAAAAAGAATCCAAGCATTCGAACTCTGGTGTTACCGTAAAATGCTCAGAATATCCTACATGAGCCATACGACAAATGCGGAAGTCTTGCGGAGGATGAATAAGGAAAGAGAGCTTATGCTTATAATAAAAGAACGGAAAACACAATTTTTTGGTCACATCATAAGAAATCAAAAGTATGAACTGCTCCAACTTATAATCGAAGGCAAAGTCAATAGCAAAAGAGGACCAGGAAGAAGACGCAACTCTTGGCTTAAAAACCTACGGCAATGGACGAACATGACCTCCATAGAACTATTTAGGGCTACTACATATAAGATTAAATGGGCAAGTGTAATGGCCAACGTCCTTAAGAATAAGGAACCATAAGAAGAAGAAGCATTGCCTCCAGTTCCTCATTTAGCGCAGCTCTCAATTCCATTACGCTCCCTGGTGTATGCTTTCTGTCAGGGACCCTTTGTTTAAGCTCATTTCTAACGTGATCTATTGGCTTTAAGTCTGGGCTGCACGCAGGACAATTTACTATATATACCGATCTCAGTCAGATATGTGGTGATGACTAGTGCGTATGGCATCCTGCAATAAAATAAAGGCATCACCAATAAATCTCGCGTATGGAACCATATGCTTCTACAAAATGTCTCTGATGTAAGGATCCGCCATTAAACCTCCCCTACGTCCTCCACTAGGACGAAAACCAATTCGGTTTTCCCATCCATGGAAATGCCTGCCCAAAACATACAAGAACCGCCTCCTCAAGATACGAAATTAAAATTTTTATTTCAATATTTCAATTTGGACGTCTTAAAATTTAATTGGAAATTGGAATATCGACTTTCGACTTTATTTTTCTTCAAAATATTTAGTTGTTTCTGTGGTAAAATAAATACAAATATTCCTTCAGGATACGATTCTCACAGTAAAGGACCTGGTTTTGTAGTCATAAGATTTTGCCAATAATATAATAGCATGTTATACCCGAAGGAGACAAAGAAAACAAAATACTTCTATAC
Source organism: Diabrotica balteata (assembly GCA_918026665.1). Classification (NCBI taxonomy): domain Eukaryota; kingdom Metazoa; phylum Arthropoda; class Insecta; order Coleoptera; family Chrysomelidae; genus Diabrotica; species Diabrotica balteata. Next base: position 6,974,177 of record OU898280.1, read on the forward strand.
GCCTGCCGAAACTGTGACTATAAGCAACATGCAGATTCAAAATGTATTTATGTCAAACAAAATTATGCACGAAATCGATGAACTGACTCATATAGTGGCAGATGTAATATCTGATCCCACATTACCAAGAACAGAAGATCATTAGTGTCTAGAATGCAATCATAGGGAAGCTGTATTTTTCCAAGCACAAACAAGAAGAGCTAAAGAAGAAATAAGACTGTATTATGTCTGTACAAATCCACACTGTGCATCATATGGACAGAATGAACAATTTACACAACACTTTTATTCTTTTTATATTCTTTTGTAACTGGATCTTAAGAAAATAATCTTTAAACTTTAAGGGTATATAAGGCAACTATCGAACACGGTGATTATTTAATCTTGCCAAGTACTTTCGATCAATAGATTATCTTCATGGGCATCTGAAATAAGCCAAGAAACGTTTTTTATAAAAAAGGAAAATTATTTCACTTGGATAAAAAACTCCAAGTTTATGGTTGAGAAAAGTTTTTATGTGATAAAACGTTTATAGACTTACTATAGATAGAGTGATAGAGATTCTCTTGTACTCAGCAAGGCTGATAAGGGTAATTGTGTTGTAATCTTAGAACAAATTCAACATTGAGAAAGTAGAATCTTTTCTTTCAGATAACAGTTTTGTAGTTTTGAAAAAAAATCCACTTAACACCTTTATTAATAAAACAAAAGCAATGGTTACATTGTTTAATGACACTATTACTAAATATAACAACAGAAAGTTAACTGTATCTAATCCTATAACACCTAGGTTATATGGACTGCCTAAAATCCATAAACACAATTGTCCCATAATGCCTGTAGTAAGTTTTTGTAACACTCCAGTTTCTATTTTATCAGAGTTTATTTACAATCACAATTACAGTCTATCACTAATTTTAAACCTAAGTTCTCCATTAAAAATTCTTTAGATCTAATAGAACGTTTAAATAACATTAGGATAGAAGAGGGTTTTTATTAATTTCTTTTGATGTTTCCAATTTGTTTAACTTCTGTACCAAGAGATGAAACATTACCTTTAGTACACAACCTTCTAGACAATTGCAACATATCTGCAAAGGATAAAGATGCTATATTAACTATGCTTAAATTCTGTCTGGATCAGGACTTCTTCCAATTCAATCAAAAAATATATAAACAACCAACAGGTTTAGCAATGGGATCTCCATTATCACCTTTTCTAGCTGATATTTTCTTAGATAGCTTAGAACAGAAGTTTGTTAATAACAACAACAAAATAGTTTTTTGGTCAAGATATGTGGATGATTGTATAGCTCTCATACAGGGAACCCAAGATGATGCTTTACAGATTCTGGATGATCTTAATAACCTCTCATCCTAACATCTCTTTTACTCTGGAACCAGAATCTGACAATAAGTTGAACGTCTTGGATATGACTATTTCCCGTAACAAAGATTCTTTAGAGTACAATATTTATAGAAAACCCACCCAAACAGATCACGTTATACATGGAACGTCTAATCATCCAACTCAACATAAAATGGCTGCTTTCAACAGTTACATTCATCGGTTACTTAAATTTTCCTCTTTCTGATGATAATTTTAATACAGAACTTAATACTCTTAAGCAGATTGCTTTCAATAATGGCTATGATCCAACATTATATACAAACTTCTAATAGAGCTAAACTAAAAATTGCAGAAAAGCTTGCATATTCTTCACAGTTTTTTCAACCGAATGCTTCAGATAACATCAAATATTTCTCCTTCACTTATATTATAGCATTTCCAATAAAATATCTAAACTTTTTACTTCTACAATTGATAACATCTAAATTTCCTTTAAATCACATAACACTTTAGGTTCCTTCCTAATCAATACCAAAGATAGGATGAATACACTTGATAAAAGTGGTATTTACAAATTAAAATGTGATGATTGTGATGCTCTTATGTAGGTAGAACCATCAGAAAGTTATCCACTAGAGTCTCTGAACATTTGAAAAGACCAAATTCTTCAAGTTTTGGTCAACACTTAGTATCCAGCAACCACAATTTTAACATCAATTCTAGTTCATCTATCTTACATGACATTGCAGAAAGAAAAACTATCTTGAGTTGGATTTTATTGAAAGATTTGGAGATTACAAGGGAAACAAATGAAAACTCTCACTGTCTTAATACTCAAATTAATTTAAATTGTACTAAATTTAATCCTATATTTAAAAACTTTATTACAGTTTCACCTCGTAGAGGACCCAGTTCGACTGTTTAGACTTCATGCACTGAGCAGTTCAATATTAATTTTTAAAGTTCTTCCATTGACTGTGGATTCAACTGAACTACTTGGATTATAACCTTTTTACAGGAAATCGATCTTTTTATTACAGACAGGGATAATTAAAGAGATAAGATTGAACTTTTATGTTTATAAAAATTTCTTAAAATTAATTTGTAGTTCACCTAACAAATGTAGGTAATATATACAACAGTATTAATATTGAAAAATATTTCACTAATTAGTACTTGTACTTATAAGTACTATATATAGTTAAAAAATAATAGAGGAGAAATAATAGAAAAGCTTTTTCCTTTTTCAAAATAATCCTGTATGAGGATGAATATTATACGGCAGAATTTTGCAATATATTTTTAATAAATAGAAACGGTTTATTATTATTTTTTTTATATAAAAAATCCACATCTCTATGTATCATCTTCACACTCTGTTTTTATTTACAAAGTTTATCTTCGACGTTGACGCCGGACAGAGAAAGCAGGACCATTAGAAAAGACAACTAACAGCCCACACCCTACGTGTATACATACACACAGACACACAACACAGACAAATACCTCTCTCGTTTGACGACGGCTGTCCACCTGTCCACTTACCTTTGATTTATTGTAATTATATGTTATCACGAGACCGTCCATCCATCTTGACTTACGTCATATTCTCAAATGTTTGGTTTTGACCGAGGTCGAGCAAATACACAACAAAACCCTGGAATTGTGGTACAGGGTGGCTATTGTAAATGGTTATTTACTCGACATTTAACTAAAATTATACAAATTTAAATAAAAACAATTCTTCTTTTCAAAATATTCTTCTTTTGAATCATTTATTGTCAACTGGTTACAAAGGAACAATATCTTAAAGATTTGTTTGGTGATCGGAGAGCAGAAGGGCTCCCACAAATAGATACCGATGGAAAACTAAGTATTCTAACCGAAGAAGTTATGCGGGCAATAAAAGACGCAAAGAACAACAAGGCACCCGGCGAAGATCTAACAACAGCCGAACATTTTAAACACCTGAGTGATGATGCTGTCGGGAAATTAACCTACCTCTTTAACATTATATATGAACATGGCACTCTACCGCATGACTGGCTAACATCCACATATGTAGCTCTTCCTAAAAAACAAAAAGCAAGGAAATGTGAAGACCATCGAACTGTATCCCTAATGAGTCATGCTGCTAAGATTTTTATGCGAGTAATTTATAACCGCATTCACAATAAGTGTGAAGAATACCTGAGTCGTTCTCAATATGTTTTAGGAAAGGTACAGGCACCAGAGAAGCAATAATGGGATTGACACTAATGGCAGAAAGGTATCTCGAGGTTCAAAAACAGCTGTATGTGTGCTTTGTCGATTATAGAAAGGCCTTCGACCGCATTAGACACGAAAAATTGATTGAGGTGCTAAAAGAAGTAGGGCTGGACGGACACGACATAGCTATAATAAGCAATACATACTGGAACCACACAGGATGTGTTCGAACAGACAACGGAAATACCAATTATGTAAACATAGAACGAGGAGTGCGTCAAGGGTGCATTCTGTCCCCTCTTCTATTTAATGTCTATGCCGAAAATATCATCAGAGCTTCTCTTGAAGATCGCCCTGAAGGTGCCAGAGTCAATGGAATCATCATTAACAATGTAAGATATGCCGATGACACCGTAGTATTAGCAGAAACAGAAGACCAACTAAAAATATTGATGAACATACTATCAGAAGAAAGTCACAGACTAGGTTTGGATATTAATCTTTCCAAAACCAAAATCATGGTATTCCACAAGAACCCCCATGAACAAATTACACCCAACATACAAAGCAATGTCCAATATCACCCTTCAGAGCTCCCAAAGCTTCATATACCTGGGCAGAGAGCTAAACAGTCAGCTAGACCATTCAAAAGAAATTAGAAGACGTATTGAAATAGCAAGATCTGGCTTCATGAACATGCGTAAAATGCTCTGTAACCCCAAGCTATCAATCACAATAAGGTTAAGAACACTAAAGTGTTATGTGTGGTCTCTACTACTATATGGCTGTGAGACCTGGACATTAAAACAGTATGACGTCAACAAACTGAATTCATTCGAAATGTGGATGTACCGCCGAATGCTAAGAATAAGCTGGACCAGCAAAACTACAAATGAAGAGGTACTGGAAATAATGAACACACGACCTCATCTGGTTAATACAATCAAAATTAGAAAGACGTCATATCTAGGACACATAATGCGCCATAAGGAATTTGAGCAGCTCCAGGTAATATTAGAAGGCAAAATCGAGGGTAAAAGGGGTATAGGAAGAAAGAAGAAATCCTGGCTCCGAAACATCAGAGATTGGACTCACACAACAGGAAATGACTTAATCCATCAAGCCCAGAACAGAGAGAAATTTGCCATATTGATCGCCAACCTCAATAGAGAAGGCACTTAGGAGGAGGAGGTTACAACGAACATTAAATACACTGTTTTTTTTTTAATTTTTTAATTTAATCTGAATTGATAAATTCTTTTTATCCACCGATCAAAAACTGTCCTTGCTACATGACCTGCCCAGTTCTGTTTTAGTATCGGTATTCTTTCAATAACGTTTGCAACTCCTGTAGCTACTGTTGTAAGTTTGCTCATTGTTATTATTGTGAGTGTTAGAGTTTCTGCACCATAGAAAACACTTGATATTTTTACTTGATACTTTTATTTTTAGACAAGTTTGGATCTTTACCTAAAAATATACTTCATCTTTCCAAATCCAGGTTAAGCTAGGTTTATTTTTCTCTTCAGCTCGATTGATGGTTGTATTGACTTATTCTGATTTCTTGGCCCAAATATGTATACTAGTCAAGTGGCTCGATATTCTTGTCTTCCACTGAAATATTTTTGCTGTGGACTAGACATCGAGCAAAAAGACAAAAGAAGGAATCTAATCCTTATGAAAAGGAGACCAAAAAAGTGGCCTCTGATGGCGGACATATCCGGAAATGTAAATGCGCCAAATTTAAATTTTCCGACACTTATTAATAGTAGCTATATAATATTTTTCAGAATGTGTCTTAGACGAGAAAGTTTTAATTAATTATTAACGGTAAATGCGACACAATTGTTAAAAAAACATCCATATAAATAAGATTTCATGTGACATTTGGGACAAACAATAACATAACCCAACTAAATTGGATGTCAAACAAGGAGAGACTCTCTTTCCTTGTTTAATGTTGGCCTCTAGATCGCACTAACCTGTCTAACAATATTTTTGCCCCCACTATTTTTACATTCCCTCTTTTGTCTTTTTGCTCGATGGGACTAGATTGATCATTAATTGTGATTTTTGAGGAAATTTATTCCAAGATTCACTCTTTTTGTGACAATATGGAACTCTTGGAGCATTATCTGCACCCGTCCAAAACTGTCCGCAATGAAAATGATCTCATCTGCAAACTTACAGTTCATTTTATCATTGATGCCCTTTTCGTTCCAATCTTTCAGGCGTATTCTAGCAAAGTCGTAAACAATTTAGGAGACATGTTGCTCCCTTGCCGAATGCCTCATTCAATACAAAAGGAATCACTGTTCTAATTAAGTCTTACAAAAGCTGTAGCATGTTTATAAATTTATTTAATGAGGGAATTATTTTATTGGTTGGGTCCTATTCTTACATTGCTGTAAGAGTACTTTGGTTGACCATGTTAAAGTATCAGGGGTCTACTATATCAAATAGTTTTTCCAATTATCGACTTGATTGTTTGCAAATGATCATGTGTTCCGTATCCAGCTCTAAATCTTGCATGGTCGCATGGTTGATAGAAGGTTGATAGATTTGATATTAACCTATTAGTTATTTTCTTCATAATAAGTGCTTTTGGCAGTTATGACATACGAAACTGAAACTGAGGATGGAAAATAATATCTATATTACGTTAGAGAGATGATCTAAAAAAACAGATATAATTTGAATTTTGCTCTATCAAGCTCTTTCGTTTGTCAAATTTTGCTCTATATTATGAAGGGTGCCCTGAGCTTTTACTGCCTTTCCGTTTGTAATTTTAGTATTTGTTGCTTTAGTCCATTTTCATCTCTTCTGTTTATTTGTTTCCAATACGTTCTGTATTCTTTTAAGGTTTCTTGGGTGAGAGACAGAGAGAGAAAAACATGATAATAAAGCAAGCAGGTGCAAGAGTAAAAGAAAGAAAGATATAAAGCGATGTCTGGAATATTCACAACAAAACACGTATATCTGGAACAATATTTAGACACTGACTAATTGGTTAACGTCTATTCTGGTTTTATCTGCCTTTTAAGCAGTCGGTCACTAAGAGAGTATACAAGAGTATCTATGTTTTACGGGAACCAAACTAGGAAAGACGAAAAAATGTCTGTTCTATACGGAAACAAAACTCAGAGAGACTAACAGAGCGTGTGTTATCTTCAAGAGCCAACATTAGAGAGACGAAAAACACAGCCAACACTCAAGAGAGAATTTTCATTTGCGTTATCCAAGAATATCTGTATCTTGTGGTTAGGGCTAAAAATAGGTATTCAAAATTATTACTAAGGGTTGGATTAGGTAATGATTTGAAATTGAGGGTAGTATTTTAGGATTTAATACAGCGAAAAATATAGTTTTGTTTTTCGCATTTAAAAAAATTAAACAATGACCATTCCCTTAGTCAGTTGTACACAATATCCAATATAGCATGAGCTGGGTGGTACTTACTGCCATCCTGTTAAAATCACATACATTGGTGTCCATACCATCCAATTTAGGCCAAAAGAAATTGGTAAGCATAGACTTATAGTACTCAGGGTTGATGATAATGGTCTGAACAATGCCGGTCTGAAAGAAATATTGATCGATGTCGGTCAGTACAAAATCCGCATCAAAAATGGGCCTCATCTCTGAACATGATTTTTTGATGAACATTAGGATTCCAAAAGCTCCAGAGCCCAATCAGCGAATACACGCTCGGAAGGTTATACGCTATATCTACCCATGCTGATTTGGCAAAAGAGCTCTAATAAATGGCAGCCAGTTTGACAGATGTTGCTTCAACAGTATGAACCACCAAAAACTGTCAAATTTCTGGAAGCTTCTATTTGAAATAATTTCGTTCCTTTTCTTTATTGATTACTATTTTTTTTTCTATAATAATTAAGCATTTTTGATGCCATTGTTTTCTCTTTTTTGTCCTTCAGTCCAAAATTTAAATTGTCTACATATCGCATATGATACAAATATCGTATTCGAGTATTTTTTGATAGTGAATACATCCTGTATACTACAGCACATTGACTTTTCTGGGACTGGGACCCACTTAGGCAAATACTGAACGGTGTTTACTACCTGTTATATTCCGAATGTCGGCAAGTGCCCCTTTGGGATAACTTCGCTGTTTCATTTGTGCCTTTTATTTTTTCATGGACTGAAAAATTTCCTTGTTACGTCAAAAAAAGCGTATTAATATTTTTTATTACAGAGTCATAAAGAAATAATACAACGAGATAAAGAAACAACAAAAAGTTAGGTTAGCTGCATGGTTTTGGTATAAGAAAATGATATATTTTAATATGAAAATCAGCCAAAAGAAAAAAAATTTATTTGTAAAAGTTACTATTTTTTTTTCTTTTAATCATTACTTTGTTTTTTATTTTATTCTCTTCACAATATAATTAGGCAGTTTTTGTAATTTTCCAAAAATCGCTTTAATAAAATATAAGTAGTATAAAAGAGCAACGAAATTGTTACAAAAAGATTAGAAACATATTACAATAATATGAAACATAGGCACTGCAGGAATACCAGATGGAAGGGAAAAAACAACAATTGGTCAAATTTGTATTTATCAAATGTAAAATAATAGTTTTGAACAAAATTCATAAGCAAAACAAATTAATAGGCCTATGACTTATTAGAATATTTTATGATGTACTATGATTCTTAGAAATTGCAAAAAAAGTAAAAATGTTATTTAATATGACATTATTGAACTAAGGAAGGAGAGCTATGCAGAAGGAAGTTTTCCATATCATTTCAAAGGATTAACATTGCCGGACAAGAACCAATGGCACGATTTTCATTTAATTTAGCCAGCGTTGTAGTTTTGGACGATTTCGGCAGATATTAAGATTTAATGAACACCCATTTATAAAAGTTTCTATACAAAAACCATAACTTTATTTAAAAGAGTATGTTCATAATTTTTGTTCCCATATCTTGTATATATACAACATAATATATTATACTTTTTTCATTCTGTTATTCTGCCACATATGAATATCTGTCTACCAGTAGGTCAGCTTCTTTGACAAAGATTCCAGGACTCTTGTAATAGTGGTAGAGGTATCAGACAGGCTAGTCTCCATGTAGCGGGGCTATCCAAAAGTTTTACAACCGAACTTCTCCTTCTAAACATAGGAAATGCTCTCTGATAGTCATTATGCTTACTGGTCACTATAGACTCAGATAGTATCAATGTGATGAGGAGTAGAAAACCTTTCAACATGTCCTCTGGAAGTGTCAGGCATTGGCTTTAACAAGATACAGATCTTGGGTTCGCCTTTATACAATCCAGTCAAATGAAGGAGTCACTTAAGAGACTTGTGAATTTGTATGAGGCCACAACTTTACTAAAGGATTAGACGGTTGGTACAGCAGGAAGAACTTTGATTTAGAGTTCCTGCTGAGTCTAGCAGACATGGAAGCATGAAATTGCCTGAAAAACGCCGAAAACTAGGTGATGGGTCTAGTCCAGATGATAGGAATGATACAACGGACCCGCCTGAGGAGGTGAAAGTGTCTGAAGGACATACAAATAGGCCCTGCCCCGATCTACCATGATCATGATCAGAGGCCGTTGTTGATACTAAATTCTCGTATTTTTTTCATTTCGGTTCATAACTTTCTCTTCGAATTTTTTCTATGCTATTGAGGCCTCTGTGCGGCTCTATTCCTATTTTCTCACTTCAATTTTTCATTATTACTGTGTTGTTTCCGTTTGCTCTATCTAAATTTTATTGTAGTTTTTCATAAAATTCTATGACTTTTGTATCTTGTCAGTGCTGAGTTATTTTTTATTTAACATATTTATATACCTAGTGTTTATTGTGTTAAGATTTTTAAAGTTGTTGGTTTGGTTAATTTCATGATCTTTCGATCCCTATTTCATTTGTATAGTTTTGTCTGTTTCCTTTCTGTTTTTCTTCTTTTCTTTTAATTTCTCTTTCAATTTTTATCTCTCAGTTAAATCGCTGTTGATCTAGATTTGCTCGATTTCTTCTTACTTTAGTTGATTTTTGTCCAATCTTTGTCCTTTTATCTTCATGTTAATAGTAGTTCTCGAATCAGAACCAGAACAAAGACAGTAGACGCGATAGAACAAGCAGCAAAACTGAAATGGAAATGGGCTGGACACAATGAACGTCTCCAAGACGGACGATGGAACAATGCCATCGGAAAGTGGCGTCCATACAATGCAAAGAGATCAAGAGGCAGACCACAGATGAGGTGGAAAGATGACATCAGGAAACAAGGCGGTCCCACATGGCAGAGAATAGCTCAAGATAGGGAAAGATGGAGAGAACTGGGGAAGACCTATATTCAACAATGAAAGGATAGAGAATAGGTTAAAAAAAATAGTAGTTCTGTCTTTATAAAATGTTTAATGTGTCTTAAACTAATTTTGTGACGCTCTGTAACACAAATGTCTTTTTTCCGAAGAAGAACTAAGAAGAAGAACGTAGATACGTACATAAAATGCCAAAATTGGATGTATTACAGTGAAGATGGACTCTGATAAAAATATGTAGAAAATAATGTAATATACGAGAAAAATGATAAGATTATTTGTTGAAATACAAATATTAGATCATCTTTTTGAGAATACACTAGTTTTTCTTTATCCAGATTTTTACTATGTTTACTTTAAATATTAATTTGTTAAAAATAAAATGATAATTTCTAATTAAGAACTGAATATTTTATTATACACACGTTTTTATTAAAAAAATCGCTTGAATGACTCTTTGATGTGTATATATAGATTTAAGTGGTGGAAGGAGACTAATCTCGACACATTCGTTAATATGCCATATGCTATCCCATTACAGGACTTGCTGAGCTCATATCCTGTGGGATGTCCACCTATCGAAATTACCCAAAGACGGACGTTTTTCCAAGGAAAGCGATCTCCAGTGCCCGAACAGTGGTCATAGGTGAGATATCTTATTTCTGTGGACCGCAATCGAAACCAGACACGACTAACGAAGTTAGAGCGCTCTCTTTCGCCCCTTCCTTTCATTCTTTTTCTCGCTCATCAAGCCGGTCGATCGAGTGAGCTGATACTTTCCGCTTCCTGTTTTTGAGACTGATTTTCTTCGCCTCTCAAAAACGATTCGTTAAATCGTCTTGAACAAGAAAAATTTAAGGACGATTATAAACAATATAAAAAAATAATATATAGGTTTTAAAAAGTGTATAATTATGAAACACAGAAATGCTCGTCTATCATGTGCGATTGATTTTTCTAATATTGTTCTTATAATAAATATCGCGTATGTACAGATGGTTCACAAATATAGTGCCTTCATTATCCTAACAGCTTCTTCCCTTATAAATATTCGACTGTTGAAAATTTGTAAGATATCAGGACGACTTACATGATTCGCAGATTAAATGATTCTGCAAATTGTTAAGGTTCAAAATTCTAAGAATTTGAACTTGATACACTACTTAAAATTTATAATTTGCACTAATGTTGATACCCAAGTTCATTTTTGAGTTTTTTAGGGAATCAGTGTTTAAAAGATATACGTCGTACATGAAAAACAAACAGTTGAAAATAGTCTTTAAGTTAACAAGTTATTAGAAGTTGTAAAATTTGGCGAAATATTTCGTACAATGCGTCCGTGAATGATAAATATAACACAAAAGAAGCTCCTGTTAACTCGCCATGAAAATTGTCATTTAGAAGAATCAGAAAGGCCCAAAGAACTTATCTGTTATTGAATGCCAATGAAATAGTTAATAGTGAAAGACAAGTCTTGCAGGTCTCACAATAACAATGAAAGAATTGAAAAATGCAATAAAAAATAGCCAAAAGTAGAAAAACTACAGGACAAAATCAAATATACCAATAGATATACTTAAAATACTTGGAAATAAAGGGAAAAATCATTTTTTTAGCCTTTTAAATAAAATATACGAGACAGGGAAATAGCAACAGACTGGGTTTACCTCCCCATTGGTAATGCTTTAAAAAAGGAAATGCTAAAAAGTGTTCCGTCGATAGCATAATCATCTTAATAGTCACGTTTTAAAATCTTTTCTTCAGATTATTTTACTTCCAAAATTTATGCTTCAATTACATAGTTATACGCAATTTGGTTTGATGTTTTTTCTTCTTGTACTTTGTTTACTTGGAGTTGCATGTCCTGTTTTGTATGTGCTAGGAAGGCATATATCATCAGCGTAATATCAGGTCTTCTCAGTCTGTTTGTTTAATCCTCCCAGTAAATTCCTCTATTAGAGTTTACCTTTGATTAGTACGGAGTCCAAGTACAATGTTAAAATAGTATGGGGGATAAAAACACAGCCCTGCTTTACTCCGTTTAGCATAGCTATTGGGTCAGATGTTATGCCGTTGTGTAGGATTTTCGCTTTCTGTGTCACTGTAGAGTTCTTTTGATGAGATTTACTATTTTTTCTGGTATTTCCTATTTCCTGCAGTGCTTTCCATATGTCCGTATGTGTGAGTCGTGTCAAAAGCTCTCTTGAAGTCCACAAAGCACACAAAGAGAGGAGAGTTGAATTCCTGTGACTGTTCTTACAATTATTCTTAGTGTTGTTAATTTGGTCCACGCATGATCTGTTTGGTCTGAAACCGGCTTGTTCCTTCCTCAACATTGGTTCTAACACTGTTTGTTAGCTCTCGGTTGTTTATAATTATTGCTGCTTTAATTTATTTATTAGTATTCTGAAGTGTGATTAACTCTCCAGTTTTCGCAATATTCTTCTGTCACCCTTTTTTGGTATCTTTAATTATTATTCCCGTTTTCCATTCTGTTGGGGAACTTTTTCCTCTCCCCAAGCCCATTTTCAAGATGGTTTGGATTAGCTCTACCACTGTACCCTGGGCAAGCTTTTAACAACTCTGGTGGAATATTGTCAGGGCCGGCTGCTTTGTGTGCTTTCAGTTTTTCTATGGCCATTTCTATTTCTTGCGTTGTTGGTTCGTTGGTGTTAATTCTCAGTTGGATATTGGGTATTACGGTTTTAAAACAAAGTACAAGAAGAATCAAAAGGAGGTTGGTCTAGAAATAAACATCAAACAAAACCAAAGAAATGCGATTTGGTACCAGAAACAACCAACACTATTATGATCAACGACCAGAAAATTGAGAGAGTAGCGGAATTTGTATATCTGGGCAGCATAATTGACTGTAATGGGGGGTACAGAGCGTGATGTACATGAAAGAATAAATAAGGCTCGCAACGCCTACAACATGCTTACCAACATATGGAAATCCAGGATTTACCCAACTAAAAACGAAATTAAAAATCTCAACACAAATGTAAAAGCTGTATTACTGTATGGCTGCGAAACGTCGGAAGATATCAGCACCCATAGTACACCAATTACAAGTTTTCATCAATAGAGCGTTACGAAAAATCCTTCGTATATGTTGGCCTAACCGAATCTCCAATGAAAATTTATGGAACCAAAGCAACCAAGAAAATGTCATAAAGCAAATAAGGCGAAGAAAATGGAGATGGCTTGGGCCACACACTCCGTAAAACCGCCAAATGACATTGCCAGGACAGCGCTGGATTGGAATCCCCAAGGCCGACGGAAATAGGCAGACCTAAGGGAACTTGGAGAAGGACAGTACTGGACGAAGGGAGAAAAATGGGAAAATCCTGGCTTGAAATCAAAGCACTAGCCAGAAATAGAGTTCGCTGGAGACACTTTGTCGGAAGCCCTATGTTCCTCTTAGGAATCTTGGGAATATTTATATATATATATATATAATATATATATATATATAATATATATATATATATATATATAGACAAGGTAGTCCAAAGTTTTTTGACTTAGTTTGGAAATAAAAATATGTAATAATACTTTTTTCTTTTTGGGTGTGGTAGTCAATAAAAAATTAGCTATTGCTAAGGCGTACTATTTATTCTGAATTCCGAGCTTTCGGTGGTTATTTGCCACCTTTATCAAGGTCTACAATGAAAATTACTGTGTTATAACATTAGGCTGATGTAATATAAAAGTTATAAAAACTTACCAGAAAGTAAGATTCATAGCATATAAAACACAACGTTAAATAACATAATGTGACCTGAATTATTGAAGGCATTAAAAATTTTAAAAACTTTAAAATACTTAAAAATTAAAGAACATGTTACAAAGTTTAAAAAGTAAAAAATAAGACGACATGTTTGACAAAAAACAGTCGTCTTCGCAGGTTTGAATTCAGTCACATCTCACGAACAGAAAGAGGTAGTAGGAGGAACTATTGTTGTTTAAATAGTTCGATGTAACTACAAAAAACAAACTTTCAAACTGATGTCTAACAAAATGCCGTTTGTGATTTTAGGTACTACCAACCATGTTACCAACTTAGAATTGAGAGGGAAATTTAAAAAAAGGTTTTATTATGTCAAAAAATAAAAAGAAAATAGTATTTAGTAAATAGGTTTAGAAAAAACAAAACAAACAAACAAAATGAACATCTGAATAATAACTGAAGTTAATCATGATAATTATAGCAATTAATAATGGAATTTACGAAACATGAAGCACTCTGAGGTATTCTGCATCTCAGAGTGCTTCATGTTTCGTAAAATTCCATTATTAATTGCTATAATTATCATGATTAACTTCAGTTATTATTCAGATTGTTCATTTTGTTTTGTTTGTTTGTTTTTTCTAAACCTATTTACTAAATACTATTTTCTTTTTATTTTTTGACATAATAAAACCTTTTTTTAAATTTCCCTCTCAATTCTAAGTTGGTAACATGGTTGGTAGTACCTAAAATCACAAACGGCATTTTGTTAGACATCAGTTTGAAAGTTTGTTTTTTGTAGTTACATCGAACTATTTAAACAACAATAGTTCCTCCTACTACCTCTTTCTGTTCGTGAGATGTGACTGAATTCAAACCTGCGAAGACGACTGTTTTTTGTCAAACATGTCGTCTTATTTTTTACTTTTTAAACTTTGTAACATGTTCTTTAATTTTTAAGTATTTTAAAGTTTTTAAAATTTTTAATGCCTTCAATAATTCAGGTCACATTATGTTATTAACGTTGTGTTTTATATGCTATGAATCTTACTTTCTGGTAAGTTTTTATAACTTTTATATTACATCAGCCTAATGTTATAACACAGTAATTTTCATTGTAGACCTTGATAAAGGTGGCAAATAACCACCGAAAGCTCGGAATTCAGAATAAATAGTACGCCTTAGCAAAGCTCTATTTTTTATTGACTACCACACCCAAAAAGAAAAAAGTATTTACATATATATATATATATATATATATTATATATATATTAATATATATTATATTTATATATATTATATATATATATATTGATATTATTTATAATTAGATTTGGTTTGATAATTATTTTGGAACTAAGAGGGAACATACTCATGTGTACAAGTATGGTCTCAAAGGTGTAGAAATGTCAACCATCAAGTGTACAGTGTGTAAATCAAATTCTTGATTGAGTTTGATAATAGATGACAAAGACTTAAGATTTCTACAAAATCTGTACTATCAGCAGCAAGCAAATGTCATGAAGTGACCTAGGTACTTCTTAAATCAGTTTCCGTGAAATGAAATTAAGATCAGTGATCTGATATGTCGATAATACTGTGATACTTGCGAGTTTAGCATACTATATTAAAATAGACAAAGCGAGAAAATCACTTATCTTGGTTCAAATATAAAAAGATATGGAAATATAAGCAAAGATATCAAAATCCGCATTAAATAGGCCAGAGCAGGTTTCTTACGAGTGAAAAAAAAAAGTTTGTTATAATAATGTGATAATAAGATTCGTCAAATGTTACATCTTCTGGACATTATTGTGAAATTGAAAGCTGGCTCCCACATGTTATATCTACAAATGTTTATTGCAATTTGTCACATTTACACGCGTAAATTATATTGTTTTAGTATATGCTCTCATTTCAGTGTTTTTGATTATTCTTCATTTTTAAATTATAACGTACGCCACTGTAGGTTTATGTCACCTATTAATACCGAACGGTGGGAATTTTTATTTTGTAAATTTCTAACAATGTTTTTGTCAATATTTTCCCAAGGACAGTGAATTTACTACTGTATAAAAAAACAATAGAAATCCCTAATACACTATTAAAGAACAAGATAATATCTCAAGAAGAAGAGATTTTGATAAACTTAAACGACATCTCGAATCATAAACAACCGGTAAACTGACAGACAACTATTTACTTTGATAAAATAACTAACTACATATGGAAACCTCGACAACAGTAGAAACTTCAACTGACAGGTTATTTTTTAGGGGTCGAAATCCGCAACCACCCCCTCCGTCGGCGGCCCGGCTAAAATCGCCTCACCTTTGCTCTCTGAGAGAGTGCGAGCAAGTCCGGCATAGTCGCAACCAACCCTCTAGATTTATAGACGTGGAACGGGTGACATCGCGGGTCCTGTGCCCGTTTAATTATAATACTTTATTGCCCAATAAATCTAGACATTCCCCTGTCCCCTCTACGGCAGCTTTGAAGGATAGCGTTCAATTCTAGGCAACCCCGACATATTTTATGACCGAATTATGCATTATTTCTCGAACGGTATTTCCTCTCGTCTTTCTTGATTGCCAGAGACGGATTGAGGGGTGACAGCTCCGATCAGAACGCTATTCAGGATTCGCATTATGTTATTAAAATTTTTCGACACCCGTATTGCATTCAATAAGCAATACTATGAAAACATCGCACAAGAACTAGAAATAAAAGTATGCACAATGTATTGGACATCCCCTAAAAAAAAATTGTTTAAAATCCTTTATAAAAGTTATCAAAGGGCCTCCCTTTTCTATATTTTTGACATCGAGGGCCTTCCATACTTAAGTTTTAAGTTGAGTACTACACGAACACACCACATTAAAATCACATTCTACCATATTTCAATTTCAGCTCAACAACATATCTAAACACACCTCCACCTACTACATCAATACTCAATAATAAATCTTTTAGGACCCTTCTTCCCACATGTGCCTTTTTAAACCATTTTCTATGTACCAAATGTCTCACAACATACAGGGCCTTTTGACAAAATCTTTAGCTTAAAATAAATAGATCCTTACACATGTATAGTTGGTTGCCTATCAATCCTACAAAATTTCATAAATTCCAGTTGACCCACATTAATTTTAAAAAACCAATTTTCAATGTTTCAAATATAGCTATTTGATTAATTTACAATACAGATTACAATATTGATGATTGATACTGTTACATTATTATAATTTTAACTTTTTTCAATTTTAAATAAGGCTGACATCTGTCATTTTTAGACAACTACCGTAAGTTACACTGACTGCTCTGACACAACATCCGTCCTAACATGTCAACAATGTCATTTTGATCAGTTGTTATCAACAGGTCCTCGTAGACACTTCGTCTCAGGACCATTTTACTTATGTAGAGTCATACGCCGCCATGTTACCTATCCAACGGTAACTTAAACATCACAAATTATAACTATTAATAATGTAATACAACTACAATTTTAAAACATTTTAAAGGGTTTTGACCCATATATTTTGGTGGCTACTAGCATGTACAACCGTAAGCATTAACCACATTTTGCTCTAACCTTTGTCAACATTTTAATTTAACGTTCTTTTTAATTAAAGTGGTTATATACTTTCAGGTTTGCACTGATGATGGATTTATCAATCCGAAACGTTTTGCAATGTGTTTGTGATAGCCCGTTTGGGCATTTTTTATATACCTTTTATAAAGGATTTTAAACAATTTTTTGTGATATATGGTATACAGCCAGCTACAGCAACTTAGTTTCCTAGTGGAATCCCTAAAAAAATTCACTAACAGCTGTAAAATATACAGATGAATAGAACAATTTAAGAGAAAATTGTAAGAAAAAGAAAATTGAACAAAAATTATTTTATTTAACTAATAGACGCAAAGTACCGATAGTGTATGGTTAGTTTTACTAGATTTCATATTTTAGTATGGCATTTACAATATTTAGAATACGCTTACATTTACTAGGTATAAACTGTGAGGCGTGGCGCAAAATTTCGTGCTCAATGCTTTTTAAATGCAATCATTTTTTTCGAATCGTGAGAAAGCTAATAAATATTTTTAAAAATTTAACGCAGAATGAAAGATTACATTATTACCGAGGGCCGAAAGTCCCTTAGAATAAAAAAAGTTTTTTTGAATGAGATATTTAAATTAAAAATCACACTAAATTTTCTTTTTTTTTTCAACCCCTGACCGAGACAGAAGACGAGCTCTAAAGATTAACACACATCTTCAATACAACAGCCAAGAAATACAATCTGATAATATCAGCAGAAAAAACCAAATGTATGATAACACCTAAATACCCACACGACGTAAACTTAAAATTGATGGGAAAATAATAAAGCAGGAAGCAAGGTTTAGATATCTGAGAATAGATAAAACTAGTTACGGAGATGTTGAAGAAGAAGTAAAACAACAAAGCTTAAAAGCAAGTAAAGCGGCGGAATCTCTTAATGACACAATCTGGTCTGATCTCTTAAAGAACAAACACCTAAGACCAGACACAAAAACAAGATCTAGAAAGCAGCAATTAGACCTATATTAACATACACAGCGGAGACAAGTCCTGACACATCTAAAACGAGAAGACTACTAGAAACACAGATAAAACACAGAAAACAGAGATGAAAATACTCCGACAAATATCAGGGGAAAGTCTGTTGGATAGGTAGAGAAGCCAAAACATAAGAAGAGCATGCAATATAGGAAGACATAAATGGATGGATGACAAAACGGAATTAGGAGTGGAAAGAACACATTAGTAGAATGGCAGAGGATTGGATAGTACGAATAACATGAGATAAGTAACCAAATGGACGAAGAAGTATTAGCAGACCAAGAAAAAAAAGTGAGATAATTTAATCAATTTAGGAGGCTAATATTAAAGAAGAAACAGGCTTCAAAGCCTACATACAAGAAGGAAGAAGAAGAAGAGTTCAGGCATTTTTTGGCTATTCCGGAACCAGGCGATTTGCAATTTATTATGTGTTAGCATTGGCATCTTTTCTACTTTTCTGTTTTTTCCAATTACTAAGAATAATAATCAAAAAATCAAAAAACTTATTAAAACAACTATTTTAAAAGTTACAGTAGCTCATGTCTGCCAACTTTAGTAATACAGAATAACAGAAAAGGAGAAGAAGAGGAGGAATTATCTCCATTTTTGGGTCAAAAATCGCGATTTCATTCTACCCTAGTTTAACATATGATTTAATATTGTTTAATGTCTTATTGAATTAAGAGCACCGTTGTCAACGCTGACAACGCTGGTCACCGTTTGAAAACCACTCCCCTACATCAACCATCCTCACATCTAGGGATAAGTTTCACCAAAGGCAAAATATTTTCTTAATCTTCACCCGGAGTATTGTCCACGGTTTCTTCATCCTCGCCCAACAGCTTATCCAAAGACTTAGCAATTGTTTGAGCCTCAACCTTATCCCATGCACTTAAGATTAAGTAGGAACTATGTATCAAATTAATAGTTTTTCAATGCAGGGATTAAGGCTCGGTCCTCGGTAAGATTCTCCGATAGTTTCTCTTCAGCGTCTCTAAAACACCCTTGTCCATAGGTTGACAGGTAGTTGTGACAATTAGGAGGGAGGAACATGGCCTTTAAATCCCAATCTTTAGATTCACTTTCATCATTATCTAACCGCAAAACTACTTTTCTTGGTAGATTATTATCTCCTAAAAACTTCTGTGTTGATGGTAATAAATACATGACGAACCAATCTTTAAAAATATCACTGCTCATCCATGCACTTTTCTGATTGCAATATTTCACTGGCAGAGCGTGTTTTAAAATTATCTTAAATACTCTGAGGTTTCTTTGCCTTTTTAGTCATTATCAGTTTCGTTTTATGGTTTGATGTGACATTGCTATAGGTTAAAATTGTTACCAGCTCTTTGCTGCGTTTATAGTAAAGAGCTTTATTTTTTGCTGTAAGACTCTTAATGTTAAAGGCGTGCAGTTAACCATGGATGACAGAAAAAATTTTAAACATGATGGACGAAAGAAGAAAATACAGAGGTAAAAATGAAACAACATACAAGCAAATACACAAGAATATCAGAATAAAGATCCAACAAGCCAAAGAAACCTGGCTAAGTGAAAGATGCCAAGAAATTGAAGAGTTGGAACAAAGACATGATACTTTCAATCTACATAAAAAAAGTAAAAGAAGCCGCTGGAATATTTAAACAAACTCCTACGTCTTTCATCGAAGATAAACATGGGAACCCGCTACTGAACATAGAAGATCAAATAGGTAGATGGAGAGAATACGTGGAAGAGATGTTTCAAGACCGAGAGAGGACGAACATTTACATGCAGGAGGCATCGACTGGACCTTATATCACAAAGCAAGAAATTATCAAAGCGGCAAATCAGATAAAGAACGGAAAAGCTGTTGGGGAAGATAATATCCCAATTGAAATAATAAAGATATTACTAGACGAACACATCGAAGTAATGGAAGATATATTTAACAAAATATACGAAACAGGCATAATACCAAATGATTGGCTGACATCGGTGTTTATACCACTACCAAAGAAGAGAAACTCCAAGAAATGTGAAGACCATAGGATTATTAGCCTGATGAATCATATGTTGAAGCTTTTCCTACGAGTAATACACAATAGAGTATACAATAAACTAGACGAACACACTGGTCAAACTCAGTTTGGTTTTAAGAATGGGTTCGGAACAAGAGAAGCACTTTTTTCAATACGTGTGCTAGTTGAAAGATGTAGAGATGTCGATTCTGATGTATACTTGTGTTTTATAGACTTTCAGAAGGCGTTTGACCTGGTGAAACATGATAAACTAATAGATATTTTAAGGTCATGTAATATCGACGATAAAGACTTAAGGATCATTTCAAACCTCTACCAAGAACAAAAGGCTAAAATCAGAATAAAAAGCGAAACATCTGGAAAAATCAATATCGAGAAGGGAGTAAGACAGGGATGTGTCCTATCACCTTTGCTGTTCAATGTTTACTCTGAGAAGATATTTCAGAAAGCTTTGGAAGGCACCTCGGATGGTATAATTATAAACGGGCAATGTATAAATAACCTGCGATATGCTGATGACACTGTCATACTGGCAGATAATGCTGAAGCCCTGCAACGCTTAATGGACCGAGTAACGACAGCCTGTAGAGAATTTGGAATGAAATTGAATACAAAGAAGACAAAAACGATGGTCATCAGCAAGCACCAAAACAGAAGGGTGAAGGTCAATGTCGACGGAACAGATCTGGAAAGAGTAACAAGAACAACGTACCTTGGAAGTAATCTTGATGAAACTTGGGACCACTCACTAGAGATAAGAATACGCCTGGAAAAGGCACGTACAATGTTTTACAAAATGCAAAAAGTTCTATGCAACCGCCAGCTGGGCATCTCATTGAGAACTAGAATACTTAAGTGCTATGTTTTCTCCACCTTGCTCTATGGTGTTGAAGCCTGGACAATGACAGAAGCAACACAAAAAAGAATCCAAGCATTCGAACTCTGGTGTTACCGTAAAATGCTCAGAATATCCTACATGAGCCATACGACAAATGCGGAAGTCTTGCGGAGGATGAATAAGGAAAGAGAGCTTATGCTTATAATAAAAGAACGGAAAACACAATATTTTGGTCACATCATAAGAAATCAAAAGTATGAACTGCTCCAACTTATAATCGAAGGCAAAGTCAATAGCAAAAGAGGACCAGGAAGAAGACGCAACTCTTGGCTTAAAAACCTACGGCAATGGACGAACATGACCTCCATAGAACTATTCAGGGCTGCTACAAATAAGATTAAATGGGCAAATGTAATGGCCAACGTCCTTAAGGATAAGGCACCGTAAGAAGAAGAAGCAGTTAAATATTTATTCACTGTTAAATTCTCAACCTTAATAAACTCTTAAAACAGTTTCTTTAAATGAAGTTTGATGACAATTTCTCATTGCAAATACACAGCTAACGAATCCTGTAGCGCTTCTTATAGTTTAGCCAGCTGATACTTTTTTATACATCAAAATCGACTTTTACTCGAAAACAAAAAACCCTACTGAAATATCCTTAACTCCGTTCCTGTCGATATCTCCCTTTATGTCGATCTAACCCTCAGTCTGAATTCGGCTCACTGTTTTGGAAATGTTTTGTTGGACTGCGGAGACGTATTAAATAAAATTGAATCGAGAAGAAAATGGGCACGAGTACGCCGAATTCGGGGGTGTTATTGTTTGCTAGAGGTCGCTGGATCCGGATTTAATTTTTGCGATTGCCTCACCTAATGGCCCACTTTTCTTGCTCGTAAGGTGTTCGGGATATTAAGTGGAAAGGTGCAGATTGTTTCCGTCGCGGCAGCCGGAAAAACGTACTTGAAAATATCTCTGTATAGGTATTATTAAGTATGAAATTCCGAGGATTTGTACAAATTGTTCTTTTGACTTCCAAAACTTTGGAAGCAAACACTTATTAAACGAATTTGCTGTCAATTTGGGCGTAGCACAAGAAACCTCTCTTATGTCTTTTATTTAAGATACTAAATTAAATGGAAGAGTTAGATAAAAACCGTTTTTTGGGCATATCTAAGCATTTTCTTAGCTAGTCAAAAATAATATTTTTATTTTTGACTATTTTATTAACATAAATATTCAGTGTTGCGAAATATATTTTTTCTACTCTTTTACTAGTAAATTGTATATTATACCTACTATTTGGATACTAAGTAAATGCATCATAACAGATACTGACACGTAATGACTACACGTAATAAAAAAAATTACGCTTCAGTTTTTATAAAAATGTGTAATATCACATAAGCCATCGTAAGTCAGTTGGTCGAGTTAACCATGGAAACGAATTAACAGACGTTATTTTGACAGATTAAAAATTACTAATCTGTCAGTGTAAATATAGTGGTTTTTAATTTTATTTTTAATAAATGAAAATAATCGTAGAAAAAGTATAGTACACAACTTGAGTTGTAAGCTTATTACATGCTTGTAAAATTACTGCGCTCGGCCGCTATGCGGCTCGCAGCGCAACTTTTTTTACTCGCATGTAATAAGCTTCTTACAACTCTCGTTATGTAATATACTATTACATCTTAAAAGATAAGTTAACCGCAACATACTTTGACGTGAAAAGACGGGTACATTCTATTTTACAAAGAAATGTCTATCCCCGATAACTATCTATCAGATAGGATAATATTTATTTTAGTTTATTATTTTAAAAATTTAAGTTTTAATTCTTTTGAAAATTTTGTTGATCCAAAAAAATTGGCTGCGAATTTGGTGATCGGTAAAAAATATAATACAAAACTCGAGCTTTCTCAACAAATGAATTGTTTTACTAGTCCCATATAAACATATTTACCTTGGATAAAACCATAACACGTTTAACTTAACTTATATCGTAATATTTTTTAGTTCTTTGTTCTTCCACCAGTTTCTTTTAATTTTTGTATTCGAATAACGATAACACGTTCATGATGCATAAATATTTTTTAAGTAACGAGTCAGTCTGATACGTTAAATGTTTAGTACAATATATTTAATAAAAAAAATTGGCAAATACCTTTTATTCTGACAGTAGTTCGAAGGTCGTTAGATAAACACTTACCTAAAACAAAAAAATATGTATTATTGAAAAAATATTTAATAATATTTAATTCTATTAAAGTTATAAAGCATATACCAATAATAAATGGGTACAACTATCAAATAATAAACAAAATTTATAACAAAATACAGACAAAAGAAAAAAATAATACCAGCTTTCAGAACAAACATCAATTTAAGCAAATATATTAAGAGCAACAAGAGCAAGTAAAGTAAAGCAAGTTAAGTAAACAACAGAATATAAAACCGTCTATATATGTAAATAATATCAAACTTGAGCAAGTTGATAAAAATCGTCTACCTTGGACAGCAATTAAATTGTAATGCAGGAAATCACGGCGAAATTAGATCCAGAATAGAGCAGGCTAGAGCTGCTTTTAGAAGGATGTCCAAGGTGTTATGTAACAGAGACCTAAAATTGGCATTAAGGATCCGCCTACTTCGCTGCTACGTGTTCTCGGTCTTACTTTTATGCTGTCGAGTCCTGGCACTGTGAATAAAATCGATCTAAATCGCCTTGAGGCTTTCGAAATGTGGTGCTATAGAAGAATTTTAAAAGTTTCCTGGTGGAGAAGATTCGTAACTCCACAATACTAGAACGTCTCAGCAAGACTACTGAGATCATAAAAAGCATCAAGCAGAGAAAGCTGGAATATTTTCGGACATGTAATGAGAGGTCCCAAATATAGATTGCTACAAAACATCATGCAAGGAAAAATAGCAGGCAAACGCAGTCCAGGACGAAGAAGAACCTCATGGTTGAAGAACTTGCGATACTGGTACGGTGTAGATACAAGCATGCTATTTAGGGTGACAGTGAATAAAATTAAAATAGCTATGATGGTAACCAACGTTCTGAAAGGACATGGTACATGAAGAAGAAGAAGAACAAGAGCAAAAAGAAAAATCTCTTACACACTGGGGTATACAAACTTACATGTGATGACTGCCCAAAAACTGACATTGGGCAAGTGATTAATTTGCCCACCTCAGATTCGCTGACGACATAGTGATTATAGCGAGCACATTCAAGGAACTGCCAATTATGTTGGGGGAACTAGCAGCCAGCTACAAATACGTCGGCCTAAAAATGAATATGAAAAAAACAAAAATATTGACAAACACAGATGACCACAGACATATAACTATAAATAGCAGTGAGATAGAACACAATCCAAGAATATATCAACATAGGCCAAATCCTGAGACCTTAACAACTAGAGAACCAAAGTGTGGAAATTTACTAGAAGAGCAAGACTGGCATGGGCAGGATTTGCAAACACTTTAGTTGGATACTTAAGAACCCGCAAAATACCCCATACTTGAGGTGCAAAGTGTTCAACCAATGCATCCTTCCTATCAATGACATATGGATGTCAAACCTGGACCCTAACCAAGGCAAACATGAATAAACTAGCCACAACAAAAAGAACAGTAGAAAGAGCAATGTTAGGTTTACGACTGTCATGATAAAAAGAGAACGACTGGGGTATAGATCCAAACAAAAGTCGAGGACATAACAACAAAAAATTGCCAAACTTAAATGGAGCTTCGCGAGCCACACACTGCTAGAACAGAAAGACCAACGTTGGAATACTACACCACATTAGAGACCTTACGAAAGTAAACGACCAAGAGGAAGACCACAGATGAGATGGGTTGATGACATTAAAATAATAGCCGGAACAAATTGGAAATATGTTGCTCAGGATAGAGACCGATGGAAGAAGATGGGAAAGGCCTATGGCCAAACATGGACGACAGAAGGCTAAGAAGAAGAAGAAGTCTTTAAGACCTACCCACATACTCTGGAGATAACAACAAGACCTACCCACATAATTTTAAATTTGTTTGTTGTAAAGTTTTAGGCAGGTATTGTTTTTACAAACTACTTAAATATTATTTTGTTTTAGTTGAATAAATATGATTAGTTAAATCATATTACCATCTTTTATTATTTCTGTAACGATGTTTTCTGAACCGAGGGACTTTTTATTTTCATTTGAATTATCTAGTTCCTGTAGAAACTTTTCTTATCTACGTCTAGAATAATACTTTCTCATTTTAACACTTTTCCCATAATTAAAAAATAATATATTTTACTCAAATTACGGTTTTATTCATGCATATTAAATTTGGGTGTAATAGTCTTGTTTTCCTCTGTAGCAGTAGATCCCCGCATCTCGATATAGCAATGGTCTCATGCACCCCGTCACCGAATCATCATTTTGACGCGCTCACTCGTCCATTAATAGTGACTCAATCAGGATTCGGCTTCAAAAAATGAACTGAAAAATTGAAAGCGGAATCCAGTCGCTTCATTTGTTTTCCCACGAGGTTTCACGAGCATTCCGCATGTCGCTGCTGTTTGTTGTTTGATTAATTCGTAGTTGGCCTTGTTGATATCCGCTCTGGAGTGTTGGCAGAGGGTGGCAGGGGTTTGACACAATTTAGAAAGTTTCCACAGGTAAATTTTACCCAACTTTGCGTCTTGTTTCAGAGAGTCGTGCCTGTTTGAGGGATTGTGGTTGGTGTTAATGTTGAAGTAGTATAATGTTCAGTTTATTATTTATTTAAGAAAGTACCCAGTGAGGACAATTTTCTTTGACTGATGATTCCTAGACTCGTCTGTACAGTTACAATTAACAATTAATTAGTTTAAAACTATCTGTAAGGCACTGGAAAAAGTTTTAATTCTTTTATACACTTTCATGTTAATTGATAGATATATAAGAAGATTTAAAAAGGTTCTGAAACTATTTTTCTTCCCTCTTTAATCGATATAGTATACCAGTATACCGGTGTTTACAAATTTAAATACAAATATTAACAAATCGTGCTTTTGCGACAAAAACCCTGTCTTAAATATCAATCAATCAATCATAATGCCTTTTTATTTCTTATTTAAGAAAAATACAATACAATATTCTCTTTTAGTGCAATTTGGTCTCATTATTAAGTTTGTACAAATTTAAAAATGGCGACTGCCCAAAAACTTACATCGGTCAAACTGGTAGAACAAATGTATAGCAGAACATAAAATGGTTTTTAATAGTGGAAAAAACAGATTCAACTTACGCACTTCACCTTCTAGATCATAATCATTCTTTTAAATGATGAATTAAAAGTGCTTCACGTCCAAAATAAAGGCCTAAAGCTAACTTAGTTAGAATCTATGGAAATCAACAAATTAAAAATTTAATACAGACATAATTCTGATTGACCAACTAGAAAAAAACAGTTGTCTACTCCACAACCTATTCAGTTAAAGACTATAAGGTGTAAACACATACCAAAAATGGATCACTCGAGGAAGGCACTCTGCCAAAATAGCTGTAGTGATATGATATTATAATAAATTTTGTGGAAGTTTTAAAAACAAAGTTTTCAGTGTTTTATTCTTTTATAAAAAGAATTCCTTTCAAAAACCAAGACTATGACAAACCAAGATTAGAAATAGTAGTCAAACAGAATAAATTAGAGCAGGTGGCAGAATACATATACCTAGGACAGATAATAAAGATGAACAGGGACAATCAAACAGAAGAAAATTAAAAAGAAGAACTAGACTAGCATGGGCCTCATTTGGTAAACTATCATATATTCTAAAAAATAAAAAGTTCCCTCAATATATGCGAACGAAAGTATTCAACCAGTGCATTTTTACCAGTTATCACATATGGCTCAAAAACATGGACTTTCACAAAGGAGAACATCGACAGATATTTAAAAGACAAAGAGCAATGGAAAGACAGATGCTGGGTATCGGTTTAAAGACAGGAAAAAAAAACTCATAGATCAGAGAAAAAACAAAGGTGAACGATGTATCAAGACAGGTTGCAAAACTTAAATGGAACTTCGCCGGTCACACTCTCCGGCAAAAAGATGAAAGATAGAATAAGCGAATTCTACACTGGCGACCATGGGAAAAGAAAAGAAAAAGAGGAAGATCACAGATGAGATAAACTGACGACTTTAGAGAACGGCAGGAAAGGACTGGATGCAGACCGCCCAAAATAGAGACCAATGGAGATTAACAGGGAGGCCTATGCCCAAGAGTGGGCATTTAAAGCTGATTAGATAGATAGATAGATAGAAAAAGAATTCCCATCAAGTAAGTCAATGGTTTAGCAATTTGTTCCGTAACTTCTTTTAACATTTCTGATCTGAGGGTATCTATACCTGGTGAATTTTTTTAATTTTAAGTGTTTCTATACATATAAATATATGCTATTTTTCCCAAGTCACTGAAACAGTTATTAAATAGATCTGCAATTATTTCATGATTTGTTAATTAAATTATTGATTAAATTATCATTTGTCTTTATCTGATCAATTTCTGTTTTAACTACTGTTCCACCACACAATTTTTTGACAAATGTCCAAAGAGTCATTGAAGTGCAACTATTTTCATCATATAATACCATACCAAGTTTGGTTATGTGTACAGTGCTGGCAGAGATAACAAAGAAACTCCAAGATTGTTAGATGGTGATACTCAACGGAAATAAGACTGAAACATTGGAAATGATCAATTGAACAATTTAAAGATGGAGTTACTACTAAAATAAACCTTTAAGAAATACAATGATATTGTGGACTAAATTTAGAATTTAGTAGTTCAGAAAGGGAAAAAGAGGATGCTAGCACAAGTAACAAAGTGGAAAAATGGCAAACATTGTACCAAGAGACTGATACAGGCAACAGTAAGAGAAAACCTGGCACACAAATGAGAAACAAAAATGTTTAAAATCCACACATTAGACAACAATAGATTTAAGCAATAATTTAAAAGATAGATGTAACATTTAAAAATAAAAAGAGATGGAAAGAAATTAAAAAAAAAAACCAAAATGAGCTAGATCACAAAAAAGTAGCACAATTTTTATTACTGGAAATACGCCACAATTTTACCTTAAAATAAATTAAATGTGCTGTTTCCATTTCAATTTTGGAAATTATCATTTTGACAACGATCTCCTAAAAGGAAATAGAATCGTCAAAATAAGTTAATCTTGTGGCTTATTCCCAATAAAAAAAAATAAATTGTATTAACATGCCACAAAAAATTAACTTTACTGATGTTTGATTTTAGACGTTTCGAGAATTTATTAAGGATTGTTAAGAAAGTTATTCACAGTCCGATTTTATCTCTTTATTCGCGTGGGATGATAAACAATTAGCAATATGACTTATGAACGCCATTATACCAAAGTACACCTATCTGTTTGCCGTCATCTTGTCCATCTAATGTACAACGTGAGGATTAAAAATGGAGCCGTTTATTAAAATTGATGAACCTGGTGTCAAGTTGGCGTGGTATGTTATCATAACACATCGAGGTGATGTCCTCGAGACTGATATTAATTAGCGTGAGGTCGCTTTAAGGAAGAAGAGACGAGGGGGATCACAGACGGTGTGGTATTGTATACAAGACTGGAATTACAACCATTAAATACATGGGTTAAATTTTTGGTTTATTCAAAAATTGCCTGACGTTTTGGACTGAGTGTTAATAATTCCAGCTGAAGTTTGGCTAGATTTACCATTCTACATAGATCGATTCAAGTCAAGTCAAATCAAATTTATTGATCACATGCGACATTATACAAAGTACATGTATGAAACAAGTCAAAAATACAGACAAATCTTAAAATTATATAAATTAATTAAACACGATAAAACATACTTAAAAATTATTTTTAGAATATGGCTCTAGCTCACAAATGTATTGATGTACACACCTCCAAAAGTTTGGCTGATGTAAATTCATTCGTATATCTATTGGTAATTTGTTAAAGAAACTTATAGCTGCATAATGTGTGCTACCTTCCAACAAAACAGAACGATGTTGTGGAAGCATAAAGTGATTGTCTCTGAATCTTGTTGAATAAACATGGTTAATTGAAATTTATTAAATTCATAAATTTTGCTGCCATGCAATATATACAGACCAGGAATTGTCAGAATATTGTTTTGTCTGAAGATGCCTCTACAAGAATCTCTAAAATTTTATTTTATACATTATCCTAATAGCTCTTTTCTGAAGTACGAATATCTGCTCTAATTCAGAGGTAAAACCCCAGACTTCAATACCATATTTGGCTATTGAGTAAAAATGGGCAAAGTATACTGTTTTTAATATTGATGTATGAAAGAAACGTGAAAGAATTCTTAATGCATAATATGCGCTACTTAATCTGTATTTCAAATTAGAAATGTGGTTTGACCATTTACAATTACTGTCTAGAAGTACCCCCAGCAACTTCGTGCAGTCTGTTTTATCTATTGCTGCTTCTATAGTGGCTTGATGCTTTAATAAATTATTTGACGTGAAAATCATATACTTTGATTTCTCTTCATTCAAAACTAATTTGTTGGAGAAGAAATAACTTTTGATGGTGGATAGTATCTGTGAAGTTTTATTTTGGAAATTTTGATCAAACGTTTCCTGTGACTAGAATGTTGGTATCATCCGCATAACTGATAATGTTAACCTCAGTCAGTGAATTACTTACCAAAGTTATATCATTAATAAATACTATAAAAAGTAGAGGACCCAATACACTACCCTGAGGGATACCATAATGGATATCCAATGTGTTTGATTCGTTTACAAAGTCCATTAGATGTTATCTTTACTTTTTGTCTTCTATTCTCTAGGTAGGAAGTAGATTTGAGTTTTCAGCAATTACATTCTTTCCTGGGCAACAATATTCTTACATCGTAACCTTCATTATCTTAAGGTAATTTTCCTATTATTAAATCACAACTAATTACTAAATACTAATAAGCTTAAAATTGCATGAAACTCAGGAAAGCATTATCAGAAAATTGAGTAAACTATTGATCTAATAACAAAAAAAAGAAAAAGAATTTCGTAGTAAAACTGATCTAAAAACGTTTACTGATATAATTATCCATTCAGAATTTAAAAATATTGTTTTTTTTGACTAATTCGATATATGTCTTATCCTTACAAAGTTATCTAAATCAAAACCGAATACTCAAAAATACCCACAACTTTTCAAACCGTGCCTCTTAATTCTTTACTTCGTTTCCTTCGTATGTTTCCCTTTGAAGATAGTACACTTTATTGTTCGCTATTGTTGACCTTCTATCGTCAAGGTCAATTTGCGAAGAGGGAAACAGGATGTTATCGCATTATCCGTTCATTGCAGTTTCATTAAACTGATTGGGTCAAATGGATGGTCGATTTTTTCCGAGAGGAAAAAATATCGAAGGAAAACACATACGACTTTTGAAATATTCTTTAAAAAAAAACTTACTGCTTTGAAAAAAAAAAGGTATGGAACTCGGATTTATTATTATGATAAGCAATTTATGTAACGGGTGGTTCAATAAGCCAATCTCTGGGCTATATATCAGAAACTATTCATGTTATAACTTTAGGAGAAAAACTTCCAGTAAAAGTGGCCAAGAGAAATCGCTGGAAATCTCTGGGTTAACCGCCAGGGGGCGTAATCCGTGAAGAAAACTTTGAAAACCAGTTTTTTGGGAATATGCCCAGTTATACCAAGTGTTAATTAAGTAAACCGAAAGAGGTCTAAATTCTGCACAAAGTTGTTCAAGTACTTTTTTTTATTTTTTCAAATAAAGGGTGGGGAAGAGTGGGAAAGTATTTGTGGATAAATATCTATAACTTTGGTTTAATTTGTGGATAAAATATCTAAATAAACATCTATAAAATAATTGCATTTTAGTTTTAATTGTCATAGGTAGAGGGTACTTTAGAATAGAAAAAAATTAAAATTTGTTTTTCTTTAAAATGTTTAATGGAAACACTATTATTGTAATTATAATGGAACTGGATTAAATTCGTAACAAAATGGCGCAAACCGCATGTTAATAGCTTTTGTCGAACTCGAGATATGAATAAAAACGCATAAACATAAGTGAGTATAGTATTGACTCACCCTGTATTATAAATTAAATTAAAAAAGTCAGTAGGTACTTTCAAATTTTTTTTTAAAGCAGAAGAATCTTAATGTTGATACCTATTTTGACCATTGTTATTTCATATGATTAAAAACAGTTTTTTCGAAACTAAGTAGGCTACGACAATGAATTTGACAGGGAGTTCATATTGTTTATTTATTGACGAGCAGTCAAAACATTGTTAAGAAGTGTTATATTATAATTCGAATTGAAGATTTCACTTTTTTCAATAGATATTCTTCTTCTAAGAGTACCATATCCGTACGGAAACGTCGGCGACTACCATGCTTATAATATTAGTTATACTGATCTTGGTATTGCGCTACGTGTAGCAGTTGGTCCGCTGTCAAACCTGTCCACTGCCGCAAATTCCTCAACCAAGAGAGTTTCTTCCGTCCTATCCATTTCTTTCCTTCGATTTTACTGTTGAGAATTAGCCGATGGAACTCATATCTTGGTCCTCTGATTATATGTCCAAGATATTCTAGTTTACGCCTCTTAAATAATATTTAATAGAGTTCGTTGCATGCCCCATTCTTCGAAGAACTTCTTCGTTTCTGGTTTCTGCCAGTCCATGGAATTTTTAGTATCCTTCGATACAACCACATCTCAAACGCCTCGATTTTATTCATGATATCGGCGTTTAAAGTCCAAGTTTCACATCCTTACAAAAGTACAGACCACACGTAACATCTTGTAAACTTTTTATGGATTTTCCAATATTAATGAGTTATTGGATAATAGAGGCCTTGAATTTTTGAAATGAGTTGCTTGCCTGTTCAATTCTACATCGAATTTCGAAGAATGGATCTAGATTTTGGGTAATCCCAAAATCCAAGGTATTTGAATCTCGTCTGCAGCGGGTTGCTAGTTTAATATCAGTTGGGTTGCGCCGATATCCGCTTTACTGGTCACCATGTATTTAGTTTTATCGATATTTATCGACAGTCCCCAATTTGTGCATTCCATGTCAACTCTATTGATTAGCTCCTGCAGATCGTCGATGTTTTCAGCTAGAATCACAGTATCGTCGGCGTACCGTATATTGTTAATTATTTCTTCTTCTATGATAATTCCTTTTTGATCTTTTAAAGCTTCCCTATAATAGATTCTCAGAATACACGTTTAATAGATATAGTGTTTATAGATATTAATATTGGTTATATTCCGTAATTAATTATCAGTACTAATAATTCGTGATGAGTATATCAAATGCAGAATTGTATGATATGATTGGAGTTTTATTTTGAATGTCACCAAAATGCCGGTTATTGCCTCACGTATATATTCTGTAAGATTATCCTGACATGAGACATTATGGCAAAGAAGTATTTGAAAAAAAAAGGCAAGAAGATTAAGAGAAAACTGGTAGATAAGTTCAATCAATGTTCTTGCTTTAATTCAACAGAATCCACATATAAGTAATCGGCAATTCTCTATAGAATTAACCCCTATTCCAGTCAGATGATCCCATTTGGGATCATGGTAATGTTTTCTGCTTTAGTGACATAGAAAACTACTTTATATCAGTTGGGCGAATGACATTGCGTTGCTTCACCAAGAAAAACAAAAACACAGAAAAACCAACTTGGACAGACAACGATTTAATTGATGTAAACAGCGAGTACACCGGTTGAGTTTTCGGTTGATGAAAATATTTACACACCTTTTCCAATATTTTTAAATTGTTTTGTGACAATGATATTATTGAAAATTTTGCTGAGCAGTACAAACTTGTAATTCCTGTGCAAAAAGAACAGTAAAAAATATTGATATAAATGCAGCAGAGATAGAGCAGTTCTTTAGGCATACATGTTTGAGAATGAATTGTTCGTGTTCCTGATCGTATAGGAAATTTATTGGGCAGCAGAACAACACGATATAAGATAATTACGTATAGCTGATATCATGTCACGTAATCGTATGATAAAACCAACTGCGTAGCATATATTTTTTCTTATTGCATTTTTTCACAAGTCAACGATAAACGATTTTGGGAAAAGTCTCGTCTAGTAACAATAATACAAATTTATATAAAAGTAAAACCGTCTCATTTTGAAAAATGTTATTCTGCAAAATAATGAATAAGATAGAAACCTTGAAGAAATTCCAATCAGCATCATCTGATGAGTTTATTATAACCATTCAATTATAAGGACATAAAAAGAGGCAACTAAAAAAGCAATAAATAAAAAATAAAACTACCGGTCTCATAAATGGGGCAAAATAAAGGAGGTTTTTTTTGCAAGATGCAGGACCGGCAGCTCGGCATACTATACGATTTTGAGATATATGTGGGAAAAGGGACTGATTCAAGAATGAAATCAGGTCAGGTCTTGGAATTAGTGGGGAAATAGGTACAGAAAGTTGGGTCAGAAATTCTGGGCCAAATCACATGAATTTCAAGATTTCCTTTTCAACTGATAATTTATTATTCAATTATGTTTCGTTGTCACAAGATTCAATCTTAAAATAATCTAACATGTTAACTTTATCTACTCTGACGAGAAAGAGGGAGTGTCAGAAGGAGGGGGCTTCCTTGGTGCGGGGAATCATTGTAAGAAAGTGGGGGGGCGGCTGGTAGATTGTCCGTTTTTTTTTAGAAGACATAAAGTTCTAAATGTGCCAAAGGTCGGTGATCCTCTGAATGTAAAAATAGACAAATGAGCAAAAAAAAATATTGCTGCTCATCAAAAGGTATGACATAAGTCTGTCATATTAGTATCGACTATAATAGGTAAAATAAATATCCCTCTTTGGTAAAGTGAAAAGATTGGTGCAACAAGAGTAAAAAACCTATGTAGACACATGCACCCATCGAAACGGGCGCCAAAGCAAATTTGTCGAAAAGAATATACAAAACATAATTCGATGGGGGGGAGGTGTGTGGATTTAGCATTGAAATGCTTAGTGGAAAACTACTCTAAGAATTAAAAATCCAAGCCAAAAAGATAATTCTATTTGAGAATAATATTTATCTATTGATACATTTAATTGTCAACGATCCCTGGTTGCTATACCCGAAGACAACGGCTTGAATCCGTAGATCCTCACATGCAAAGACAAAAACAAGTGAAACACATCCCACCCCCCCCTTCTCTCAATTCAAATCCAATTGCTCAAGTTGGAACCAATGCGTACCTAAAAGCTGGAAAAATAATCACGACACAAGGAAAGCGGGACCGTCCCTTCTCAGAGAGAATATTACCACAACTGAAGGGCAAGAGTACAACTATACTGCATCCTGCAACCAGTGGCGAGATGTTCGAGATTTGATGAAGTAGGGAGACACTGGGCCGCTAACATGAATCAAAATCGGCACAAGGTGGGCAAATTAATGGTATAAAGTCCTTAATCTAGAATAATAAAATGTTCTGCAATGTTTTTTTTAATGTTTAAAAAAAAAACAATAATAAAAAAAAGTTGTGTTTTAATAGTGTTCCTCATGTACAAAATGTAATTTGTTAATAAGTAGTGCAATAAATAACGTATTAGCTATTAAAAAAACACCAATATTTTGTTTATCCTTGTATCATTTTCTAAACCATAAATTTTTTTTCAACAAATTCCACCTCAATAAAAAAAAAATTGTGCTGGAATAAAGGGTTAAAACGATTCGCCCAAAACTACTGGTTCTACCATGATTTTAAAGGGGGGGGGGGGTAAACAAAACATCACAACGACATCCACCCAAACGTTTAGTTTTTTCTATATTATAAAGTTTTAAACGTTTTAGGGGTCAGACACTATTGAATTATCGTTTTAAAAAAAAACTTTAGATTCAAACTGTTATTTTAATATTTCGATAAAAACGGCAACACGGCGCTTTTATCCTTTTATCCGTTTCTTAAAAATACTTATGCACGATTTATCTTGTGAGACAATTGTGGATTTTTTAAGATTTTTTAAGTTTTAGTAAATATGGTGGTTTCTTTTTCACCAATATTTGTTGTTCTGTTTTTTAGACTTCATCCTTATCACGTAGTTCTCCACCAAGCTTTACATGAGAGAGATTTTGATGCAAGGCTGGATTACTGCAATTGGACGTTAGGTCTGCTAGAAGAACAACCGCATATCATGTCAAAGATTTTGTGGACAGATGAGGCTACGTTTAATAGTGCGGGTGGTGTTAATCTGCATAATAAGCATTATTGGTCTGAAGAAAATCCGCACTGGATACATGAGGTGCAGGTTCAAGGTAGATGGAGTCTTAATGTTTGGTATGGTATAGTTGATGGAAAGATCGTAGGTCCATATTTCTTTGATAGAACTTTAAATGGCGAAACATATTTGAATTTTCTGGAAAATCAGTAGCCTGTTTTATTGGAAGATATTTTCTTACAAACAAGAAGAGATATGATATTACAACATGATGGGTGCCTGCGCACTTTTCCAGACGAGTTTGAGATTATTTGTATGCAACTTATCCAAATAAATGGATTGGAAGGGGAAGAATATGTTCATGGCCAGACTTAACAAGTCTGGACTTTTATCTGTGGGGAAGATTGAAGGACTTAGTGTACCAAAATCGACCAAATACGCGAGACGACATGAAACAGCGCATTATAAACGCAATAAATAGTATATCAACAGCTGAGATTGAAGCAGCTGTTATGTCTACGCGCGAAACATTACATCTTGTGTGGCAACGATGAAAAATTGAACATTAATTGACATTAAGTTTTAATGATTGAGATATTTGTATGATCTTTCACATATTTAATTTTAAGTTATAATAAAGGTGAGTCAATACTATACCTATTTATGTTTATGTGTTTTTATTCATATCTCGAGTTCGACAAAAGCTATCAACATGCAATTTGCGCCATTTTGTTACGAATTTAATTCAATTCCATTATAATTTACAATAAATAGGTGTTTCCATTAAACATTTTGAGGAAAAACAAATTTTAATTTTTTCTATTCGAAAGTACCCTCTACCCATGACAATTAAAACTAAATGCAATTGTTTTATAGTAGATGTAATTAAATCATCACACTCTTCTATAGACACTAATTTCGTTAAAATCGGTTAATCCAAACCAAAGTTATAGGTATTTATCCACAAATACTTTCCCACTCTCCCCGACCCTTTATTTGAAAAAATAAAAAAAATACTTAAACAACTTTGTGCGGAATTTAGGCCTTTTTCTAGTTTAGTTATTTAACACTTGGTATAATTGGGCATATTTGACAAAAAACTGGTTTTCAAATTTTTCTTCACAGGTTACGCCCCCTAGCGGTTAACCCAGAAACTTGAAAGTTATTTCCAGCGATTTCTCTTGGCCGCTTTTACTACGGAATTTGTTCTCCTAAGGTTATAACATAAAGAGTTTCTGATATATAGCCGAGAAATCGGCTTATTGGACCACCCGGTATATGTCCCTTTTATTAGTTAGTATTTCATCATTTTGTGTTTTTATCAGTTTTATGTTTGTTTTTGAAGCTGCTTTTCTACAGAGCTTATTTAATTGATTTTACATTTATTGTACTGACTGTTTGTTTCCTAATCTTTCAAATGGTAATAATGTATACAATATAATATACACAGAGTTAAAATTCTCTTGCGTAGATTATTTTACTTTATAATTGAAAATTGTGCTCTATCCTTTAACTAAAACAATCATAACACAGTGTGTGTCATTAATCAGACACCTCGATTGACGTGTGTGTGCGAGCGAGATGAGTGGCAGAAGGTAACAACATCACGATGCGTCATCTATCTGAATCCGAACGTAGTGGGAACACTTGTTTCCGTTACACCTGGACTCCCCATGGATGATGAACCGCGTTGTTAGAGACCACCCGACAGTGTTGCCGGACACCTAATTTTTCTTCTACACGTGCCAATTCGTCAACGTCCTGTTTTCACGGTATCAACTTGGTAGATATCTGGGTTGATAAGCAGAGAGAAAAGAAATATCGGGTGTGTGTATGTTGAAGGAATCGCGACGACCTCATTCAATTTATTTTTTTCTGTTACCTTATACGAAAAGGTGTTTTACTCGAATTTATTAATTATTAAGTCAGATCAAAGACAGATGCAATTTTTATAATAAAACACAAAAATATAGCAGGAAAGACGTATTTTCAGATAATATTTTAATATTGCCTGACGTGGTCTGATCTCCAGATGTTCTATAATGGATACTGATCAAAATAGACAAGGAAATAAGTTTGTAATTACATTAATAACCAGTGCTAATTCCTCATTTACTTTTATTATCATTTTTCTGTTCTCTTAAAAGAGAATTATCTTTTACATATTTTAAAATAACAACATTATTATAGTCGTTTCATTAATCTAAGATTATGGCTACCTGTAGGACAGGGATTGATAAATACCAGCATAGTGTAGTAATTTCTATATAATATAAGCTCAACTTTAAAGACTAACAAGACAACATGCAAAGTTGCTATCGTTTGCGCTTATATCCTTTGTACCAGCATGTACGAACCAGGAAAGGCAGGAAAGAACAAGCTTGTCTACCCACTCCATTTGTCGACTTTCTTTTCCTCTCCTGTGTTTCGTAGGTTCCTATTCCTGACATAGTCCTTGTAGCAACAGAAAATCTTTACTATGCTAAAAATTATCCTGTAGTTCGATGTTTGGAGTCACTGAGATCTATTTGGGGAATACACAGAGTCTGCAACTAGACTAGTCTCTGCTCGTTCTCTATTATATTTTAATTCGAAGACTCCATAACGTACTTTATTAAGGTTAGTTCGTCAGCTATCTAAAGAATCGCTTAGTAAACACGTTTTCCATTGTACTATACTTTCCATTGATGCAATGTTGTACACCTCCAGATTAAGGAGCAGAAAAGGTGCAACCTTCAGGATCCAACTCTAGAGCCAATTGTGATAATAGAAATGAGAACTTTATCAGTAGATCTGCACAGTTTTTTTTTCCGACTCTCCATATATTTTGTAATTTTAAACACGAATTTTAAACAAGAACAGTTTCATTTTCGATCTGTTAATTTTTTCAAACACCTACTATTACTGCTTTAGTTATATTTAAATCACATCTCTTACCCTTCAAATAAATCAGTTATTCTACTCAAAAGTTACGTAATTCATTCTACTGATCGTGTCGATGTAAATTCTCCTATATCGAACATCGACAACAGAACAGTACAACAAACTTTTTCCTACACTAAAACCTCTCCAAATTAACTTTTTTCTCCCGTTTAAAATCTCCAATAAGAAAACTTTAATGCCCGTCTAAAACTATCCTCGAAAATGAACTGAAATCGCCGGAAAATGTACCCCAGAAACATATCCAGTGACTGTTCGTTTTTTGTGTCGCAAACTTTGTACATCGTCTTTGAAGAGGGACGTGCAGGTGACGCTGACATGTCCATGTGCTTGCTGTCTCTTTTTAAGGCTCTTTTCGCATTGATCTGTACGACGGACAAGGGTCTGGTCCGGAGGAGGGGTAACGACACATCCAAAAAGTTCGGAATCTTTATTAACAGAATTTTCAATTAGATATCGAATAAGGCAGTTCTATGATAACTAAGAGTAAACCTGAATGATCAAGATATATTTACATATAATAGACTGATAAAAGAACACATTCTACCTTAATCTTGCAACGTACTCGTAATCCACCAACAACCTACCACTACCATCGATGAGCGCTGGAAATAGAATACCGGCCAAGACTATAAAATGCTAACCAGATCGACGAGAACTAAGTTCGATCTAGAGTATTGATCTGGCAAGAACTTTTATCCCGGTCTCTGTTGCTTAATTGCTTCCGTACACCACCTCACCTTAACCAAAAATTGATAAGCCTCTCCTCGGTCCTTGGGTATTGACTAACGACCTTGCTTAATACTACTGTAACCTCGGAAACCTTTTTTGGATGGTGCTAGAAAGGTCACCATTGGAGACACTGCGGACGGCAGCCAGATGGTTGGTGGAGAGCGAGTCGTGGGTTCGAAACTAGCTTTTGGAACCGGGAATGGGTCCAACGGAAGAAATAAGTAGAGATAGGACAAGATAAGATATATTAGAAAAGATACAGAAATAAACGAAAAGATAGATGGGTAAAATTACCAAAGATACGATAAGATAGAAACAGGGCGCCACTCAATTTTTTGGGGTTAAGGAGAAAATTAAGAAACCTTAGAAAAGAAAAGAGATAAGGAAAGATATTTAGGTTCAGAGATCAAACCCAAGGAAAGATACCAACAGTTAATTATCAAATAAATTTGGTCAACACACTATATAAACAAATAATAAATATATTACTTACCTACGAAACTTAATCAGCCTGATCTTTCTACTGGTCAAAGGTATAGTAATATTTAAAGGTAAAAAGCAAATACTCAGAGTTGCTATTTTATCAGGGAACTTGTTAGGAGCCGACAAATAAAATACATACATAAAACAATAACAATATATTCAACAACAAAATTATGACGCTGCTGAATGCAACACAAGTAATAAAAGTACACCAACAACTATAAAATGGTGGTATACATATAAAAATTAGCAGTAATATAATTAGAAAATACCTTTACAAAGATATATAATACAATCATGTACAAATAAAGTTTTGGCGTATCTCGAGATATTACAGCAAAAAAAATGAATAAAAGTTATAACCAACACAAAAGATAACAAAAATTAATCAATTCTAAATTTACAAAAATACAAAACGGTTACAGAAATGAAAACATTTCAAAACAATGAGAATTTAACCAAACCGCACTTGGTTAAGTGGATTAACTATCTCGCACTATTATTTAATGAGAAACTGAGACTTAAATGTTCATAATTATTACTTATTGAAATTTCTTGAATCTATTGAAATGTTCTTTAAATTGAATGCAAAAATCAGCAGTCTACAGGTGAAGATATGGAGGAACTTTACATACGTCCAGATAATGGCAGATGATATGATACCATACCATATTACTCGCCCAGATAATTTGAAGATAATGATTACTTACAGTAAATCTTGACGACTGCTGCACTAGGTACTTCACTGAAGTTATATACTGTACTTAATACTTTACTTGTATCCAACACTGACTTTAATTAACATTAAAGGTACTTTAGAACTATATATAATCTAATATAAGTGATTCACAGATGGGTTTCAGAAAGGGTCTAGGACTAGAGAAGCATTATTGTGAGTCCATGTTCTGACACAACGATGCCTGAAATGAATCAGGACATATATGCTCTGCTTTATAGATTTCAAGAAGCTTTTGATAGAGTTCAATCATGAGAAGCTTTTAAGTATTCTTAAGACAAAAAACATTGATAGTAGAGATCTACAAATTATATCGAATCTGTATCAAAACCAAAAGCAAGAGTAAGAGTCCGAAGGAGAACTGACAGAGGAAGTAAGTATACTTAGAGGATTTCGACAAGGGTGTATCCTTTCACCACTCTTATTCAACGTCTACAGTGAAGTGATTTTTCAAGAGGCTTTATTGGATATCGTGGAAGGTATTTATGTCAACGGAAATAGCATTAACTAATATTAGATATGCCGACGATACTGTCATATTTGCAAGTGACATGGAAGATCTACAGTACATAATACAACATGTATACAATGCATGTGAAAGTTACGGACTGCAAATGAATCTCAAGAAAACGAAATCAATGATATTCTCAAAAACACCACAAAATGTAAATAACCTGATCATCAATAATACAACGATAGAAAGAGTAAAAACATATAAATATTTAGGAACGTGGCTAACCGAAGATGGAGATCAAGTAAAGGAGATCAGATCTAGAATAGAAATGGCAAGAAACACGTTCATAAAATTGAAGAAATTACTTTGCAACCGTAACACAAGAATGCTACGTTGGTACGTCTTCTCTACTTACTATATGGCATGGAAGCGTGGACAATAAAGCAGTCTGAAATCAAAAAATTAAACTCCTTTGAGATGTGGTGCTACAGGAGAATGCATAAAATATCGTGGATTGAAAAAGTAACTAATATAGAGGTGTTACAAAGAATGAAGAAAGAATGTGAAGTCATAAAAACTGTTAAAATTAGAAAGATTCAATATCTGGGACATTTAATGAGGGGTGAGAAGTACGTATTACTGAGGTTGATTATGCAAGGAAGATACAAGGGAAGAGAAACCCAGACGACGCAAAATGTCCTGGCTAAGAAATTTGAGAGAGTGGTTCGGCTGCAGCTCATTAGAATTATTCAGAAATGCGGCCAACAAAGTTAAAATAGCGATGATGATTTCCAACCTCCGCTAGGAGAAGGAACCCGAAGAAGAAAATAATCTAATATAGTACAAGAAAAGAAAATCCAAATATAAAGTGTATACATACTTAGAAAACAATTCACAGACGGTAAGATAACAGATATGATCATGTGAGCCTTTACTCAACGAGAGCCCACCGGAAGTAACTTGTTTTTTCTAAAATTTTACAAACTACCGATCCGAATATCTTACCCTATACTGCATCGCTTATAACAGTTTCTCATTTTTATAATTTGTATGCATTGCAAAACGAGGTCTGTTAATCTTAATCTTATATTTATAAGTAAAAGGTACAAATCAATATCGATCAAATCTCGATATATTAGAGATTATAAAGAAAATATAAGGAGCATAAGGAACGTGTATGAGAATTAAAAAAAAACATCGAACAATATAGAATATATTAACGAGAAGACTAAAGATTATATAATTATATCAGATATTAAAAGACGAGTATTTTAAATTGGAGTCTCAATAAAGAAACAATGCAGAAACGAATAAAGCTAGGTCATAAATATATCTAAATCACACGAAAAACTGTAACTGGTGAAATTTAGAAGCAAAAAGGATGAAAACTGGATCACAAGAGCTCACTATAATGACCTGTACTCTTGACAAGACGGTAAAAATAATACTCAACGCCTTTAGGTCAATTCAGGTTCAATAAAAAACCTTAGACAGCCATGTAGTGGTAGGCAGTTGAATACTAGCAATGGTCTTCTGTTTCAAACTATTCTGACGATGTTAACAAGAATTTATTTTTATAGTTATCCAGATTTAAGCCATGCTACTGCCACTCCCTTCATAGGAAAACTTCATTAATCCCAGATACCTAAGGTACCAAAGTATTCAGCTAAATATTCTCATGCTATCAAACACTAGTTGACTGTTATGCTGGAGCATCTCCCATACATTTTTGCACCGGCACAAAGACAGAGCTGTATGATGTTCTTAAGGAGGCTTTTCGGAATGACACCAGAGCAAATACGTATTATTTGGTCACTTTTCGATGTCTATTCTTCTTCTTCACATACCATATCCCTTTAGAACGTTGGTAAACATCATAGCTATCTTAATTGTATTCACTGCCAGCCTAAATAGCATGCTTAGATCAATACTATACCAATTTCGAAAGTTGTTCAACCATCGAAAGTCTTTCTTCGTCCTGGACTGCGTTTGTCTGTTTTTTTTCCTTCATTTCCTCTCATTACATGTCTGAAGTACTCCGGTACTTCATTCAGTTATTTATTGTGTTTTATTATCATGTGATTAATTCAATTGTGACTCAATATCTCTAAAGTTGATAATTTTGCTGTATATGGATCTTTTCATCAATGCGCATTATAGGTCTGCTTTGTTTGTTTATTAAAATAAAACCAGTCTAATACGTGCTACTACTTGGTCTGTGATCACAAAACGGGCCCAGTATACCTTAGGAGTATTAGCTTCACCTACAGGAGCAAATTGCGCGATGTAATAATTGCTCACCATTACCAAAGTAATGTTTTTCTTTTTATTCCACTGACATGATGATACATTTGTACCTTTGCGAAAAGTTTTTTTTTTACTTTTTACTGAAAATGTTCTGATTTTACTTCACTTTTAATTTTAATATTAATGATTTTTTCGCGATTCCCAATATACTTAATTTTCCAGACGACCACAATTTTCCTCTTCTTTACTAGTATATAAAAAAATATTTTACAAATGTTTCTTATTTTAGCTGTCTATTCAGCTAACTGCATGGTGTAAAGTTAGTTGGTCGCTACCTTCCTGGAACGGAACCTTCCAGAAGTCCGCTCGGGAGAGACAGAATCGGGATAAGTTTAGAGGTTGAAAATGTCACTCGGACAGCGCTGTCAGTCTCTGAGATGTCTGGAACGACAGGTCTAGAACAGAACATTTCACGCCACTCCAACTCACCCCTCCGCGCCCCTTCGGCCTCCTATTCGCGACGACCAGAGTCCCAATCGATAGCTACAGACTGAATGCTCCACTGCACTACAAAAGGCCATTTTTGCAACTTCATTATTTCGCTTCATCCTCGAGATGGACGGACGAATGGATTAATTGGGCGATTTTTAAGGAAATGTGCTTGACCGAAATTTACCCTATTTTCTGGAAATTCGTTGGCGGTATTTGTTATTTTATTGGAAAATATTCAATTTCCAAAGCTGTATAGACACTGTTTTATTTATCTATTTACTTTGTCTTTTTTACAAAACACTAAAATTAATGACCAAAGTGATAACAAATAAACTGAATGACATTATACCACTAGCAAAAGAACAACAAAGTTTTAGGTCGGGAATATCATGCACCGACGCTCTATTTATAATGAGGCCAAGTGCAAGAGAAATCATTAGAATACAACAAACCGGCATATCTATGTTTCGTGGACCTTAAGAAGGAATTTTTGGATGCTATAGGCTATAACTGGGGTCTCTCTTGTCGTTTCCTCATTGCTGAGGATCGTGATTCCCTACAATGCGGGCTGTCAATTCTCTCCATCTCTTGCGATTTTGGCTGCTCTCATGGACTCGAAAAACGTCCTCTCCCAGTGGCTTTCTGTACTTGATCTGACCATCGGATAGGTGAGCGTCCTCGGCATCTACGTCCTTCTATGTTTCCGCACACAATTAGTCTTTCTAAGTTGTCAGTGTCCTCTTCTCGCAATGTGACCAAAAAACTTTAAAACATATTGCAAGACACTGAGAGGAGAGTCTGGTCTGAATGTTTAGCTCTTCTAGAATCGACTGATTGGATCTGTGCTCCGTCCACGAGACGCGTAGCATTCGTCTCCAGCACCACATTTCGAATGCGTCAATCCTTTTCCTATCCTTTGATTTTATTGTCCATGTTTCGGCACCGTAACTAAAGATTGAAAAAACGAGTGTCCGTACCAGTCTCATTTTGAGTTTTTTGGACAAAGAGCGGTCCTTCCATATTTTTGACAGTCGACTCATCGCGTTTCTTGGCCATTCCTATTCTTCTGCGAATTTCCGTATG
This sequence comes from Diabrotica balteata, assembly GCA_918026665.1. Lineage (NCBI taxonomy): Eukaryota > Metazoa > Arthropoda > Insecta > Coleoptera > Chrysomelidae > Diabrotica > Diabrotica balteata. The sequence continues at coordinate 7,018,685 of OU898280.1, forward strand.
CAGGAGGCTGCATTGCTTAAGGAAGATCCTAGATACGTGAACTCGTCTACTTTCTCGAATTGATTTTGGGCGCCTGTTGTTTGGAGGATATTCCGCGTGGTCCCAATCATGATTTTTGTTTTCTGATTATTAATCTTGAGCCCACACCTTGTTGCTTTCGGTTTCTACTCTCTTATCAGTCTCGACATCTCCTCTTCAGATGTTGCTATCAGTTGTTGTATCGTCTGCGAATCTCAAGTTTGAGATCTTTTTTCCCTGCAATGGAATGCCGCCTCTCCATCCATCCGAGTGCGTTCCTCATTATGTATTCTCCCATATAAATTGAACAGGTCTGGAGATAAGTATCAGCCTTGTCGTACACCTCTGCTGGTTTTGAAGGTATCAGATTGCTGGGGTACCACACCACAAATACTAAGGACAACGGCTCTGGTAGTCTCTTTCTATGCTAACGAGTTTACTTTTTTCAGTCAGGTCAAGCCAAATAAGTAAGAGACCTAATATTTGGCCACTTAAACTTTTTTAAATAAAAAAAACGAACAGAAAAAGTGTTAAAATAGAAATCATCTCTTTTTGTAAACTATTAAACAGTAATACTATAGTTTTACAAATATTTGGCTTCATAAAATACCAGTTTTTCCTTTGGGGAAAATTCACATTTTCCGATATCATGTTTCCGTATTGTAGACGTTAAGATAAACAGCAAGGATTGCGAGATTTCCGTTGTCGTTTTCGAGAAAGTCCCGCGGCCACAATAAGGACGAATGTCACATGTTACGTTAAATAAACTTCATTTGGCGTCGTTATTGGACCTTTATTGAAACTTTGTTGTCACGTCTACTTATACGAAACGTCCGAACGAGACAAGACAAGAAAGTGAATGGAGGAATTTGCCGCTTTGCCAATAAACATCGCCCGAAAATAGCCAAACAGGCTATAGTTCTATACTATGTGTCGTTCATTGTAAACCTAAATTATTTCATTCAAACCAAATTTTGAAATAAAAAGCAATTTGTAAATCATTATTAGGAAAAAAATACGGGAATTCATTTAGTATTTTCTATTTTTTATTGTATATTACAGAAAAAATTATTAGTAAACAAGAAAATAAAAAAAATCTATTTTATACATTAACTTAAACCCTTCTTATTGGAGTTACTTCATTGTCTTAGTATTTATTACGTACATACTTTTTTATTCGTATACCAGCTCGTCAGCATTAAATATGCCTCAATATTTGAATATATTTAGAAAGATTTTTGTTTTGCCGATAAAAAATTATGTAATGTAATTCGGAATGTATGGTAAGATATTTAGCATACCTTTCTATGTAGCGTTGAGTGACCTCTTTTTAATAAATAAAGAGAGTCTTTATACCTTTAATCATGATTAAACTCTAAAGACTGTACTAAGAAAATATCAATATTAAATAATATATGTACAAAATCGTACGATTAATTGCTTCAAGTTGTAAATAAAGTACTTCAAATTTTAAACAATAACCATGGAGCGTCAGCATTTAATAAATGTTCAAATGGTAAGTGCTAAGAATATGATTGAGGCTAGTCTTTCACAAGCTGATTTGCACGTCATTTTGACGTGTCTCAGAGCATGCTTTCTAGATTATGTCGTCGATATAAACAATTTATTGTGTCGCTGAAAGACATCAATGATCGTCAATGTGCAACTACTCCTCGACAGGATCGGTATATGGTAGGATTAGTTTGTCTAGATGTGCATATAATGCACGTGAACTCTATGGGGCCTTAGAAAATACCCACAATCTTACTTGATGTGACCAAACTTTTAGGAACAGATTACATGAAGCTGGTTTTTACACCAGACGTCCATTGAGGGTTCCCATGTTTCGACATGGATATTATAGACTCAGATTGAGGTGCGCACAACAACATGTGCATTGGGGCTGAAAAAAATAGAGTTTTGTGTTATTTACAAATGAAACTATGTTTTGTTTCTACCCTAATTCGAGAAGAGTGATAATTCTGAACAGCATTGTGAGATTACAGGTATTTTATTAAATAAATCTAATGTGCAGCTTATTACTGTATATCGTACTCCAGATGGTGATTTAGACAAATTCTTTACCATTATGGCTAAAGCTCTTAAAAAAAATTAATGTTCATAAACCTGTTATAATTACGGGTGACTTTAATGTCCATTTTAATGAAACAGATATCAGAGCTTTAAAACTCTGTAATTTTTTTAGATCTTACAATATTACAAAAAAAGTTAAATTTAATACTCGAGGTAATAGATGTCTTGATAATGTTTTCGCAAATATTGATGTTACCACAAAACCTGTGGATCTCACTCACACATCTGACCACAGAGGTATTTCCTTTCAGATAGCTTACTCATCCACAAATTGTGCAACCAGAGTTTGTTATAGACCTATCACAGATGAAGGACTCTTTAATATGTACCAGATTTTGCTAAATTGCAACTTTATTTTGTATACAATGATAGTTTGGATATTAATTTAAAATTTAAAATGCTAATTGATGTGTTATTAAATTCCATAAATATCTCTTTTCCAGAAAAATCTAAATTGCTAAATAAAAATAATCCAGGTAAAAAAGTAAACTGGTTCAATGACACTTTGAGAAAAATGCGTGAGAGTCTTCAATTTATTATAGCAATAAATAGAAACGATCCCATTGCTGCACCTAGAAGTACCATTATCAAACTTAGAAAAGAGTACAGGGAAGCCATCAAGCTTGCAAAAATTAATGCAAATGATAGGTTTATAAAAAATTCTGGCAACTCTCAACAAGCTATGTGGAAACTTATTAATGGTAACAAACATAAAAATGTTTTCTTCACTGATAATTCTAAACTCAATGCAGATAGTTTTAATAGCCACTTCTGCTCAACTGCTGAGAGAGTAATAAATGAGCTTGAGGTTCCTCAGCTAACTCTTGATGACTATTTAAAGTATATACCACAAAAAAATATTCCATGTTTTAGTTTTCAGCCAGTGAACTTTAGTGAAGTTGACTTAGCTATTACAGAAATAAAAAATAGTAACAGCAAAGATCCTGATGGGTTTAACACAAAAATTATTAAAACAATTAAAGATATAATTGTTCAACCTCTAACAACTTTAATAAATCAATCAATATTTTGTAATACTTATCCTCAAGTTTTCAAAACTGCAAAGGTAGTACCTCTGTTTAAGAATAAAGGCTCTATTGATGATTATAACAATTATCGACCCATTTCTTTGCTGCCCATCTTATCAAAAGTTTATGAACGAATTTTAAAAAATCAAATTAATCTACATTTTGAATCTAATAAACTGTTTGCCATAAACCAGTACGGATTCCGAAAAAATAAAACAACAACTTTAGCTATTGATAATTTCACTAGCAATGTTTTGGAAGGGTTTGAGAAATATCTTGATACTCTTGCATCGTTTTTAGATCTTACTAAGGCTTTCGATTGTGTCACACATAGTATTCTGCTTAGAAAACTTCCTTATTATAATTTTCATAGTGATGCTATTCAACTAATTGATTCATATCTATCAAATCGTGATCAATATGTTCACTTCAACCAGTGTGATTCTCAAAAACAATCTTTGTTGTTTGGTGTCCCTCAAGGCTCGGTTTTGGGTCCAGTATTATTTCTTATCTATATTAATGATCTAGTGTACTCTCAAAATGAAACAGTCAACACTGTTTTATTTGCTGATGACACTACTTTCTATGCAAGCTATCATCCTTCTGAATTCGACACCCTTGATTACCAAACATCTGAAAAAAACTTATTCAATTGGTTTTTAACTAACCGTCTCTCTTTGAACAACTCTAAATCACAAAGTGTTAATTTTACTCTAAGAAATAACACTTGTGTCGAAAACGTTGCTCTACCACAATGTGTAACCGGAGCGAAGTTTCTGGGGATATATTTGGATGCAGGATTAACCTGGGAACAACATATAGTTAATCTATCGAAAAAGCTTTCCCGACAACTTTTTCTCTTCAGGAACCTTGTACAAGTGACTTCCAGGGAAACTATTTTAACAGCTTATCATAGTAATTTTCATTCTCATCTGACATATGCTATTCTCTCCTGGGGTCACTCTTGTCATATCGATAAAGTGTTTGCACAACAAAGAAAGTGTGTTCGTATTATCTCTGGGCTCTCTTATAGAGCAGACTGTAGAAACTCCTTTAGAATTTTAAAAATTTTAACTTTACCTTGTGTATACATTATGCAGTGTCTGTTGCACATTAAACAAAATCTTAGCCAATACAATGCGCATGTAGATTTTCACAATTATCCCACCAGATTTAACAATAATCTTATACCAGAATTTAGCCGTCTTGAGAGATCCAGAAATGGTTCAAGGTATTTAGCCATAAAATTCTACAACTTAGTGCCAGCTAGAATAAAGGCTCTTAATTTTCATCAGTTTAAGGCAAAAATTAAGAGTTACCTTATAGTGAATGCTTTTTTTACATATGAGGAGTATTTTACTTCCAATTTTAATTTGTTGTAATTGTTAACAGTATAATTTAAAATAATGTATCTATGTTTTGTGTTTATATTTATGTGTGCATATTAACTATATTGACATTTACTTTATTTTATTTGACTTGTAAAAAATACTTATGTATTAATTTATTACCAATAAACCATCTATCTATCTAATTAGGATATTACACTTTTATGGTGTGCACAATGCCAAATCTGAATCCCATAAATCATGTATGGAACATGTTTCAGGGATAGAATGTTCCACATCTGCACAATGCTCATACTAGACAAGGCCTTCAAGATCTTCTTACACAGGATTGTAAATTCTAAATAATAGATCAATTGTGGCCCGAGCTGTGTGAAATTGAGAAATAAAGAAGTCAGTAATCTTGGCTCTATAGCGGTCACCATTGACTGTAACGTTCTGGCCAGCATCGTTTTTGAAGAAGTACAGACCAATGACTCTACCAGCCTACAAAGCACACCAAACAGTCAGTTTTTCTTGTTGTGATGGTGTCTGACAATCCGCAACCACGTCATGACAATTGTCCAATGACAATTGTCTCGCAATTGTCATCGTGTAAACGCGGCTTTAGTATTGAACCATTTCCCAACTGTTTTTATAATTCTTTGAAATATTTTTAATATGCATGGTACTAAAACTACAGCTGATCTTTGTTAAAACCAAAATTATGATGTCGAAACAACAAAACGAGTACGTGATATATGCTTTACATTGAACAGTACTTCACTAAAAATGACTTATTCCAAACGTGCCTCGTCGAAAAATAAAACAAAGAACCCTGACACTTCGACCGTTTTTTTCACGATGTCATTGTTTACAAGAAATCTTACACAATCCGTCATAAAGTTCGAAATTGAATAGAGCATTTTATTGTCAGCCGTTGTTTTGAGTCGCGTCGCGTCAACATTCGCATGCAAGATTTATAACAGAATAGGCCTTAAAATACAGTACAGTAGTAGTTATATATTATTTCATAAATTATTGACGGTAGTAGCCCGATCTCTGCGCTAATGGTTATAATGAATTATAAATCAAATTTTATTATTACTGCTGTATATCATTTTTGCCATTCGGAAAAAGTCACATTTTTATATAATTGACTCGAAGGATGGATGGAAATCAACGTAATAAATCAGATAAAAATAACAGTTGTAAATCAAACGAATTTTAATGTTAAGTATTAATTATAGTGTAATGGTTTGAATAAATAATGCGGTGACAAAGTCACAAAGCGAAGGTAGGCAATAAGAATGACTGTTCGTATGTACGTGAAGTATCATATTGATATTGAATTTTGTGTACAACACAGCATATGGATCTATAAGTGTGTGAAGCCTTGTAGCAAATCTTTCGGTCTTTTTTACAAGTACATTGTTTAGTTACATATACCACGATGGTCAAATCTTGGATGAATGGTTAAAATCTATCTTTTTACCCTTACCCAAGAAAAATAATCCTAAATCTTGCGATGAGTACCGATTAATTAGCCTTATGAGCCACACTTTAAAAATACTACTGAAAGTTATTCAGCAGCGTATATATAAAAAATGTGAAGAACAATTAGACCATACACAGTTTGGATTTAGATGTGGAATGGGAACAAGAGAGGCACTGTGCGCAATGACGGTACTATTATAAAAATGCAGGGAATATAATAAAAACGTATTCATATGTTTTATAGATTTCCAAAAAGCTTTTGATAGAGTCCAACATGGTAAACTCATACATGCATTGAAACACATACACCTAGATCGCAAGGATAAACAGCGGTCGTACGGGTGGAAGATAGTGAGACAAACCAGGTGGAAATTCAAAGAGGAGTCAGACAGGGATGTGTGCTGTCGCCACAATTATTTAATGTGTACTCCCAACTAATATTTCAGGAGGCACTATGGGAAAGAACTGAAGGTGTAAGGATTGGAGGGAGCATCATTAATAACATAAGATTTGCAGACGATACCGCAATCATGGCAGAGAATATAGACGATTTACAAACTCTCCTGGAAATCATTTACAGAGAAAGCAAAAAGATGGGACTAACAATGAATATAAATAAAACCAAATACATGGTGATCTCAAAAAACCCTGTTGACAACATACAACTGACATTGGAGGGTAAACCCCTAGAGAGAGTCGACAAATATAAATACCTCGGAGCAATTATAAACTCACAGTTAGATCAAGAGCAGGAGATAAAGGTCAGAATAGAAATACCTCGAAAAGGCTTTATAAAATACAAGTCAATGTTTACAAATAAGAAATTGAGTATGGCCATCAGATTGAGGTTCGTCGAATGTTATGTTTGGTCGCAACTACTATATGGGGTAGAAGCTTGGACTCTGAAAGCCCAATCTATAAAAAAATTGGAGGCATTCGAAATGTGGCTATATAGGCGTATTTTGAAGATTCCTTGGACTGCAAAAGTCTCAAATGAGGAAGTGTTAAGACGAGTTGGACATGGCAGAAAGCTTATGAACACAATTAAAATAAGAAAAACATCGTATCTGGGCCACATACTCCGAAACGATAAATACTCTCTGCTACAAGTCATCATGCAAGGTAGAGTAGAGGGAAGAAAAGGCTTGGGAAGAAAGAAGAAATCTTGGCTGAGGAATATCAGAGATTGGACTAACCTCAGTGTTGAACAGATATTTCACGTTGCAAAAGATCGAGAAGCGTTTAAAGAAGTGATCGCCAACCTTCGTTAGAAGACGGCACAAGAAGAAGAAGACATTGTTTAGGAGATGAAACTGCAAACTACAAGAAAAATGGCCGAACCAGACATACTTGACAACAACACCAGACTAGTGGAAAATATTATTGACAATAACAGCAGGGTGAAGGTTTTTAGAAAAGAACGACAGTGAAAAAACAAATAACAAGACTAAAAGATGAACGTGAAAATAAAGAAAACTCTGAAAAAATAGAGCTGCAGGGGATTATGAGGGTTAAAGGAAAATACTATGGAACTAAAAAACTGGTAAATCTATTTAACAGATGCCTTACAGAAGAAGATATCACAGACGGTGAAAAAGAAAATTGGTTATATGGATTTACAAAATAATGGATCCAGAAGCTCTGGAAAATTACCAACCGATAAGTCTTCTGTCCCAAACATAAAAGCTTTTTACGAGAATAATAATGGTAAAAATAAACGGAAGATTTGTTCCACATATTGGGATGGCGATCTTACTACCATTTAGAAGGTACTAAGTAATGTAATTACTTATCCTATTCGAAGAACCACCCACTAACGTAAGAAATACAAACACAAGCATTAAACAATACGTAATTTGTTACTACAATTAAGTTAAGATCTAGCCAAAATTTCAGAGTAAAATTTTTATATCTATACCCCCGATCACTGTCCGATTTACACTAGTCTGCGAAACACCACACGAGAGCAATGTTACTAATGAAATTGTCAAATGGATTACTTTACGAAGTCGATCAAGATCTACATAAATTCAATCAACAAGGTCGCCACTATTGCAGATGTGTTGATAAAAGAGTACATCAATCCATTTAGAGTACCTTTGGAGATTTAGTGCCCAAAAAAGAAAATGGAATTCTCTCAACCAGCTGTAGAAAGAACTGGCGATTGAACATGTAGTATGTCCTATCAAGGACGTAGCAAGGGCTGGCGTAACACTACGTAAGACACAGATGGTTGTAGTTAGATATAGCCAACATACAGTGTGGAAACCACTTATGGAATAAAATTGTTTGAGTCAATCAATGAAGAAAATCTTCAGTCCTTAATACTACTACTGGAATCTTCCCAGAAGACTGGCTTAGATCGACATTTATACCTATACCCAAGAAAAATAAAGCAAATAGATGCTCACAGTTCAGATTAATTAGCCTGATGAGCCATTTTCTGACAATTTTACTCAAAATTGTACATCAACGTATATACAAAAAATGCTAAAGAAAACTGAGCGACAATCAATTTGGATTTCGTATGGGCTTGGTAGAGGGAGGCATTATTTGGCCTTTGGCTATTTATATTACTACAAAAATACGAAAAGATGTGTTTCTCTATTTTGTCGACTACGAAAAAGCGTTTGATCGAGTAAAACACACTCATAGAAACCCTAACATAACATGGATACAGACCACAACACAGTGGCCTTTATTAAAAACCTATATTGGGATCAAATGGCGCGATTAAAATAAACAATCATATAACAGCAGAAATGTCAATAAAAAGAGGAGTTCAACAGGGCTGTGTACTTTCCCCACTATTGTGTTATTCCGGAAAGATCTTCCAAAATGCCCTCGAAAATATTGAAGAAGGAATAAAAATCAACGGAGAATATGTAAACGACTTAAGATACGCAGACGACACCGCCATTATTGCGGAAAGTGCTGAGAATTTGCAACGACTTTTGAATGCCATAACTAGAGCAGGAGATAGCTTGGGGCTGAATATAAACACAAATAAAAAAAAGTAATGGTCGTTACACGTGGACCAAATGCCGACATTAATATTCGTATCTACAACAAGTTAAAATACGTGCTTGTATAGAGTATGCCAGGTCGCTTTTCAAAGAATGAAAAAATTCCAAATAAACTTAACTTTATCGTTGGACATTCCAATTGGGATGATTTGTAAAAACTATTAATTTATTCCATATTGCTATATGGAGTGCAAACATGGACTCTCGGAATCACAAGTATGAGACGTGTAAAAGCCTTTGACATGTAGGTTTTTCGAATTGCGAAGAGCTCAACGTGACCAACAACGAGGTGCTGGTAAGAATGGGACTGAAGAGAACTCTAAAATAAAACTAGAAAAACGATTTATCCAGGACATATTTACAGAACAAAAATACAACTTCCTACGACTGTAATGGAAGGGAAAGTGGAAGAAAGAAGAGGTCCAGGAAGAAGAAACTGCTCCTGGCTGAAGAATGTAAGTGACTGGACAGAATGGACACACATTCAATACTAAGAACAGCTCAAGATAGAGAGCAATTTGCTGTAGTTATAGCCAACCTTCACGTGATGGAGATGATGACTGGCCACCTTAAAAAGAGTTTATACAGATTGAACGAATTTAAAACGGATCATACAATTTAATATATGACTGTTTGAACTGCATTTGAAATAGTGGACCAATATAAAACTTGGACAAAAATTAAATCCATACCTGGGTATAGACATTGTATAAAATATCGTTCAACTATCTGTCGTCTGTCAATGTTGTTTGCGTAACAATGTTGCCAATCGCCGTATAATAATCCGATTTGCGGATCTTTTTGAGAGTTATATCTTCTTCGTATCTTTAAATAAATCGGATATTTGCCTATATTTTTCATTGTATTTACCAATTTACTACAACAGACTAATAACAAAAATAAACTTTATGTTTGTAGTTATTTTGAGAAACTTTGTAAGTAACTAAGTTTGTAACTTGTTTGAGAAACATCTAGAGGAATGATTTTGGCAACACGCGCTCGAAATATCCATCTATGGGAAGCGAAAAGTGATCTGACAGCATAATAAAATCTTAGATTTATGTGTAGCTTTCAATTGTTTATACGTAATGGGCGGGGCAACCTATTTTGGTAGAGTTTTGAATTGTTCTTGAATGATTTTAAAATCCAGCAGCCCGCTGAAGTATTGGATTTTTATAATATAATTATTTGACAACCTTTTGTTGGCCAACCATCTAGAACAGAATTGAGCCGAAATACATAATATTTCGTATGTTCCGAATTTATTTCGTTCAATTTGTACATCCAAATGTTTGCGCGGTATTTTTTAACAAAACGTCGTATTATAATAAGTGTCAAAACTGCTTGTGTTCGAGTGGTGTGAAAATGACAATCTTGACTGAATCTTTCGACTGAGTATTTTTTATAAACGTTGATTGATTCATTCTAATTGCGCATACTGTAGTAGGACTTTATGTGATACTGATGAATCTGTGAGTACAGTACGGTCTTAATATATTTTGCAGTTGACATTCGAAGCACAGTTTTTCTGATTTCGTAAAAATCCTACAATAATAAATTAGAACTAGCAAATCGCCTTTCACTGTTACAACCTGAGCGATAATTGCTTAAAGCCCGGTGGCCATTAAAATGTATTTATTGTTCCATTTGTTTACTCGGCATACTGACTCCTTTAAATCAATCAATTGTGCATAAAATTTGTTTACGTACGTCTAAAAACCGTAGAAAATAACTTATATTTGTGTAATTGAATAAATGGTAAACAACATATGGACAACATTTTACGTCACAGTACCATTTGAATAATTTATGCGATATTTATACCACGATTTTACCATTTGATTGACAAACGTTTGTGTAAATTATACTCTGTCAGAGATTTCCCTTCGTAAATTTCGCTGAAAACGATAAATCTTGGTGGTTATTTATTGAAAATGACCGACACTTAATGGCAGCTTCTTGAGGTTAAACAAAGTGGATTTAATATGAATAATTTCTGAATATTTTACAAATTAATTACATATTTATGAAAGCGTTGTTAAATGATACGATGGATTTCAGCTATAATAAATTATCTTAACAATTTTATTATCTTTGGATTATATGTCCCGTTTTACAACATTGTAGCTAGTTTTATCCAAAATATGTGTTTTGATTGACACTATTAAAACGATGTAGGTTAGTTGGGTCTCTGACGGCCAAATGAATCGCTAACTGCAGAAGGCACTAGTCCATTTTGCAATTTTTCAGAGACAAAAAACTTGGTAAACTCAAACACACTACTGGTATTAATTTTTTTGCATTTAAGGTTTATGTGATTGGGCATTCTGGACTACTACATACTTATAAAATATTTAAATATTTTAAGAGGAGATGGTAGAGAATTTTTTTGTGTTAAGGACATGTTCCCTTTCTGCCGTAAACAAGAAACTTTAAGAAGTTCTAAGGAAAACAATCAATATACAAACAGTATTTTATAAGCATTAATTTTAATAAAATAAAACAATGTCCTATACATAAAATAAAGCAATTAAATCATAAATTAAAACTTTGAGGTAAATTTCAGTTCAAGTTTTAGTTTTTAGTTGTCTTCTGTAAATGCCGGTGTAATTGACCATGACAAAATCGGATTCCAAAAATTCATTTTTTCTTCCGGGATATATACCAATGTTTTCTTCATGTCTTCCATTTTCTTGTTGTTAATTGAAAGTACAGTTTAATATACTCTTCTAATAGGAACCTATTACTGCATTCTGTAGTTTAAATTCATCCATTATGAAGCCGCCGATGTTCATCTTACATTGAACCGTGTTAGGATTCTTTGATGAAAAAGTTATTTCTCTGTATTGTGATATGGCTAAAGACCCAATTTTTGATGATTTCATTATAACCTCTTCAAGCTCATTAATAGTATAATATCATTCTTCTTGCTTTAATTTTCTTCTGATGATGCCAAAATCTGTGTCATTTGGCATAAAAGAGTGGCCCCTAACAGGAAAGGTTAGTTTGACTTCATTAAACTTTTTTATCTCACACAAGTACATCATCATGCGAATTACAGTATTATTTTTATTTTGCCCTGCGCAGTTGTCCCCAAACAGATAAAGGTTTTTATACCACAGCGAGTTTTGTTTTTTATGTACCAATCTAACATAGTACAAACTTCGTTTGAGCCTTTACTCCCTTCACCTTCATGATAGATAAAAATTGTACATTAAGTGTCGCCAGATTATGCACACCAAAGACGTTTACCGTGAGCTATCTAAGGTAATAGGTGTCTTGGACAGGAATGCAAGGTAGAGATATGTTGGCCATAAAATCTATGCAGATGCCCACATTTTCTTCAGCTTACTGACACACTGCGTGGTCATTTCTTTTAGTGATGCTGTATCGTTATAACTGCTACATTGCCTGCTTTCTTTCTTATGTTAATATATTTCGTTAATTCTATTCTCCAATTTCCATATCTTCTGTCATAACTCATATTCTTCTATATCCTCCATTGTATCTCTTATTTTTCTATATATTTTCTCGGATATAGATTGTATCAGAATTATGTCGTTACTTAATTGATTCATTATTCTCTTTTCATTTTTACTGGTATTTGGTATAAAAACCAGTTGGCATCCAAATCTATCTTCTTTATATATATATCTACAGTATTTCAGTATTTCATATCTCCTCTCCTATTTTCTTAATAATCATCATTTTATCTTTTACTCAAGTTTCTAAAGAGTGAATTTTATTTTTAGTTTAGTTTAGTTTTAGTCTAGTTTTAGTTTAGTTCAATGTGTTGACATTTCCCCTTCCCGTTCGATACAAAAGTCGATATAAGGCTTCTATTTTCTAAAAATGTCGATTTTCTTCATGACTTCTGTAAAAGTATAATAACCAATTGTTGTGTCGTCTCCTGATTAAGGAGTCAACCTCCGGATACATTTCTCAGGTGCGGGTCAAATTCTTTTAACATCCAGAAGACCAACCGGCCTGAGAGTGGCACCATCATTCCGATAGGAGAGTTGACTCCGGGCAATAAAATCCACAACTAACAACATGGCTTGCTAACAACCATAGCAAAAAAGACCAGGATAAAACCTAGGATTTGGTGACAAACTTTGTTCTTTAATATAATGTAACACTGTGGCAAGAAGTTGAATAATTTTTATTTAAATTCAATACTATATTTAAACATTTATTTGTCTGTTTTTTTTATATTTAATAAACATGTGTTAATTTAATTGTGTATTGTTTCTTCTTTTTACTTGTTTGTGTGTGTTGCTCCAGAGTAGGCCATATTCACGTCCTGAGTGAGCTAGCCAGGGAGTGTTTCGCATAACGTCTAATGTAGCAATTTTGCAATTGATACATTAGGGTTATGGCGTTAAAAATTGGTCCCAACAGGAAACGATTTGTCGCTCCAACGTTGTTAGTGATGTTAGTCAGGTTGTAGCAGCAAACTAAGGTTTGCGGTTACAAGTTGACAACAGCAGCTCAACGTTGGGATGTTACAAATTGAGCCTCGAAGGGTTACAAATTGGTATCCAATGAATATTCGTTGGCATGTCATAGATTGACGTCCAATGAATGTTTGTTGGAACGTTACAATTGCATAGAACTTTTTATAATTATGCTTGTGTACTGTAAGCTCAGTGACAGCTGTTCGCTTTGCATTCTCATTCAAAACAGGACTTTTTATTTTTAAATTTAGTTGCTCACATGTAACACATACATCTTTAACTGGTTGGGCGAAGCAAATAGAAGGGTAGTTTTCTTTGAGATATGTCCAAAAAAACTTGTAGGAGAACCTTTTCTCAGTTCCTAATGTTGAAATAAGGAAACTATGTTCTTTTTTAATGAACATGTACATGATTTTTAAATTCATATTAGCTGAAAAATACTTTCTTTCTTTTCCTGTATAGTGATGTAATTTGGTGGGAATGATTCTACATGGACCCTTAATTTAGACAGTACGGACCCAGGTTTTGCATTTCCTGAAACGTGTTCTCCTCTGTTGTCAGTTGGTGTTTTATTTAGTTGCAATAGATGGGACAAACGGTAACACTGCTTTGCAGTGTATCCATAGGTTTTCATAAATCCATTTTTACATACTTTTGTACGTTTTCCATTATGTCATCATTATCACCCAGCCCTTTGCGTCCACTACTGGACATAGGCCTCCCTCATTTTTGTCCATTGTGCTCTGTTTTGAGCACTTTTTGTGTACTACATAATAAATCACACTGAAAGCCTTGGGTTTCGCGGTTGACGAACTAGACCTGGGTCTTTCTATTTCAATCTGACTAATTTTCATAACAGATTGGATGTAAATGTCCTGTTCCGTTTTGGTTATTATGTTATGTAGTTTGACGGATATTTCAATCATATCTTTTTCAGTGAAAACTCCAAGACAATTGGATTTGCAACTGAAACAACAAAAGACTTTATTGTAATAGAAATTCAGTGAAAAAGATATTGGAGATAAGTAAATGACTTTGAGGTGAGGTTATAGTAGCCTAATATTACTTGGAAATACATACAAGATTAAATGATCAGTAAAATGGTATTTAAACCAAAATGTACAAATTAACAACAATGAATAAAGTAATATTTACCTGCAACAATTTGGGCCTGGTTTTTTAGCTAATACAATTTTGCCAACCCAGTTTACGTGTTCTAGTCCAGCCACTTTAGACTTCTTTATTGTTCCTTTTATATTTGTCATCATACGTAAAACCTTTTCTTTTCTTGTTTACACGCAATTCCTCATCTGAACTACTCATTCTAATCTAATTATTAGCCACAGTAAAGACAACAAGAATCATCAATAAACAAAGTACAATATTGTCTGACTAAACTCAGCTGTGAGGATATTTCGAATATTTGCCACGCAGTTCTAGCGCCACAACTCTTTACCGCAGAAGGAGAACTTGTCCTGGACTAGTTTCCTTTCTACAATAAATAGAATATTGAAAGTGTTGCCATAACAATACTAATATGCGGACGTGTTTCCTTTTTGTAGTAAACGTTGCGTTTTGCTACTGGAAACAATTTTAATAAAATACACAAAATTCGTATGTCCATCATACGAATTGTATCATGTCCAATATCGTCCACGATATTGGACATGATGCCTTTCTGCAGTTAGAGATTCAAATATAACATGTACAAATTTAAAATTCTTTCCTATTTCGCTAACACACAGCTTTTTGATATACTATCAATACTCTCTTCTGTAAAATATTCTTTTAAATTGATATCGAATGGGCATGGGAGTGCAGAGTCAACGTGTGATTAAACTCTTAAAAAAACAACACATCCAAAGAAAGAGAAATGTTATCTGTTTATTTATATACAAAAGATAACATTCTGATTAAATGGTATTCAAATCCATCTCCCGAAGAGAAAAGCGCAGGTAATTAAACTGGATCGGTTTGAAGGACAGGTCCTCGGCATCCATCTACCTGCCTCTGCCTCGATCTCTTTCGAACAGGTATAACGTGAAGAAAGATTGACAGCTGAGATTAATGTTTACCATCGACACTTTTTTTACGCGCCTAAGAAGCGATTAATTGATCCCGATGGACTGAAAACGTCACCAAAAACGGTTTTGTTAACGTCTAATCGAAGATTTGTGGCGCCTTATTTTGATTCTAATGGTTTTATGCGGGGGAAATAATTTATATGGGGAGACTTAACGGCTGAGACCAATTACGGAGGAGACTAAATAAAGAATTTGTGATTAACGTGGTTTTAGAGGAAATTCCTAAGGTATACTTAAATATACAAATGAATGGTATTTCTGCAATATACATAATATAGTATTTTTATTGGGAATAAGCCACAGTTTTACTTTAACCCTCTAAGTGGTAAGAGGTCCTGATGGCCCCTCGCTTAATATTTATTTAAGCCACAGGTAAAAGTCAGGTAGCCACAAACTGTTTTGAATCTCCCCCACTAGTTTGTCTAGAGACATTTCAAATGCATTCTAAATTCAATAAACCTTATCGTTACACTTTTGTCTCAGTTTTGTGCGACAGGTCGAGGTGAATGCAATTATCTTTCATTAAAAATTTTTTTCGAAATAAAATTATGATACTGCAAATAATCTGAATTTAGTGAAAACATTTTTTTATGAGTGTTTTAGAGCTTTAAGTTTCACTATATATTAGAATTATTACAAAACAAGTATTCTGAGTGTGCTTTAGAATTGAAAATAAAAAGGGTTCCTGAGGGACCCCTTGCCGGTTTAAGTGAAGCTTCGTCTCACTTTGTTGTGATTGTTGTGTTGTGTTGTTGTGCTATTGTTTCCCAACGTTTTATCACTTATTTGTCTATTTTGCTTCTGGAAATGGCAGGCAATAACAACTGGAGAAAATAAAAGTTTAATTTGTCGGTAATGACCGAAGATGAAATCCAAGAACTCATGGACTCTGTTGAAACGGATTCGTGAGAAGGTGATTATAGCAGTGATGATCTAGTCATCAATCCAGATTACGAACCGAATGAGATCACTCCAGATGACATTATTACAGAGTGTATCAGTACTTTATTCAACATGAAACGTTGAATTTCAAACGTATTCAACGTGAAACGTATTCAACATGAAATATCGCTAAATATCAGTGACATGGAAGTACCTGCTGCAGTACCTGGTGCAAATCTAAGCTGACGAATGTGGCGAATCTTTAGAAAAGGAGGAGGCTGGGCCTCCTCCTTTATCCCATATATATATATATATATATAATATATATATATATAATATATATATATATATATATATATATATATATATAATATAGGTTTCTGGCTTATTGATAATTTACCACAATAGAACAACTTACAAATTATATATACAATAATTAAAATTCGTCCTCAGTATATTTGTTGTTCTCACTGTATCATGCCATTTTATATTCCACACTACGATGTCTACGATTTGTATATTATTCCACACTACGATGAAAATGAATGGCGTTTGTTTATCGATAGCTCCAAGCGCAGTTTGAAATGTGTTCTGCTTCACAATGGAAACAAGTTTGGGTTAATACCAATTGTTCATTAAACCGTGATAAAAGAAGAATATGCTACAATAGCTTTAGTTTTGCAGAAGATAAAATATAAAATTTTTCTAGACTTGAAAATGGTAAACTTTCTTCTTGGGCAGCAACGCGGCTACAAAAAATGGCCTTGCTTCTTATGGCTCTGGGATAGTAGGGACCGAAAAAACCACTGGAATCAAAAAGAGCGGCCTAAGAGAGAAAACTTGATAATTGGGCAAAAGAACATTATTGCCCATTCTTTAGTCAAACCAGAGACAATAATCTTACCACCCCTCCATATTAAGCTAGGCCTAATGAAGCAATTGGTTAAGGCACTTGATTCTAATGGACCCTGCTTCGCCTACATAGGAAGGAAGCTGCATCAGATAAGTACAGAAAAACTTAAAGCTAGAATCTTTGATGGACCACAGATCAGACTTCTTACAAGGATCTGGCTTTTGCAGGGTCAATGAACGAGGTAGAGAAAAAAGCTTGGCATTCATTTGTGGGCATTATCAAAAATTCTCTGGGAAATCACAAAAGTAAAATCTATGCTGAGCTGATAAACAATTTGCTGATTAACTTCCAATCACTTAGTTGTAATATGAGCATCAATGTCCACTATCTTCACAGCCACCTGGACCGTTTCCCTAAAAATTTGGGTGACACAAGTGAGGAGCAGGGTGAGAGATTTCACCAAGACATAAAAGCCATGGAGGACCGCCAGCAAGGAAGATGGGATACCTATATGATGGCAGATTTTTGCTGGAGTTTGAAGAGAGACTGTTTAAAAGTTCATTCTAGGAAATCAGCGAAACAAAGCTTTCGCTACGTCAAGTAAAGTTTTTTTTTTCTATTTTTTTAGTTTTTTTCTCAAAACTAATTGTATATCTGTTTCATTGTACAAAGGGCTTTATTGTAGTTAAATGGCTTAAAATATACGTATTCTCTAATTGTCTGATTTTTATTTTGATTTAGTATATCCATATCAGCATATTCGTATTTTCGTGCATAAAACCTGGCACGACCTACGTTATCTTAAAAACTAGAGCTAATAAGGGAAAAACGAAAGTCATATTCGCAATTAGCAGCACAAATATACCTAAAATCAGCTCTAAAGATTTTGGTACCAAAAACACTGTAGGCTTGTGCAATTATTATCTTAATAGGTAGGTACTTGACAATCTTAATTATTGTACCTTTCAGTTCCAGTACTTGAATCAGATGGTTCATAATCCTTGTCCGTCACACTATCATCACTATCTTCATAAAACATTATCTTTTCTATGTTTTAACTTATTTGAAAATCATGATACTAAATATCATAAACTTGTTGGCTATAAAATACCGTTTTTTTTGTTTTTAAATCTATTATTGTAATTCTTTTTCATTCTTTGACAATTCAAGTTTATGTTAATAAACAATTCCACAAGTAGTGTCAAGTATCAAAACAATTCCTTCTCGAATGATTTGACAGAGACACAGAACGGGAATTAATTCCTATCGAAGTGATACGGAGCAGGGATCGCTTTTAATTTTAAATTCAACCGTTTTGCATGTCACTGAATCGGCGAGGAAGAGGCAGAGGCAGCAGCAAGCAGAAGAGTGACGAAGGTTCTCTCGTATACGAGAGAACGATTCGCAAAAAATGTAGCAATAAGATTTATAGAGCAATGGACTCGATGATCAAGTGAGCTGGCATTCTCGGCGTGGCTGCCTTGGATTCGAAGTTAATTTCAGTCAAAGCTGACTGACACATGGCGAATTCTGAATTTTATTATCTGGACAGAAAAAGCGGACGGGAGCATACGGAATGAGAGGAAGCGACGACAAACGAAAGACATATATTTACGGAAATTGATCGCAACAAAATGAAACGGACACTTTTTTAAAACTACAACGACACATTTTTATTTTCATTCATAAATAACTGGAATAAAAGTTTATCAAATATTTTGTAACTCGGCAAAGAAAGGTGTATGTAAATATAGAAGAGTAAATACTAAAGAAAAACAGTCGTTTGCGTAGACAATTGTAGGGAAAGAAATAAAGTTTACCAGAAAACAAGTATCTTATAGAAAAGTACAAGCGCAAAGAATCACCAATGTCGTGGTGTTAATGCGATAAATAAAAAGAGAAGGAAGTTGTACTTACTGTTGAAAAAAATATATTTTTTGAGCTGCACTACAAAAATTTCATTAACCCAAGTCACAACAATTCAACTTAGAGTGTACCCTTTTTATAAACAAAAGGGACGTTTACACAAAGCACGGTATGAAAGTCCGAGCTTCACTCTTTTAGAAATATCTTGGTCTGAGTACGACAAGCTAGACCACAGAAGATAAACGATTAAGACGAAGAAAGAAACACGAAGAGAAGAGAATTTTGGACGCCACCCTATTTTGAACAGAGCTATAAAAATAGAGAAATTAGAAACTTATATCAAGGGGTGAAAAATGAGAAAAATGGGGTACCAAGGAAAACCTGTACACTGACAAAACTGTAGATATTGGTCAGCGGAGAATCCTCATTGGATGCGTGAAACACACTCAGTATCCTCAAAAGTTGAATCTTTGGGCAGGTATCATATTATTGGTCCTATATTTATAGATGATAATTTGACAGCGGAAAAATATTTAAGCATGTTAAGAGACGATGTTCTTCCTTAGTTGGCTAACTTATATCCCAATCCAATAGATCCGACCCTACCGCATAAACTGTCTGGTTCCAGCAGGATGGTGCAACACCCCATTATGCTCTAATGGTGAGAAATTACTTGAATGAAATCTTCTTCAATAAGTTTGATGAAGAGGACTAGTGAGCGGCCAGCTAGGTCTCCAGATCTGACGCCTTTGGATTTTTTTGTGGGGTTGTCTCAAGAACAAAGTATATGTAACACAATCAACTATCATTGAAGACCTAAAAAAGTAAGGATAACTACAGAAATACGGAATATTTCACCTCAAACTTGAAACAAAGTTCGGAAAGAGTTTTATAGGAGACTGTGTTATTGTCAACAACAAGCTGAAGAACATGTTGAGCATTTATTTTAATGTAATCTAATCAATTACCTCGGGTATTCTATGAATTCATTATTTTGAACAAAATACCTAATTTCAAAATTTCACCTTGTATTATTCATAATAGACCCTACATGATATAGTTCGTTGAAATCAGGTTGTTAAGGAACTTTTAAAAACATGAAATATACAGGGTGTTTCATTTAAAATACAGATTATGCAATATGCCAGACTTGCATTGATCACCCTGTACATTCAAATTTATGTCTAAAAAGCGTACATTTAAATTTAAAAGTTAAGGTATCTCAAGGTTTTTTATTATTTTCTAAAATAAGGACACAAACAATTTTATTCCATAAGTGGTTTCCACACTGTATATGAAGAGTTCAATAAGTTTGCACAAAAATCAAAGAGGAAAATTCCATCACATGATGAAAATTCAAAATCGAACGAACAATCTTAATTTTAATAATGTTCTTAACGAATCTTGTGTTTTTCTATCACCGCTTTATGACTTCATTATCTGACAGTAAAACCTACGTTTTTCGTAAATAAATAAATAACCGAAATCTCACTCCGATAGACCCGTCGACAGTTAAACTTGGTTTAATGACATTCCGTTTTTTTTTTTTTTCGTTAACATACTTACTAAACAGACTGACAAGATTTATTGCGATGACTAATAGTTAAATCGGCATTTCCATATGGCCAGAATTATTCCTTGTATCGATAAAATAAATCAAGCGATAAATATCCATTAATTACGTCTTCTGTTTTAGACACGGAATGAGTTTGTTTTGTAACCTCAACGGATGGATGGTGGAGGGGATTGGGCGCGTCCACCAATTGTTAAGACATCTGACATCTAACATTGATGGGCAAACTTTTATGAACGGGACAAAAACAACAGTAAAATGTTTGACAATTGTGTTTTTTTTAATCGTAATTATTTTTTTAATATTAAAATTAAACCAACACTATGTATAGAAAGATCCTCGTTAATCTTAATAAATCAAGATCAGATTATGGTGATATTGATATTGGGGTTACTCAGGGTTCAATATTGGGGCCATTAATATTTCTCAGATGCCCAGATATGTCAGTTTAACATATTTATATATGTAGATGACACAACAATTGCTACACCTGCTTCAAGTGCCGAGGAATTAACTGTTCAACTGAATGTTATATCAGAAGATTTTACAAAGTGGTGTTAAAAAAAGGCTTTGGTTGTTAATGCTAAAAAACCACAAGCATGCAGCTCTACTATAGATCAAAATTAAGTTACCAGTTTTTTATAAAATGAATGATAGCCTGGTTCACTCTACAACTTCCACTAAACTTTTAGGTTTGTATTTTGATAGTAACATGAGCTAAGATCTCAAATTAATTATGTTTGCAAAAGAATAAATAGTAGTTATTGCAATTAAAAAGTTTTCTTAAACTGGAACAGTTACTGACGGTTTATTATCCAATTGTTTGTTCTCATTTGGCCTTCAATATAAATCTTTGGGGTGGTGCTGTGAATGCTACAAGAGTGTTTGTCTCGCAGAAAAGAATAATTCATTTAATTTTTAATTTACCATACAGGCATTCATGTCAACAATATTTCAAAAAATACAATATTTTAATAATATCTACTCACTGTGTCACCAGTACTCAACTAGACAAAATAACTTTATTAAAGTACCATAACATAATACAACACGATTTGAAACATCTTAGTATTATATGGGTATAAGACTTTTTAATCATCTTCCCAACAGTATTAAATCTGACACAAATTTAAATAAATTTCGAGGTAAATTAAAATCTTTTCTATTACAAAATTGTTTCTACAGTGTAAGTAAATATCTGGGTGATGTAATTAATTAATTCTATGTACTTTTTATATTTTAATTCTAAAATTGTAATGTTTTTACTAATACTTATATTTTTTACTCAACTTGTTCTATATCATGTAAATGATCTTTCAGGATAAATAAAAATTATTATTATATGTATAAACTTGACATTTAAATTCAAATATAATATTTGGTGGAGATTCACAACTAAATAGTCCACATATTCATCTATCAACTAACATTTTTGTATTTAACATCTCTTATGGACAATGTAGTCTCGAATGTTACGAAGTTTACAATCTGGTTAGATGTTTCATTTCGACTGAGGTTTAACATTAGATCTATTTTTCAAACCTGTTCTTCTAAACCTTTTAGTTCCACTTATAAATATATTTTTGTATTAGAGCTGGTTTTAATATATAATAATATATAATAAATATATTTATTCATTGGTAATTTCTGAGATATTCATTAAAGATTAATTTAAATATGTGTTTGTATAAATATTTTTTAATATTTACGATTTTGTAAAAATTTTAAAAAATGTCTTCTTCTTCATCGTCTAGATCTAGATCATTGTAATTGTTGTCATTCAGCTTATATGATCGTTCCATTCTGCTCTTCTATTTCTTACCCAGTTCTTAATATTCTCCACCTTGCATCTACCTCGTACATCTGTACTTCTAGCTCTGTCCCATAGTGTCTTACCATTAATTTTTCAGCTCTGCTGTTTCTAACATCCTTTTTGTCCTCGCTGTCAGGTCTTGTATCTGCTGCGTATGTTATTATTGGTGTGATGAATGTTTTGTAAATTCTGCCTTTCGTTTCTTTCCCGATATTTTTATTTCTCCATATTGTTTTATTCAGGCTGCCTGCGGCTCTGTTTGTTCTATTCACTTGATCTTCCTCTTTAGTTTCGAGGTTATCCATAACTAGATAATTGTCACCAATTAACCACAATTATATCACCTAGAGGCCCACAAACTAGGATTTGGTACTTACAAAGTAAATGTTATAGTTAAAAAAATTAGTACGAATGGTTTTTAATAAATTTCATTTTATTTTAGGCTAAGAAAAAGCCACTTTAAATATGACAATAAAAGAAAAATAGATGTCCAAAAGAGCATAAACATTGGACTCAGTCGCAATGGGATTCAATACAATGGAGTGATAAGTCCAGATTTGAAGTGTGTTTTTGAGACAGTAGGAGTCGCATCATTCCCAAGAAAAATGAAGCTTTTCATCACGACTGTCTGAACAAAAAGTCAAATTTCCTGCATCTGTCATAATCTGGGGTAGCATGTTGTCTAGAGGTGTGGGTAAGTTTTTGGCGACATTTTATCGATGGGATTGTAAAGACGGGCAAATACTTGAGTATTTTAGAAGAATCTCTTTTGCCGATTATGGAATACCGTTTACCATTAGCGAAAGATGATTTTGTCTACCAACAGGCCGGCGTAGGTTGTCATGCCCAAAAAAGAGTTTAAAATGGATTGAAGACCATGCCGTACTACTTACCACTGGAATGGTTAAAGTAGAAAGCTCAAAAGCTTTGAGAAAACATCCGGACAGGTTTGTCAACGAATTAAAGGAAAAATTGCAAGAAATATGGGATTCATTTACATTAGCATTTGTCAGACTATTATTAAAATAAAATATTTTCTAAAATTAAGAAATTTAAAAATGTTGTTCGATGCATTAAAATTCACGCTGCGCTTGAATTTTTTTTCTCTAAAATTTACTTTTCTTATCAATCTAACGTTGGGCCAACTAATATAGGAAGAGGCCCGTAGTCAGTCAAAACTAATTTGTCCTTCTTTGCATTTTCTATATCACAAATATTTATCATTTGTACTTATTTATAATCCAATTGGGATTGATTAATTTTGAGTTAAACTATTTGAGTTTCATCTTCAATGGTTCTCAATATAAAGTCGGTCAAAAAGGGTAAAATAGACTATATTATATTATCAACTACAGAACAAGCACTCTAATAACAATTCGTATACAAATTAAGTCAATAAATACAAAGAAAAAAAACTTTTAAATGAATATTTCTTTTTCTTCTGTCGAAAATGATAAAACCAACAATAAACAACTTTTTCACATATTGTTGTCACTTCGGGATAACTCGAAGATCATTGGAAAGCAACTTTTGCCGGACTCGCTTTAGTAATTTTTGTTTTGATTACTTAACACGTTCACTGTGAAAACCATAATTTTTATTAGCGTTTCAACTATAAAACCGAAACTTGTTTTTGATACACACATGGACTTCTGTTTTGAAAGCCGCAATATTAAACAACACATTTTTATGTGTTTGTTATTATTATATTGATCGACATCATTACATCAAGATTTCATGTAAATTGAAAATAATTTATCAAGACAGTGAGATTTTTTACGTTAAGGCGAAATCTGATAATGAATAGATATCCAAAAAAATATCATTTGAATGCAAAATTTCCTTTTAAATGAAACTAACTAACTGAAAATTGCATTTTTTAATAATTAGATATTATGTAAACTGACAGACATGGTTCTCGTGTCATTTGACGTATTAATTACGTACATATTTAAAATATTTTATGTGATGTTTCCATTTATTTTAAATTTTAATTTTTTGTGCCTTCTTGTTTATGGTAGGGTTTAGTTTTAGATAAAATAGATCTCTATCTTGATGGAAATAAGTCCCAATAGAAGGTTAAAAGAAGTTTATTGACGTTTCAATCTCCACTTCGGAAATCGTTCTCAAAATACAAACAATAATAAATTAAACACATTTTGTTTTTTGTTACTTGGTGACAAATTCTTCTAATAATTAAATTTTATCTGACTCATTTATATTGACAATTAAGACATATATTCGACTTTAAGTAATCGACTTAATAAAAATGATATTCCCATTATTACTAAGTTGCGTTCCTGGGACGACTTTATTGTAAGATAGTTCATTCGATTACATAAAAATTAACTTTATCCTGAGAATATCCATCATAAAAAATTATAGCATGTAATTCGTCTTTAAAAAGACAACCACATGCCAGGATGACAATAAACATTCTATGTAAATCATCAAGAAAAAAACCTCATAATACCATCCCGATATAGTATGTATTTGGTGTTACATTTAGTTTACTCTCAATAGACACCAAATTCTGATTTTATATGTTTGTTTTATTTAAAAGAATCATAAATAGTGTATCCTCGATATGTTAGTAAC
Organism: Diabrotica balteata; assembly: GCA_918026665.1. Classification (NCBI taxonomy): domain Eukaryota; kingdom Metazoa; phylum Arthropoda; class Insecta; order Coleoptera; family Chrysomelidae; genus Diabrotica; species Diabrotica balteata. Next base: position 7,043,799 of record OU898280.1, read on the forward strand.
TTATAAAAGTGGTATTTTATTTTTATTAACTTCCTCTTTTAATATGGGTAACCAGATCTTACTGCCTGGCAGTGGGGAAGAAAGTATCCGACAGGCAAAATGGTAGAACATTGTTAAGCAGGCCCAGACTCATAAAGGGTTGTAACGCCATTAGAAGAAGAAGAAGAACCAGATCCTACTGCATTCTGCCGAGAAGTTGGCGATATTTAGCATAATTAGAGCTGCTTCTTTGATTTTTGTCGTTTTACCATTTGTTTCTTTTAGGACTATATTTGAGTCATTCCATTGAAGCCTATGTTCATTATTCCATGCGTGTTTACATATTTGACATCTATCAAATTCTCTATTTTTAATATAAGATTGATGTTCACTTATTCTAACATTTAATGGCCTTGATGTTTCACCTAAATAAATCTGATCGCATTCACAAGGTATGTTATAAACATAATTATTTGTTCTTTGTTGTTCATTGTTTAGTTTTGAATAAAATAGATATCAATGTGTTTGTTGTTTTAAATTTGAATCCTATTATGTATGGTATTGTTATTTTCCTCGTATTATTCCTTGTGTATGCTGTCGGATATCATTCTAACTTGTTCTGTTCTATTCGATTGATTGTTGAAAATTCCCTATTTATAAACGATAAAGGATAATCATTGTGTAATAAAACAGATGTTAACAAATGTTTTCCCTCTAAGAACGAATTTTCGTTAAAATAAGCAATTTTGGCTCTATCGTATTAGGATTTAATAATTCCCTTTTTAATATTGATATTGTGATTTGATTTGTAATTTAAATATCTGTTGGTGTGTGTTGCTTTTCTATACACCTGAGTCTCATATCCAGTATCGTTCTTAAAGACTAAAATACCCAGGAAAGGTAATGTGTTATTATATTCCGTTTCATGGTAAATGCTATTGTCTTTTCTTTATCGTTTATATCATTCAGGGAATGTGCCCAACAACTCTGATCCATGAGACCATATTGAGAATATATCATCTACGTATCTCCACCATACTGTGGGTTTTGAATTTTGTTTAGAAATAATATTTGTTTCAAAATCTTCCATATATATATCGGCTCATAATGGAGATAAACTAGAGCCCATTGCTAGACCAAAATTTTGTTTATATAATTCGTCATTTAGTTGAAAATATATATTATCAATACATAATATTAATAACTCCATTATAGCTGATATATTTAGTCTTGTTCTAGTTGCCAATGTATCATCACTCTCTAATTTTGTCTTGATTATATTCAAAGTCTTATCTAATGGCACATTTGTAAATAAACTAAGTATGTCAAAATTTACTAAAATATTATTTGAATTAAATTCAATGTTTGGTAATTTATTTAAAAAGTGTTTTGTATTTTTTATAAATGTGTCATTTTTATTTGCAAATGGTTGCATATTATTTAATAAAAATTTTGACAGTTCACTACAAGGAGAATTCATGGTACTACAAATAGATCTATGTGGTATATTCGTTTTATGCACTTTAGGTACTCCATAAAAATGAGGGGTCTTACTGTAATGAGGTGTAATTAATCTTCTTTGATAATTCAATAAAACCCATAAAAAAACTTTATAAATGATAGACAATAAATAAAATAGATTTCGGTGTCATGTATTGTGACTGCTTCCTATTAAAATAGTAATTACTTTAAAATGCCCCAAGAAAATAGCTTTAGAACAATAAAATAGATATCAATGTGTTTGACGTTTTAAATATGTTTTTCCGGTAATTCTTGTATGTATGATATTGTTATTTTCCTCGTATTATGTCAACTCAAAAACAATCAGTAATGAACAAATATTCAAAAATGGCATATATGAAAACCATCTCAATGTAAAAATTTTTTAGCGACAATCTGTTAATGCTCATAATATAAACTTATATACGACACGGTTTCCAAGATATTTTCTTGTGATATTTGATATGTTAATTATAATATTGTTCGATCTTAACTTATTTCAAAAGTATTTTATTTGACATTTCGATTCAGTTTTTTCAAAACTGAACCCAATAATAAACAAAGACGAACTGAAGACAGACTTTGTTGGTTATCTTGTGAATGCGAAACTTTTATTTGGAAAACACTTCCACAAGATAATTCCAAGTTAGGATAAATGATCATTAATAGTGTCTTAAAAATAGATAATTGATAACTCCCAGGCGTGCTTATGTATCAGAAATCTTACGTACCTATGCCAATATGTGTGGAACAGTGAAGGTTGGACATTTTTTGAAAAAAAACTGATATTAAAAAAAATAAAATCAAAGAAACTAGAAGCAAATTCCTCAGTAAAATATTTTAATATATAATTAGCGATGTTAAAATGACATACTAAAGCTGTATTTTATAATTTAAAATTTGTATTTGAAATTTAAAATTATCTATTTGTATAATTCAACATAAAAATTATATGTGATAAGGTATTCATAGGGAGTCAGGTTGAGATTTTTCGTAATGTTTTCCATGATTTTCAATGGAATTTTTAAGAAGAGAATTTTACTGGAATTAGTGGATGTGATAGACCTTCTAATACAATTAAATATAAATTTCAATTAATCGTTATTTTTCTAATGGGAGTTCTTTAGTCAACTACACGTAATCAAATAAATCATCCCTTAATAAAGTAGTTTTGGGAATACACGTCAAAATCATATAAAATCGCATTTACTAAATTTTCTACCGGAAAATATATATGTGTAATATGTTTGAGTTTTAGGTATGATACCAGCAAATAAACTTAAACTATTAAAGTAACTTTTCAAGTAATACAAATTTGTCCTAACTTCCAAAAATGGGTATTTTAAAAGGATTTTTCGAGTTCAAAACGTCAAATAAAGTATTTCCAAACGCATTTTTCTTAAGTTCTGAAACAATAGATTTACATATGTATTACAATGGATAAAAACTAAAACGAATTGACTAAAATGACATGAACCAGGAAACGAAACAATTTCTGAAGCTGTTACGTATATCGAATCTCAGAGGATTTTATTCACACAAAATAAAAGAAAAATGTAGCCAGATAAACTATCAATAAAGTTAGAAAGCAAAACCAGTACAAAAACTTTATAAATGAAAAAGATTTCGGTGTCATATAATGAAATAAAGCTTATGACACTACAATCAAACTATAAACATATAATAACAATCAAGACTAATCGTTATTATATAAATAATATTACTAATGTAAAAATGTAAGACGTGAATAAACACCAATCGTAGTAACTAAAACACTTTTTTACAAAACGTCGTCTCAGAAACGCAACCACAAGTCCTAACAATTTTCTAATATGTACTAATTTTTGTATGCCATTTTATTTATAATTTTTGATATGCCATCATAAAATAGTATCAGTTTACAATTAAACCTTCTACTTTTTCTGATTTTATTTCCATCCGATATCACAAAACTGAAATAGCATTAAAAAATATAATGAAAAAGCTCCTTATTAATACATTTACACATCAAAAACCCGTTTTGATTCTAAAATTGGTGAAAATGTATTTATTTTCTTAGTTTTGTAACAAAAATAAAACTTAGATATTGCACTTTTGAGGTTGAACATTGTAAACAACACTTGTATTGGACAATTTTTACAATAATCTATCAGTTAAGTATATTGTTGGTTTACACTGATTGATTTTTAAGTTAATTTGGACAATAGTTCCGGAAAATTTAGAAGAAATATTTTAACTTACCCAAAAACGTGTTGATCTTTCTGATAAAAATATTCACAGGTACACTTTTGCTTCTCATAATTAAAAGAGTAACTCCTCACCACACAAAATTCATAAAAAAATAAACAAAAACTCAAAATCCTCACATAATTCGCAACTGAAAAACTTCACTAAATACTCGCAGAAAATCAGAGAGTGCGGCAGCAGTGCGGACCGACAGAGTACATGTACGCTCTCTCCGGAATCTCACAGCGGACTGTTTACAGCGCGCTGTATCCCTACGATCCCCTAGAAGGTTCAACCCCCACCCTAGCGCCCTCAGAAAGGGCAGTGAAAAGTCAGGATATGAGTGGCCATGACGTTCGGCTCAATCCCCTTCCACCGAGCATCGACAAGATGAGACGGGTTGAAGACAAGACAGTCACCGGCAGGTCCACTGTGTGACGAACCTGTAAGTTGTCTGTCGCATACGGCGGACTGACTACTGACAATGTGGGTTTGACGAGGAGTATGGCATGGCAGGACAACTTCGAGGAGATAAAATTGGGCGGAGGAGAGGGAACGACGACTCGTTGACGGGTGTTTGGTGTGATTGCACGTTTTGTTTATAAATGTAGCATTAAAGTTTATTAATTGGGAGTTTTCGACGAGATAAAATATGCACCGTGTGGGCTGGATTAGTGTTGAGGTTAGAAAAATGCTTTATGCTGGGATCTGTTATAAAATCTAGAAATGTGTGTTATGTACTTATTATCGTTGGTGCAATTATTTAACTGTCTTGTTTTCAAGTGTTATAAACTTGATGTAAAATTACTTTTAACATCGTCGTGTGATAAGTGGGTTAAAATATGTTCTACAAAACATTTTGTTGCCAGTTTCATGAATTTTCTTGTTGAATAAAACATTAAGAAATGAGACGCGAGATTTTTATTTTCTCTATGATTTATTTCATTGTGAATTAAAGTATATTCAAATAATTCAGACTATTTTTAACTACTTTGAACTTTTAGATTACAAATTCTTGTCAAGTTAATGAGGAAATATCCAATATATAATCTTAAAATTATTTTTTACTTCATTATTTTAGTTTTGAGTCAAATAAAACCTGGTCAAGAGCTTTCATATATCGTTTTGAAACTATTGCCTTATGGCTAGACTCAGACAAATGTGCAAATTGCATATTTTGCATATATAGGGTGACCATAATTTTTCAACAAAAAAAAAGTACATTTATAATTTTTAAGAAAATATGTACCGGGTGGTCCAATAAGCCGATCGCTCGGCTATATATCAGAAACTATTCATGTTATAACTTGGGGAGAAAAAATTCCTTAGTAAAAGTGACCAAAACAAATCGCTGGAAATAACTTTCAAGTTTCTGGGTTAACCGCTAGGGGGCGTAACCTGTGAAGAAAAATTTGAAAACCAGTTTTTTGTAAAATATGCCCAATTATACCAAGTGTTAAATAAGTGAACTAGAAAGAGGGCTAAATTCCGCACAAAGTTGTTCAAGTACTTTTTTTTTATTTTTTCAAATAAAGGTGGTGGGGGCAAAGTATTTGTGGATAAATACCTATAACTTTGGTTTGGATCAACCGATTTTAACGAAATTAGTGTCATTAGAAAGAGTGTGGATAATTTAATCTACATCTACTATAAAACAATTGCATTTAATCTTAATTGTCATGGGTAGAGGGTACTTTCAAATAGAAAAAATTAAAATTTGTTTTTCTTTAAAATGTTTAATGGAAACACCTATTTATTGTTAATTATAACTGAACTGGATTAAATTCGTAACAAAATGGCACAAACCGCATGTTGATAGCTTTTGTCAAACTCGAGATATGAATAAAAAACGCATAAACATAAGTATAGTATTTACTCACCCTGTATTATAAATTAAATTAAAAAATAAGTCAGTAGGTATTTTCAAATTTTTTTATAACAGAAGAATCTTAATATTGATATCCATTTTGACCATTGTTATTTCAGATGATTAAAAATAGTTTTTTCGAAACTAAGTAGGCTACGACAATGAATTTGACGGGAGATCATATTGTTTATTTATTGACAGCAGTCAAAACATTGCTAAGAAGTGTTATATTATAATTCAAATTGAAGATTGCACTTTTTCAATAGATATTAATATTGGCAATATTAGTAATTAATTATGAGTACTAATAATTCAGGATGAGTATATCCAATGCAGAATTGTATGATATGATTGGAGTTTATTTCGAATGTCACCAAAATGCCGCTATTGCCTCACGTATATATTCTGTAAGATATCCTGACAGGAGACATTATGGCAAAGAAGTATTTGAAAGAAAGGCAAGAAGATTAAGAGAAACTGGTAGTTTTCATCGTCCTTGTTTTAAACGACGTAGTAGAGGTATGACCGAAGATAATTCAATCAATGTTCTTGCTTTAATTCAACAGAATCCACATATAAGTAGTCGGCAAATCTCTATAGAATTAAACATACCCAAAACTACTGTTCTAAGGATTTTAAAACATCACAGGTTGGTTTTTCATACTATAAAGTGAACGTTTAGGTCAGAAACTTGGAATTCCCTTTAAACTTTAGATTCAACTGTTATTTTAATATTCCGATAAAAACGGCAACACGGCGCTTTTATCCTTTTATCCGTTTCCTAAAAATACTTATGCACGATTTATCTTGTGAAACAATTTTGGATTTTTTAAGATTTTTGAGTTTTAGTAAATGTAGTGGTTTCTTTTTCGCCAATATTTGTTGTTCTGTTTTTTAGACTGCATCCTTAGTTTCACCAAGCTTTACTGAGAGAGATTTTGATGCAAGGCTGGATTACTGCAATTGGATGTTAGGTCTGCTAGAAGAACAACCGATATCCGTCAAAGATTTGTGGACAGACGAGGCTACGTTTAATAGTGCGGGTGGTGTTAATCTGCATAATATGCATTATTGGGCTGAAGAAAATCCGCACTGGATACATGAGTGCAGGTTCAAGGTAGATGGAGTCTTAATGTTTGGTGTGGTATAGTTGATGGAAAGATCGTAGGTCCATATTTCTTTGATAGAACTTTAAATGGCGAAACATATTTGAATTTTCTGGAAAATCAGTTGCCTGTTTTATTGGAAGATATTTCCTTACAAACAAGAAGAGATATGATACTACAACATGACGGGTGTCCTGCGCACTTTTCCAGACGAGTTCGAGATTATTTGTATGCAAGTTATCCAAATAAATGGATTGGAAGGGAAGTATATTTTCATGGCCAGCTAGATCTCCAGACTTAACATGTCTGGACTTTTATCTGTGGGGAAGATTGAAGGACTTAGTGTACCAAACTCGACCAACCACACGAGATGACATGAAACAGCGCATTATAAACGCAATAAATAGTATATCAACAGCTGAGATTGAAGCAGCTGTTATGTCTACGCGCGAAAGATTACATCTTTGTGTGGACAACGATGGAAAACAATTTGAACATTTAATTGGACATTAAGTTTTAATGATCGAGATATTTGTATATTCTTTCACATATTTAATTTTAAGTTATAATAAAGGGTGAGTCAATACTATACTTATGTTTATGCGTTTTTATTCATATCTCGAGTTTGACAAAAGCTATCAACATGCGGTTTGTGCCATTTTGTTACGAATTTAATCCAGTTCAGTTATAATTAACAATAAATAGGTGTTTCTATTAAACATTTTAAAGAAAAACAAATTTTAATTTTTTCTATTTGAAAGTACCCTCTACCCATGACAATTAAGATTAAATGCAATTGTTTTATAGTAGATGTAGATTAAATTATCCACACTCTTTCTAATGACACTAATTTCGTTAAAATCGGTTGATCCAAACCAAAGTTATAGGTATTTATCCACAAATACTTTGCCACCCTCCCCCACCCTTTATTTGAAAAAATAAAAAAAAGTACTTGAACAACTTTGTGCGGAAGTTAGCCCTCTTTCTAGTTCACTTATTTAACACTTGGTATAATTGGGCATATTTTACAAAAAACTGGTTTTCAAATTTTTCTTCACAGATTACGCCCCCTAGCGGTTAACCCAGAAACTTGAAAGTTATTTCCAGCGATTTCTTTTGGTCACTTTTACTAAGGAATTTTTTCTCCCAAGTTATAACATGAATAGTTTCTGATATATAGCCGAGCAATCGGCTTATTGGACCACCCGGTACACTGCTAGTGCCCTAGGAAATTTTTCTGGTCAAAATTTTACGAATCTTTAACGAAACAATGATAAGAACGATTTTTTTTAATCAAACATAAGTACATAAAAAATATATGATAAATTTTAATAGTTAATTTTCTTTCAACGTTCCTTCCTGAACATCTTGATCATCATTTTAGTACCAGTCGTACTTTTTGGAACTATGAATTTCCTTTAGAAGTTGTGGTTTACTCTTTAAGAACGGAAACATTTCATTCACGAAACTTTGAAGTTTGTGTAGACTTGCATGATGGCTTCCAGAGTAGATATTTTCAACTGCGATTTGTTGGGACTCCATCTATCTATACAGCCTTAACATCCATCCTTGGATATAGGCCTCCTCCTCCTTCTTCCATGCCTCTCTATCTTGGCAATTTGCATCCATTTTGACCCGGCGTGTTTCTTCAGGTCATCTGACCATCGCGTTTGTGGCCTTCCCCTTTTACGTTTGTGATTCCATGGTCTCCAATGTATAATTGTTTTAGTCCATCTTTCATCTTTCTGCCTTAGGGTGTGTCCGGCGAACTTCCATTTAAGCTTTGCTACTTGGGTTGAGACATCTTTCACTTTTGTTTTATTACGGATCCATTGTTTCTTTTTTGTCTGATAGTTTAATGTTCAGCATTTGTCTTTCCATGGATCTTTCTGTCTTTGCTATTTTTTTCATATGGGACTCCATTAGTAATTGATATTTGAGAATAATAGCTCAATCGACGCACTGGTCCCAGACAGACAAAAAACAAACTCACATAGAATTTTCTGCACTTTAATCTTCTGTAACGTAGATTCGTATTAGACTAACTTCATCAAACAGTTCGTCCTGATTCAATATCAGACCTATGTAGTCTTTGAAAGCCTTACACGACGATACAACTTCAGCCCAAGAAACTTGTTATTTCAAGTTAACCCATCCGAATAGCTTTAGTTCACTTAAATTTTACTCCAGTTTTTCAAATATGTTACACAATTTGAATAGAACTGCTTAACATGCGTGATAAAGATATCCCGATACTTCACACTAAGGTCAAGGTCTTCCATATTTTCAAGTTTTGAAAGTGACTCTCTTACTTTAAGCGGTAAAAATAACTCATTTAAGCGATTTTGAAGCTTATTTATGAATTCGAAATACTCCAAAGCGGCTTCCGTTACGCATATTTTGTCACCTTCTACATCTAAAATCACTTTGTGGAAGAGAAACGAAAATGTTATGCACAAACCACATTCATGCTTGACTGATTGGGTTTTGAAAAAACTGTTTTAGAACTGTTGGATATCAATCGATAAAAAATATGCTTTCAAGGGTTCGAACATTCGTATAATTCGTTCAATGGCCGGCATTAGACTCAAAAATCTTGTTTCTGAAAACGACAATATTTTTTTGTACTCGATATCAACAAAATCGCAAAACTGTTTTAGTTTCTCCTACTCTGACTGTAAAAATATAGAAATGCTTAAAAATTTTGACTGCAATAACTTCGATGTCTATGGATAAGACGTCCGTCGCATTTTGTAAACAGTTATTAAAAATGTGTGCCACACAACCAATCCAATCTCGGGTTTACCACGAGAAACATTTATTTATTTATTTATTTATTAAAACAAACACCACCTAGGTAGTAATTACATGTAAGAGTGCTCATTACTTGGTATAACAATATACACACAAAAAATACAATATACACACAAGTACAAAATAAAAACACACAAAATAAAACACATTAAAAAAAAGACACAAGTTAATAAAATTTTAAAAATTGAGTCCATTACTTATCATACTTATTCATAACATTTTTTAATATCCCTTACACTACAGGTAAAGAGGTCTATATCACAGATCTTTATTAACTCATTACACTGATATTGCATATAGTTTATTATTGCACAAGAATTATATGGACTACAAGAAAATAGGTCATTACTGTTTACCCTTAGGTTGACCTTTGGCACATGAAACCTAATAAAGTTGATCAAACCACATGTCTTATATTTAACATTGTTAATGATATTATGAATAAACACAACGCAATACATGTTTCTTCTTTGCTCTAATGACTGCAAGCCAAATATTTGAAGCAACTCTTTTGATGGCGTAAGGTGAGTATACACATTGTATTTCTTAAGGTATAAATACCTTAGAAATCTTTTTTGTACCTTTTCTATATGATTAATATGAACTTTGGCTTCAGGAGTCCATACCACTGATGCATATTCCAAGTTTGGTCTGACTAAAGCGTTATATAGTCTAATGGTTGTGTTTATACTAAAGTGTTTAGAATTTCTTATTACAAATCCCAATATTTTGTAGGCCTTATTAACAATATTTATATAGTGTTCATTAAATTTCATGTTAGCCTGTAGGTATATTCCCAGATCTTTACATTTGGTTTTCCTAGATACTACACAATTGTCAATTCTATAATTATTTTGAATGTAATCAATTTTGCGAGTAAAAGATATGACTCCACACTTCTTAATATTCAAGATCATATTGTTGTCCCTAAACCATTCCACAACTGAGGTCAGGTCCTCCTGTAGTAACTGACAATCATTTGAAGTATGTATAGTCTTAAAAAGCTTAAAATCATCAGCATAGATCAGACTAGAAGAAAATTTAAGAGATTGTGGTAGTGAGTTGACAAAAATTAAGAAAAACAAAGGCCCTAAGTTGCTCCCTTGGGGACACCAGATGTAGCCTGAAATTTATCTGATAAACACCTACCAATTTTGACTCGTTGAAACCTTGATTCCACATACGATTTTATAAATGTACAAGCATCATGCGAAAAACCAAACTCATTCAATCTCGATAAAAGAATGCCATGGTCAACCATATCAAATGCCTTTGAGCAGTCAGTCATTATTAAATCTAATTGGAGTTTATTATTTATTGCCTCACTAGCAAAATTAGAAAGAATGCACAGATTACTAGTTGTGGATAACCCAGGCAAAAAACCATGTTGTTCTGGAGCAAATTCATTTTCAAAATTTTTCAGTATATTCATATAGAGAATAGATTAAAATATTTTAGCAAGGGAATTAAGGATACTTATAGGACGATAGTCTTCTATATTGTTTGTATTACCTGATTTAAAAACTGGAGTAATGGTAGCCTCTTTGAGTTTGTCTGGGAAGGTGTTAGTTTTAAGAGATAGATTAAATAGATGTGATAATGGTTTTTTAAATATATCAGAGCATCCTTTAAAGATATAGACAGGGATAATATCACTACCAGTGGCCTTTTGTGGCTTTAATTTTTTTATATTAACCTTACACGTAATCTTTTATTACACGTAATCTTTTAACTGCTCAGATGTTTCACCAGGTAAGTCACCTGGTAATATCTACCATTAAGGGCACAACTTTAATTTCTCTATGATTCGACGAATCGATTGTGATGCTGACGAAATTTGCTTTTCGAAGGTCAATTTCTAACTGGGATTGAGCCTCTTGAGCTAAAACATTTTTTATAATCGCCTCAGTCTTGGTTCGAGCTGCCACAAATTTAGGTTCAAACATGCTTACAATTAGTTTTGACGTGCAGTCTAAGGATCTGATACTTTGCAAATGCTTAATTGTATGCTAAGCCAAAGTACCTTCCTTGGCAGCAATCAACATATTTTCAGAACTTAAATTTTCTTTTTTAACAAAGGTTTCCAATTGCTGCTCTTCGAGTTCGCATTAGCAGCCAACATGTGTTTTTTCTTTGACAAATGTTGCTTGATATTACTGCGATCACTGTTAGAAATATCAACATCACTTTTACAAACTTGGCAAAACACAATATGCGGTGATTGATATGAGATAACATTTGATTTTTGTTTCATAAAAAGGATACTCTGCTTGCAACTCTGAGCGCACAAGTAACAAATAAATATAAATATACGACGAGATATATATTTTCACTAAATAAATGAGATAAATAAGTTCTAGCTGCGAAGATACGAAGATGCCCGATAAAGGACAACTAGGAAATCTTTGGACCCACACAACATAGAATAATATAAGGAGATTTTTCACCCTAAGAACAATTAATTTATGTTTTTGAATTGCTCAATTAATCAAGTAAAAAAAGTAATAACATAACAATATGTACAGTTTGACAATCGGGCGAAAATCTTTATCACCATAGTTTAACACTTTATTTATCTTCTTGGGATTGGGATACTACTTAATCATTCACAAAGAAAAGTGAAAATGACGTGTCTTCTACCACTATTCTTCAAATTTTTCTTGTAATACCACCAAGATACTTTGATACCACCAAGATACTTGTTAGTAATTTTTTACTAATAATGAAATTATAATGATGGGTACTGATCAGTTAAATCTTTTGGTGGAAACCACATTCTATTAAATACGAGAACGGGTTTAAAATCAAGGTACACACGTGTCAATCTAACGTTGTTGATCACTATGGTCATAAATCAATTTAATTTTGTAGCAAAAGCAGCACTCACTCCAAAGCGTCGTCATCTTCAAGCAACATCGTTGTAATAATTATAACTGTACAAGTATTTTCAAAGTGCGTTGGTGTCACGTATATCCATACCTTGTATAAATCAACAGCAATAAACGACTAAAGTTTCAGATATATGACAAAATAGCCGATGATTTACGCATACGACAAGTCTATTTGAATTTTCGATGAAGACTTGTGACCCCAAGTAAAAAATTATTGCGGATATAAATTAAGCAACTTCTTTATTACTCGCTCTTTGGCTTTCTGCGTTTCACAATTTTAATTTATTGCTGATTGTGATCGGGTTAATTGACGTGTTATACAGGACGGATTTTAATTAATATTCTTAATTAAAAAGTTCCCGAGATGGACGTTAAAAAAGTATGAGAATTTTATTTAAAGACATAAAACCTTTAGTCACTAGCACAAATATTTGTACTTTCTTTTACTTAACTTACTTTATACTTCTTTTAAAATTGTTATTTTTTGTGCTATCTAAATTTTTTTAATATCTTGCTTGGAAATATCATAAACTATACAATAAATTATTTGAATGTCTTTAAGATATTTATTTTATAACAAACGATCTTAGGAGTAGCGGGTAGACACTTTTCTATTCAATGCTTTGCTCACAATTCCTTACTGAGAGAAATCAGGTCCCATTCCTTTATCCTTCCAAAATATAGTTTTCTACTTTCTATCCCTCCCTGGTGAAGGGCAGCAGCGATCATCAGTACCAGTTCAAGGCGTAGAAGAAATGATGCTGAACCGGCTTGAAACTGGATTACCACAAGCATGACTGGAGCAGTTTAATGCCTTCCGTTGCTTCCCATCGAGTGTGGACTGCGATGGGGAAGGCAACGGGAAAACCACTCCATTATATTTTCCACAAATCTAAATAGCAGACCCTCAGAAAATAAAATGGCCCTCAATCCGGGGCACCCCTTAAATGGGGAGAGGGTGCGAAGAATCCCCCCGTCAACTACCCAAGAAAGTGGACAGAGAATACAAATATATGACCAAATAGTACGCACTGCCGCCTGGAACGAACCCAGCTTATTTATGTCCGGGAAACTGGCAAACACTGAAGCCGAGATGGTAAGACTGAAAATAGACATCTTGGGGATGAGTGAAGTAAGATGGCCTGGTTCAGGAGTACAAAAAACAAAACATGGATACATATATTATTCAGGTGAAACCGACCCAGAACGTCAATATGGAACTGCTATGTTAGAGTCGAACAAAATTGCTCAATCAATCACATACTTAATCCCTCTAAATGATAGAGTAGTAATGTTGAAATTACAAACAACTCATAGAAAACTAAATATTATTCAGGTTTATGCTCCAACAAGTGACAAATTAGACGAAGAAATCACAAAATTTTATAACAACATAGATGAAATAATGCGACTGACAAAAAGAGGTAAGATAACGATGATCATAGGTGACTTAAACGCTAAAATTGGTCGTAGTGCTGAAGAAGACCACATAGGAGCATACGGTTTAGGTACCAGGAATAATAGAGGAGATAGACTTGTACAATTCTGCGTAGAAAACAATCTGTTAATAGCCAATACCTTCTTCAAACAACATCCTAGAAGGCTATACACATGAAAATCACCTGCAGACAGAAAAGATAGAATTGTTAAAAATCAAATTGACTTCATTTTGCACAATAACACCATTAAGAAGTACATACAATCTACGAAAACATATCCTGGAGATAATATACGATCACAATCCAGTTATAATGGATTTTAGATTAAAAAGATTTCTCAAAGTCAAAAAGAAAACAGTGACAAGAAAAATAGACATCTCACAACTGAAGAACCCTGAACAGAAAAAAGAAATAAGTATTAAGCTTGAGGAAGAAATAAAAACGATCGAAAACTTTGTACAGATATACATTGAAAGTAACATGGACTGCTCTAAAAAGAAAAATACCAAAGATACAAGAAGAAGACATCGGGTTCATAAAACACAACAAAAAATCAAGAATGGATAACGCAAGAGATTATGGACCTCATGGACGTAACACGAAAACATAAAAAAAGCCCAATAGAATACAAGCGAATCAATAAAATCATTAGAAAAAAGTGCAGGGAGGCGAAAGAAAACTGTATGTCAACAAAATGCGTAGAAATCGAACAATTCAGGAAAAATACGACACCTTTAATATTCATAAAAAAGTAAAAAAATGACATGTAGATACAAAAAGAGATAAGAAACAATGTATAAAAATGATAATAACGAAATAATTATGGGTACAGAAGACAAACAGAGATTGAAAGAATACATACAAACTCTTTTTGACGACGATAAACCTTATTCTCCACCATCCACAGATAATCGAACAAATAAAAAAGGCCCAGAAATATCCAAAGAAGAAGTGATTCATGCAGTAAAATCTCAGAAAGATGGAAAAGCCACCGGTCCAGACAATATCAATGTCGAAATACTAAAACTAATTGCACATAACGAAAGTAAAACCTAGACATGATAACAGCAATATTCAATAAGATGAATAATAACTGAATAATAATATTCAAATTCTTTTAACCAAAGGAATCAATGTACATTGTCTCTGGATTAAAGCACATGCAGGATTTGAACATAATGAATATGTCGACTTATTAGCCAAAGAAAGCATTTTAACCGATAATGGCATTTTACATAAAGTAACCTTTCTGACAGTATTGTTTCTTGCAAGTCAACATTGCTTCGAGAGTGGAGCTACCAGTGGAAGGAATACTCTTTTGTAAATCAAAATAGATACTCGATAATTCAGCCAGATATTCCCGTATTCCCAAATTTCCTTGGTACGTCTTTTAGAGCTTCCAGGAGGCACATAACTTCCATTATTAGAATACGTTTCGGACACGCATGTTATACCAAGCACTTATTTAAAATAAAGGTTTTGGATGATGACAAATGTGAGCATTGTGGAGGATAGAGAGATCAAGTGATTTAGATCATATATTTTTTGGTTGTTATAAAAACAGAGTCTACTCATCCAAACTTATAAATGATTTATTAAAATATAAAATAGCAGCTGCTTGAATATGCTACATTTATTATCACTTGGCTCTGTAGATATTTACAACTCTTTAATAAAATTTTTAAAAGACAGCAAATTATCATTATAATTCTCTAAAAATTATTTAGTTAATCTTGTTACCTTTGTTTTAAACCATTTGTATAACTTCCTCCTCTCCGTGACCTAGTGTTGTTATGTCTTATATAAATCAATGCCTTGATAGGTCCCTAGGCGAGAAGAGTGTGTCCCTGTTCTCCTAATATCGATGTAATCTTCTATCTTGATAGGGCATTTAGGTAAATAATTATAATGATGACTGTCTTAGTTCTTTTGTGTCTGGCTGTATGACGATTGTCTAAGCCAAAAAAAATTCAATAAGATATATGACACAGGTAAAATACCAACAGACTGGCTAAAATCAACATTCGTAGCATTGCCAAAAAAATCTCTCAGAATTATCCATACACGAATTTACAAGAAGTGCGAGTCCCAGATAAGTGATACTCAATTCGGATTTCGAAACGGATTGGGAACACGAGGGGCTCTTTTCGCTTTAAATGTGTTAACGCAACGATACATATACATAAATGTAGATGTATATGCATGTTTTATTGACTATCGAAAAGCATTTGACTGCGTTAACCATCAAAAGATGATCGAAATTCTGAGAACAACTAGAGTTGACGAACAACACTTACATATTATCTCAGAACTATACTGGCACCAAACGGCAACAGTCGAAATAGAGTACACAACATCCGAAGATATACAAATCCGACGAGGAGTGAGACACGGTTGCGTCTTATCACCGCTACTGATTTAATTTGTATTCGAAGTTTATATTCAGAGAAGCATTAGACGAGGTCCAAGACGGAATTAACATTAACGGAATCAGCAGTAGATATGCTGATGATACTATCTTAATTCACTACAGCGAAATGTTCGGTTTACATCTAAACGTTTCCAAAACTAAAACTTTAGTATTTTCAAAGTCACCAATAAACGTACATGTGTATGCCAAGGGTCAAATAATAGACAGGTAAATTCCATAAAATATTTGGGAGTAAATATCAATAGTCAGTGTAATCCAAAAAAAAGAAATCCTATCAAGAATCAAACAAGCAAGGAAAACATTCATGAACATGAAAACATTTTTTACAAGAGCAGACCTTAGTCTGCAGCTTAGAATCGGAATGATCAGATGTTACGTTTTTTCTGTCTTACTGTATGGCTGTGAAATTTGGACAATGGACTCTGAAATAGAAAAAAAGAATAGATACCTTTAAGATGTACATATATATACAGACGAATGTTGCGAATTCCATGGGTACAAAGAGTTACTAATGTTGAGATACTTCGTCGTATGTGTAAACAAAAAGAATTACTGAGAATAATCAAACGAAAGGAAAATTAGATACTTGTGTCATGTGCTGAGAGGCGAAAGATATGAATAACTTCAAGTTATACTGGAAGGAAAAGTGCAGGGCAAAAGATCAGTAGGAAGACGCCAGAACTCGTGGCTGAAAGACCTAAGGGGATGGTTCGACCGCTCATTCGCAGAAATTTATCGCGCAGCAGTTTTCAAAACTACAATTGCCATTTGGATCAGCAACCTTAGAAACGAGACGGCACCATGAGTAAGAAGAAGAAACGATCTCTCTTTCTAATTCCATTCCTCCTTGTGGATTCTTATGCGTTTCTTGTTCAAAAATGTAAGATTGCTGACTGGCCTTGTCTGGATAAACTGATTATTTGTTTCTTTCAGGGATTTCCGCGGGACAGGGCTATTGTTCCTCTGTTCCCTTTTTCCATCTGTCCCATCCCGCAGCTATTTACCCTGTCCCCGCCACCGTCCCGAACCGTGTCTCTGTGTCCCGCAAAGCTAACAGCTTAAATTATATTTTTCTTAAAAAGTAAATATGTTTTTTTAATAATGGTATAAAGACAAATTTATAATTTATGTTTTTTTATTAGCAAACTTTGTTTTTAAAAATTGTCGTAACAGTTAAATATTAAAATTGTATTATCAGATCAATTGATTTATTATTTCAGCTTCTACAAGTGACATATTTTACTATACAATGTATTGTGTAAAAGTATACATTAGTTTTAATTTTCTCCTGTTTAAATTGTTTCAGACGCTATACTGTACAGGATCACGCAACAATTTAATTATAATATTGTTGTGAAGGTATTTTTCTTGTGGCATTTTAAATTAATTTCTATTTAACTGGGAATAAGCCACAATTAAATTATTATGTTTTCAATTAAATTTATGTTTTTTAAATAACGAAAAATATAAAATCAGGATTTTTGGTGTTTTATTGAAGGTAAACTAAATGCACGAACAAATACTTATCATGTCGGGATAGTATTATGAGGTTTTTTTCCTGTTTTTTCCCTCATAATTTACTATGGAATCACTAACAGGAGAATTTTACTGTCATCATGTCATGTGTTTGTCTTTTTAAAGACGAATAACATGCTATGATTTTTTCCTGACGGATATTCTCAAGTTAAAGTAGATTTCATGTAATCGAATGAACTATCTTATAAGTAAAGTCGTCCCAGGAGCGCAACTCAACAATATTGGCAATATCATTTTAAAGTCGTCTACTTTAAAATGCATAATGTATGTCTGAATTGTCAATATAAATGAGTCAGATAAAATTAAATTATTAGAAGAATTTTTTACTATGTAACAAAAAACAAAATTTGTTTAATTTACTGTTTGTATTTTGAGAACGATTTCCGAAGTGGACATTGAAACGTCAATAAACGTATTTTTATCTTTAATTGTGGCGTATTCCCAGTTAAATAGTAATTAATTTAATTATAAGTTTTCAATATGATATTTTCATATATTTCAGAAAAGATGTTTCCAAAGCAGTTTAATTTAATATTGGAAGCGAAATTTCGTCATAGAGGATTGGGATGGAGATACAAAAATTGTAATATTGCTTGTTGACTAAACAATGACAAAACTTACCCAATTTATAATAGCAAGTTCAACACAAATTTTCAAACTTCAATATATTGTAAATGTTCTTTCAGACTATAAATATTGTTTCATGTAATTTTTAAGGCAATTATACACATTATACTTACTGAATGTTTGTTTCTCTCGAGTAAATTCATCAAATCACTTACCTGAAAATAAAAAAAGAAATTAGTAACATGATTATTGATAAAAACACATAAAAAAATACAAAGCTATATGGATGTAAAAGTTGTTTACTATCAGCTAAGGAAGATATTAATAAAAGAAATATGAATAGCACCACATCAAATGCTTCTAATCGTTTTATGGCATCTTCTGTAAGGCTCTAGGCTTTCTACTCCGACCTACGACCAAAAGAGATGTTCTTTCTTTAAACAATTTTTCAAACTACCGAAAAAAAAAGGTGGGGAAAATGACTGGCAGGCTATATGTACTTCTAAGAAGATAAAAAGGTCCGAAAGGTTCGAGGTAAACAACGGTACCAGCAATTGGACGTGAGGAAAAATAAAATCCTTTGGATTAGGTTCTTATAAAAAATTACTATGAACGTGCGTTCGACGATATTGTTTGCCAAAATATCAGACAGAAACTTGCCTTAAATCGGAAAAAGTAACCGAGGATTACCCAAGGATTAAACAAACTGGCGTCTTTAATAAGTCGGTATTTGCGAATACGACCATAAGCGTATCAGCAACGGGGGTAAAAGAAATCAAAAATAATGTATAATATTTTATTTATAAAAAAAATGTTACAAACTATTTAACAAAGCTCTATGCAGAGGAAGAACAAATGACGCTAGAGCCGGAAACACCAGAAATTACCACAAATGAAGAAGTTAATAAGAAAAACACTTAAGAAGCTGCAGCTAAAGAAAGAATACCAAATGAATTATTCTGCACGAATTTTAAATTCGTGCAGAATTTGTAAATAGGCTGTATTATTGTTTACAAAATACTTTAAACATTTACTTAATTGACATTTTAAACATATTTGCAGTTCAACGAAATCTAATTAAATTTTCCATTTAAACTTTTTTGCTTGTGGTGGATGGGGCCTAGGGGGTTCATGGGGATGAGTTCTCTTTCATGTCATTTTAGTTCCCCCTTAATATCCTAGAAAAGGTTTTAAAATTTACTTGCTTTACTACCTTACTAAGTTGTAAAATTGACACACTATATCATATTTGATATTTATGTTCCTTTTCAAAAATCTTAGAAATGACTATGTATAGGCGATAACAGATTTTTAACAAAATCTCATATTATAGTGCAACTCAGCATGGTTATCACAGGGAAAATCAACTCAGACTGGATTTTTCAATTTGTCTGGGATATTTTAAAATTTACTGAGATTGTCATATGGCTTTGGGTCTCTTTTTGGACCTTTCAAAGGCATATGACTGTTTAGTGCATGACATATTTGATAAATTGGAGAAATATGGTATACGTAGAACAGCATTGAACTGGTTTAAGTCCTACTTGGCAAATAGGAGACATTTAGTAAAAATACATAAAAACACTGAAATAGCATCTCATCTGAAAGCACTATCAATATTGGAGTACCACAAGGAAGTGTGATTGGTCATTTACTGTTTGTGATCTATATCAATGATCTTCATGGTCTAGTGGCTAATACTACTTCCAGCATAACAAATTATGCAGATGATACAAACATTTTAGTCAGTGTAAAGACATGTCTGCTCTAAGCGTTAATGCTAGTTTACAGTTCCAGAAAGCTAAAGACTGTTTTTCTATGAATAGGTTGGTTTTAAATCAAAATAAAACAGATCTTCTTTTGTTTAAGACAAATTATGACACATTCAGATATGCCAAACAGTATTATTGTAAATAATGACACTTCAAATATTAGCAGCAGTACCAAATTTTTAGGATTATATATTGACAGTTTTTTATGTTGGGATAAACATAAGTTGACCATGATGTTGACCAGTTATGTATGTCTTGAGTAAAGTGATTTACAGCTTCAGAGTTCTAAAAAAATACATGAATAGTAATTCATTAAAAACAGTGTATCATGCTAATTTTGAAGCAAAATTTAGATATGGTCTAATAAATTTTTGGCCACAGTAGGGACATAAATAATGTATTTCTGGTTCAGAAAAAAATAATCAGAGTTATGTTTTGACTTAAAAGTAGGGAATCATGTAGAGGGCATTTTAGAAGTAATAATATTTTAACAGTTTTACGCTGTATTTATTCAAGAATGCTTACTGTTTCTATATAAAAATAAAATACTCTTTAGGAACTTTGAGCCCAATAGTATAGTAAATACCAGGTTATATAATTATAAAATTCCAATACACATGGTTAAGTATAACAGAAAAAAACGCTCTTTATTGCTGCATCAAATTTTTAATAAACTGCCTGAACCTATAAAAGGCAGGAAAGATTAAGTTTGTATAAACATCAAATATTTAAATTACTGGTAGGTCTTGAGCCATATTCTGTGGAGGACTATTTGTATATGTAACGGTTAGGAATAAGTAAATAATATTTTCGTTTGTGACACTGTTTTTTTTTAAATAATTTTATGTTCACGGAATGTATATTATTTTCTAAAAATAAAGATATTGTTATGTTATGTTATGTTATTTATTACATTTTACTACTACTACAACTACTAAAATTATGAGTAATTATTGTTAACAAAATCTGCTCGTATTCGATTTGTTATTCACGATCTAAATAAATTGAGTGCAATTCATTTAATGTCGTATAATAGGATCAGCAATCCAACCAACCGATAGCATCTTAGTTAATAAAAGGTATCGGGACCAACCCCCGGCCTAGTAAAATGCAGTACCGTCACTCAACCGCCGTATATTCCCCCCAATTCCGATGCAACTCTCGGAATCCACTCGTTCGGCACTTTGCCAACAATTGCAGTGGAATGAAATTCGCAAATGTTTCGTATTTTTATTATTAGACCATCTCCCCGCTTCTTTATTACGCAAAATTTGCATCGACGAAACTTCGAAACTCTTCGGAGGAACATTGACGGGGAGATGAAGGGGTGAAAATCGCCCAAGTTTTCAGGAACTCCGCGCGCATCCAGGGAGTATGTTAATTTTCTACCAAGGTGAATAATTTGAAGATCGTTGCATAACGTTATCAGAGGATTACTGCCTCATAATTGTTGTTTTCATGAATAAATTTGTGTTTGTCCTGAAGGAATTATTACCGACGTATCTCTGACTAACTGCTTCCGAATGTTTTTAGTTCTTTATGAGTTTGGGACTTGAAACTTGGAAATATATTAACTAATTCATCTTATGTAAAATAAGTAAACTCACACTATATTTGTTTAACACATCATCTGTATTTATAGGTACTTATACATTATATATTATGAAATTAAAGGATCGCCATGTAATGCCTTAATGTAATTAGAATAATAAAGAACACGTTTTTCCTTTTTATGTTTAAAGTTCTTGCTCTTACCCTACTTTCGACCAGTAGGTATCTGGATCCGCATTTACTCTTCTGTTGCGGACGTTTATTATATTCGATGGTGTTTTGAGTCTAAAATAACATTATCTATCAATATATATATAATATATTATATAATATATATATATATAATATATATATATATATATATATATATATATATATATATATATATCGGAAAAAGGAGTACGACCGTCAATCCATATATATATAAAGGATCACTCAGACGAGTGTGGGTTCTATATCGGTTCTCTAGGTGGAGAAATAAAAGACAAAGTTGATAGGCCTACTTTATCTATTTTGAAGACGTTTCGCTTTCGAGTTTTGAAAGCATCATCAGTTCATCTAAAAATTATTACAATATGAGAACCACACAATCATGAAACGATGTTAATTGTTACCTTAAAAGATATGTAGCAGTCACTGTTATTAACAAATATGTGAATGAAACTAAGTGAATGGACATAGTACGCTGATCTTGTATAAACAGTTAAGCAACTAACAACATATATGAACTTGTACAAAAATTAGCACAGCAATTGACCATGTGGTCCAAAATAAATTCAATGTTATTGATATTAATAAGTGAGAAAGAACCAAGAAAATCATAAATAACCTCCAACTATTTAATGGATATTAAACTTTGATTTTAACTTTAGGTAGCATTATAGTAATATTAATAAAAATTCTACAAAATAGTGAATATGAAGTTACCGATCAAAGCTTGTGGATGTCGCCGTGAAAATGGCGTTAGATGAAACAGGAACGAACTAATACCGCAAAAGACAGCCAACCTTGAGGTCAAAATTACTTTTGACAGATCAACAAGTGTAAATACCAACCCGAATTTTGGGCGGTTTAATTTAATTTTTATATTTTATAACGAGTCTGGATGACTCCAGGTTGTAAAGGACAACAACAGTGAAAAAAGTTGGTAGTGTACAAACAACTCCCCTCACTAACCGGCCCAATTTACAAACCGGAGATTTGCATTTCAAACTCATAATAATGTAATGACGTTAATCATGTGGCAAGTTAAACAGTCAGGTGATTAACGATATTTATAATTTCCATACAGCCCAAGGTTCAATATACTTGGAGCTGTGAATTTGTTAAGGGTTTCATGAATCAATTACAATGTTTGTATTATTTTATATATAATTTAAAACTCTAATCAAAGAATTAGTATAAATGAAATGCAATATGGTTGCATATGTAATAGTAAAATTAAGTAAAGAAATTAAGTTTATTTAATTGATATATTTATTTATTTTATTTCTATTTAGTATGTAAATTATTTTTAATGGAAAGTGGAAAAAAGTTCAACTATACACCTAATATGACATTAATGTAGTGAAAAGATTTAGTAGCCTAATTCTGCAAAATTAAAGCATGATATAATCTGGCTCAAGTTACTTATGTCAGTTCTCTTATTCAATGCATTAGATGTTTTAATAATTGAACACATTTCCCAAAAACCTGTTTTTCGCTAGATTGCGTTACAGTGGCAGAATCGTAACTTCATTAATCCACTTCATGTTTTGTATTTATCGCATGTTGTGCAGAGCACAAGTGTGTTTCGAAAGTTAATGTCGCTACGATGTGAAGTGAGACGACCTTTCAATGATCTACCAGATTGCCCAATTAACAAAGATCGCAATTAGCGCATGGAATTTTATAAATTGTGTTCACTTGTTCCAAAGTGGACAGGGTGTTTTAGTTTTAGAGAACAAATTTCTAACAGTTTTTTGCATTCTTAACAGCAATTTTAACAGTATATTATTTTGTTTATACAATTTAATAAGCTTCTTCAGTAAACTTGAGGAAATATGGTAAGGAAGAGTAATGCGTGATAGTATTCTCAAGATCGGTATTATGCGAACAGTGCTATTTATAGAATTATTCGAGATGTTTATAAGTTGGTCACTCATCGGTATGTCATAAATTGAGGATCCATAACTATGTGAATAAAGGTATTTATTGATGATAGAGGAAGGATATGAATTCTCTATTAGAATATTTCTCAATAACTTAAAGGATTCCCTTCGATTAATTGACACATCCAATTAATCGAAGGGAATCCTTTAAGTTATTGAGAAATATTCTAATAGAGAATTCATATCCTTCCTCTATCATCAATAAATAACCGTTATTCACATAGTTATGGATCCTCAATTTATGACATACCCGATGGTGACCAACTTATAAACATCTCGAATAATTTCTATAAATATGCACTGTTCTGCATAATACCGATCTTGAGAATACTATCACGCATTACTCTTCCTTACCATATTTCCCTCAAGTTACTGAGAAGCTTATTAAATTGTATAAACAAAATAATTATACCTGTTAAAATTGCTGTTAAGAATGCAAAACTGTTAGTAAATTTGTTCTCTAAAACTAAAACACCCTTGTCCACTTTGGAACAAGTGAACACAATTTATAAAATTCCATGCGCTAATTGCGATCTTTGTTACATTGGGCAATCTGGTAGATCATTGAAAGGTCGTCTCACTTCACATCGTAGCGACATTAACTTTCGAAAACACACATTGTGCTCTAGCACAACATGCGATAAATACAAAACATGAAGTGGATTTTAATGAAGTTAAGATTCTTGCCACTGAACGCAATCTAGCGAAAAGACAGTTTTTGGAAATGTGTTCAATATTAAAACATCCTAATGCATTGAATAAGAGAACTGACATAAGTAACTTGAGCCAGATTTATCATGCTTAATTTTGCAGAATTAGGCTACTTAATCTTTTCACTACATTAATGTCATATTAGGTGTAACTAGTTGAACTTTTTTTCCACTTTTCATAAAATAATTTACATACATAAATAGAAATAAAATAAATAAATATATCAATTAAAATAACTTAATTTCTTTACTTAATTTTACTATTACATATGCAACCCATATTGCATTTCATTATAACTAAATTCATTGATTAGAGTTTTAAATTATATATAAAATAATACAAACATTGTAATTGATTCATAGAATCCTTTACCAATCACAGCTCCAAGTATATTGAACCTTGGGCTGTATGGAAATTATAATCATCGTATAATCACCTGACTGTTTAACTTGCCACATGATTAACGTCATTACATTATTATGAGTTTGAATGCAAATCCTCCGGTTTGTAAATTTGGGCCGGTTAGTGAGGGGAGTTGTGTGTACACTAACCAACTTTTTTCACTGTTGTTGTCCTTTACAACCTGGAAGTCATCCAGACTCAGTTATATAAATATAAAAAATTAAATTAACCGCCCAAAATTCTGGGTTGGTATTTACACCCCTTGTTGATCTGTCAAAAGTAATTTTGACCTCAAGGTTGGCTGTCTTTTTGCGGTTAGTTCGTTCCTGTTTCATCTAACGCCATTTTCACGGCGACATCCAAAGGCTTTGATCGGTAACTTCATATTCACTATTTTGTAGAATTTTATTAATATTACTTATAATGCTACCTAAAGTTAAAATCAAAGTTTAATATCCATTAAATAGTTGGAGGTTATTTATGATTTTCTTGGTTCTTTCTCACTTATTAATATAAATAACATTGAAATTTATTTTGGACCACATGGTCAATTGCTGTGCTAATTTTTGTACAAGTTCATATATGTTGTTAGTTGCTTAACTGTTTATACAAGATCAGCGTACTATGTCCATTCACTTAGTTTCATTCACATATTTGTTAATAACATTGACTGCTACATATCTTTTTAAGGTAACAAATTAACATCGTTTCCATGATTGTGTGGTTCTCATATTGTAATAATTTTTTAGATGAACTGATGATGCTTTCAAAACTCGAAAGCGAAACGTCTTCAAAATAGATAATGTAGCCTATCAACTTTGTCTTTTATTTCTCCACCTAGAGGACCGAAATAAGAACCCACCACTCGTCTGAGTGATCC
Organism: Diabrotica balteata; assembly: GCA_918026665.1. Lineage (NCBI taxonomy): Eukaryota > Metazoa > Arthropoda > Insecta > Coleoptera > Chrysomelidae > Diabrotica > Diabrotica balteata. The sequence continues at coordinate 7,069,621 of OU898280.1, forward strand.
TTATATATATATATTATATATATATATATTATATATATATATATATATATATATATAGTATTATCTATAATATATACGTAAAATTTAAAAGTAATAATATCGTGAACACAATAATTTTTATTGCAATAACACCAATATTTACAAAGTTAGTAAGTGAAATAAACACAACAATCATAACATAATATTGTATGTGAGAAATCATATATATAAATGAAAGTCATTATGTAATCAATATAAAAGTTGTATTACACTTTCCATACGATCTCTTTAAGGTCCTTATTACGTTACTGACCGATTCCCGAGGAAACACTTTCCACTCTTCATTTAATTCAGTTTTTAGCTCCGGCATTGTCGCTGATGCTGGATTATGGACCCGAACCCTGCGTTTAAGGTCATCTCGTAGGTGCTCGATGGAATTCATATCCGGACCCAATGGAGGCTCATCCATATAAGTGTTGGCCAGGTAATCTTTCATAATCCGCGCTGTATGGCATCCATAGGAACAACCGAGTCTTTAAGAATATCTCTTTAAGAATTTAAAAATATTATGAATCATCTAATACCGCATTATAACTTAAGTTCTTTTATAAATACAACGAAATGGCAGATACAGAAAACCAATCATCAGCCGCTTCGACTACATCGGCATCTGGAACGCCACAAACATCTTCGCCATCCAAAAAGGAAAAGAAGGCAAAAAGCCACGGGCAAAACCTTCTCATCTTCAAACGCCTAAAATGGTAAACACCATCAAAAGGCACAAGGAAAGAGGTGGTTCTTATCTTCAAGCTATCAAAAAGTGCTGCAAATTACAAAGTAGATGCTAAAAAAGTTGCAGCGTTTATAAAAACATATTTAAAAGCTGCAATTGCTACTGGATCGTTGGTGCAAACCAAAGCAAAAAGCCCATCAGGATCATTCAAGTTAGCGTCTACCTCATCGTCATCTTCTGGATCTACAAAGCCTAGTTCCGCAAAAAAAAAACTGAGGAACAACTAAACCGAAAAAAACTGCTACCGCTGCCAAACGTTCTGCTAAAGGCGAAAAGGCAAAATCTGTAAAGAAAGTGACAAAGGCTAAAAAAGCCGCATCAACAATAGAGAAAAACCTGGCAAAGGCGAAGAAAAGTTAAAAAAAAAGAAGTCAGCACTTAAAACTGCGTCATCTTCATCCGCAGTTCGAACTTCCGAAGAGGCCAAAGTAAAAACACCAACCAAAGCGAAAGAAATCAAATAAAACGAAAAAACCTAAGGCACCTAGTGTAAACAAAATTGTTGAGTTTAGGGAAAATATAACAAAAATGAGGAATTTTGTAGCAAAAATGTGCAGTGTAGCAATAGGGTAAACTCTAAAATGTACCTTGATACACCAACGGACTAATATCTGGAATACAAAGAAGATGGAAGGGATTAGATAGAGATAAATTATGTTAAAAGAAATAAAAAAGGTAAATATGAAGATTATTTATATAACAAAAATTAATGTTGGCTAGCGACTATTTGCAGGAGAATGACTCTTGACACTCAAAGAGGGGATTCGGCCAATTTGCATGCCCTACAGTGACCGTAAGATATAAGAAACTAATGACAAGTAAAACCACCAAGAAATAAACAGATGAAACATAAAGTTGCTCTACTGAATGTTTTTGCGCAGGAAGTTGAATGTTTTCTTCCGAGATACCTTGTATTGCTGAAATATGAAGATAGGTACTAATTGAAATATATAATTGTTTTAACCCAACTTTAATAAGGACCATTTTATGTACAGCACTATTTTAAAACACTTATATATGACCCACCACCTCTTATGTACAATTAACTTATCTGTATTTACAGTACAAATTCTGAATATATTATAAAACAATTTCCCCCCTAATGTACTTCTTAATTTTAAATGCTGACAAACGTTATACTCAATAATTTATATATAGAATATTAAATATAAAATATACTACTCACTAATAATTTAGTTTCGTTTAATAATGTTTAAATTTTCAAATGAAATGAAACTCTCCGGATATGTGTGCACACAATAACCTAACAAAGAGAGATTCAAGGGAGAGTTATGATCTCATCCCTTGGTAGACAATAAAATGATTTAATTAATTCATAATGATTATTGTTTTAGAAAAGTGGATGGTAATTATTATTAATGATATATAGATTGAAATTAAAGTGAACTAAAGATAAACCTTGAATGAGGATGTAGAATTATTTAAAATATTTGAATAGAAAATAAAAAAAAAATAACAAATCAGTTCTTCCTAGCGGTTTCTGTTAGGTTGTCCCTGGATGATCCGGTGAAGAACTAGGTGAGGTGGGGTATTACTCCAAACCTGGATTCCATATCAGGAGTATCGTTTAAATTAAGTCCTTCATTTCTTAACTCCCTAACTTAAAATTTTTCTTTCCCCTAGTCCCAATAAATATTCCCCCATAAAACAAAATGAAAAAGGTTTTTTCTTCCCTGACTTGTCACTTGATTCCGGAAGTAGGCTAAAAAAAGAACAGTTGTGTTACTCCAAGTCTTTTGTTCATACAAAAGTATGGAGAAAACAAGAAAGGTCCAACAAATTGAAATAAAAACTGTTTATGGGTTTCAGTAAAATATCGACCTTGGGATTAGTATGACAATGTTTATTATAGGATATATTATATAGATAAGTTTATACGGAAAGGCGATGGTCTGTAATATATTATAGAATAGAATATAAAAGTAATATTAGCCGGTTTAAAACGGTATGGAATTGAAATAGATATTTGTTTGCTTTCATCCTTGGAAAGAAGATAAAATTTGAAATAAGTATAAAATCTAATACTTGTTAGTGTATTTTAGGTATTATTGAAATAAAGTAAAAATGGGACATAGATAAGATGTGTGTAAATACATCTATCGAGAATTAAAATTGATTTGAATTTCACTAACAATGGCGGATATGGATCTGTCTTGTGTTTTCATATAATTTATTTATAAATTCATCTTACCGGGGGGGCTGGAGGTGGTCCAAAACTTAATGTATTTCCCATAAACAACAAAGTTCCAAACAAAATGGCTTACTTCTAAAATAAACAAGCTTCTTCGTAAAAAAAAAATAAAATATAAACTTACAACCCGAATTCATGAAAATGGCACCTCGCAGCCAGCACTAACTTGATCACAATCGACCTTCCCACCCCCCCCCACTCGACCAGAATCCAGCGACCAAAGTGCTCCTCTGTCTCGGTGTTTGCTGTGTTGCTTACGGCTGTCAAGACGATGGGTACTTTCAGAATCTTTCCGCAGAGGGCCGGGATTTATGCCAACTTTCGAGAAAATAAATATTTACTGGAGTTTTTAAATATTTGGTTTTTTAAGAATATTGCAAAAAATGAATTTAATTTATAATTAAATTAAAAGGATTTCCAGTGACAAAACTGTTAAATGGTTTGTCTTTAAGTAACGGACTCTCGTTTACACTAAGGCCAAAGACCCGCCAAGGTCCGCCTGCAAAGTTCACCCAAAAGCTAGATAAAAAGCTGCTGCATCCTAAGAAGAAAGAAGAAGTAATTAACTTATTAATATCTTCGAATTATTAAAAACTTAGTTCCTTTTTTCAAACAACCATTTCTTCCGTTCTAGTTAGCTCTGATCCTGTTTCTTACTAGGGTCGGTTACCGTAATATCTCACAGGATTACTTAGGCCTTCCGGGTTTGGCCACGTGGAGGTGAGAGTCGGAATTAGGTAGGGGAGACTAGTGATGCTAACTAATTGTAGCGCCATATTTTGGTCCTATTTACTTTTAGGATACTTTTAATTTAATCGAGATTTTAAAAACTGAAAGTGTTCCCTTAGCAAAAATTCTTTTGAACAACCACATTTAAGCCAGATTTATCGCCAAATCAAATTGTATTACGAAAAACTGATTTGCTTTATTATTAATGATACGCTAAGAATATTCTTTAGTAGGAAATAGTATAAAAATTAGTTATGCATCACTCATCTAAATTATTCCTTTTTATATAAACTTAAACTTTAAACAAAGTTCCGATAACTGTTAAAAATGTAAACAACAAAAAGTTACTGACAAGTAACTCTAAGCCGGAAAATGCTTAAATGATGGCAGGTAGTAGGCACTCAATAAACAAACCGAAAAATTTGACAAATCGACTTTTATTGGACAAATCCTTGTTTGGAAATAAATTTGACAGACCGCAATGAAAACGAATTCTACCGTTTAGCGAGCCATGTCGTGGTTGTTAACGAACATTAAAAAAGTGCGACCAAAACGGAAAAATATTGGCCACGCCAGAGCATAAACATGATGGATGACATTCACCTGTGTGAATATCACTGGATTCCGGCTGAAATGATCTCATAATTTATAAAGCTATTTCCATCAAACAATGCTTCATTTCGAAGCAGCGGCGGCCGTAGGGATTTGATGATTCACTACAGTTAGTAATCTTCCAAAAATTACGCAATTACACTTGTTTTGTACAGGCCAGAATCAAGCATGAGGTAAATTATACGTCAAATAAAAAAAACCATTGGACTGAAACGAAAGGCTTAAATTTTTTATCTTATATTTTACTTCCATTTCATACCCTACGAACGACGTGGATTAACATCTGGTTGATTCTTTTTTGATTACTATTGTTTTGGTTTTCTGAGTTAATATATTCTTCTTCTCTCATTTCTTCCTCTATATAAGCAATTCTCCTTGTTCATTGGAAGATTAATACCTCCCTAGAAGGTTGTCACTCCATTTTTTGCGCGGTTGTCCGATACTTATTTTGCCGATTGGTTACTTGTCTTTTGCTATTTTGGCGACATAGGTCTCCTCCATTCTGCTTATGTAGTTACTACATTCTTTTTTTCTATTTTTGTCCATTCATTTATACACTGTACGTTACATTTTCTTCTAATGAGTTCACTTCTCTTAGATCTCTTAGCGTGTTTTCTGTAATTTTTCTCAGTACTCTCAGCTCTGTTGTTTCCAGTAGCCTTTTCGTTGTGGCTATGTAGGGTCTTGTTTTTGGGCCATATGTCATTATTGGTCTTACACTGGCTTTATAAATTCTTGATTTCTATTCTCAGTGTTAGTGTATCTGTTTTCGCCATAGTGTTATTAGGCAAACCTGCCAGTCTATTGCATTTTTTTTTTACTTGATCTTCTCACTTCTTTGTCCAGGTCTCTCCATAGGTGGACATGTGTAATTTCCAGGTATTTTTTTCCATTATTTGTTCAATACTAATGCCATCAATTTCTATTTTATATCATTTTATTTTTTGAGTTAATATCCATCCTATTTAATTTTATTGCTTTTGTGTTGAATTTATACACTAGCCTTTGTAAAATATCTTCTCAACGCACGCTTTCAATATTACGTCGCTTAAAGCTTTTGATGGCTTTATCCATAACCAATGATTTGCTATAGGACGAATATTACTGGTTGGACATTGAAATGGTTGGACAGTTTACATACCCGGAAGTAAAAATATATGCAGATGAATTAGAAGATGAAGAAATACGGAAGATCAACGATTTTTATAACGCAGACAAACAGAGCTTATTTTGCATTCTCCCTTATATTCCGGTCTTATTAAAAATGGCCACACTCAAATACAAAAGATCAGATTCTATAGACCTTTACTCGACCAATAGCATGCTATGGCAGTGAAAGCATGGGTCTCTTAAAGGTGAACATCCCAAAAGCAACCTCGACACATTCGGAAGTAAAGTACTAAGGAGAATACGTAGGTCCTTGGGTGAGAAAATAAAGGGAATCTTTAGAAGTCGAGACAGCAACGAGCTTTAATCACAATATTTATAAGGAAGCACGCACTGTCAGTACTTCATTCATTAGAAAGACAAATTAGTGCATCTGGGCCAGACATGTGAAGAAAGAGTAACTGAATGACATGGTAGAATGCAGGGAAGGAGTGGCGGTTGAAAAGCCAAAGAATGCGCTAGAAAATACAGTAAACAGCGATGCACAAGCCCTTTTTAGGAGTCAGGTGTATGGAGAAAGATCAGCCACCATACAAAGCAAGGGTGGAGGCAAAAAAATTAACGGAGGCCAAGCTCTATTTGAGCTGGTAGTGCCGTTGAAGAAGAAGAAAGCAGGGACTTTTTGTACTGATGTGTAACGGCACGATTTGCGCGTACACAAAAATAACGGTGGCAAGGCTCAATTTTGAGAATGTTAGATGCCGTAGAAAGAAGAAGATTGAAGAAGGATATGATTACAGAGGTGTACGACAGTTTTTCCCGGTACGATAAACGTTGCTCATTCTGTTTAAGCTTATCGACAAATTTATCATTTCTTGTACAATTTGAGTTGTAACGTTTAGGTCAATATTTGATGATATTTCTGCAGTTTTCTAGCTGTTTTTTCTACCCTTCGTTAAAAAAGCAACATCAGTTTGCAAGTTTTCGATTCCTCCAGTATTTCATTATTTTTTATAATTTTGTTACTTTGGTTAATTATTGTTGTCAGTTTTTCAATTATAGCTGCTTCAGAATATTTTAGCAGTTCATTTAGTGTTTTATTATTACCCGTTGCTTAGCTTTAGATAGTCCATCTATGTATCATCTTTGAATGTTTTGAGTTTCTTAGTTTCTTCCCGTTCGTTATTCGGACCGTCTTGTGGACTCCAGATAATGCAGGCCCTTATTGAGTTTGCAAATGTGACAAATGCTTGGCTCGTCGTTTCGCCAGATGTAGTTGGCTAAAACCTATAGTACGAGTTAGTTTCCAATCGCAGACAGGATTCTGGCTAGTTCAGTTATATCTATTCCAGGATGAACTTTGTGTTCGTCTTGTCACTCAAAATCATCCCAGTAGTGAGTACAGAGCTTCTCGTTACGAAATATGAAGTTCTATATCCGTTGGATCAAAAATACGAGCACTTTTCAGAGCACTTACTCTGATTCTCTGAATAACAAACGCTGATTATACAGCATGTATCTGATTGCTAGTGTGTACCATAGTCAAGCTCTAGCCGTTTCCTGTGGCATCCTTGAGTCACATACTAGTGTAGTTACTAGCCTTTCATGTCCCTTACTACTTAAAATTAACACTAAAACTACACACCCTTCCAGTCGTTTTACCTACCCTTGTACTTACCCAAGTAGGAATAATAATTACTGTAATTTTTGATTAATAAAGTTTAATTGGAGATAATTGTAATGGGTTCTTACAAGGAGATTCTGATTATTCACGTAAAGCAATTTTTTAAGGATGTCCACTTAAACAATCCGATTTCTCTTTTTATGTATCGAAGAGAAGGTTTAGGTAATACTTCATCCAGTGGAAGTGGCTGTAAGGTTGAAAAGATTCAAACCGTTTTAATCTACAAGCAACATTCGACGAGTATAACCTAACGAGAGATCGATATTTATAGATATTTTTGAAGCATTGAATTGTTATATATGTATTTATTCCTGAAGTTTTTTCAAGTTGAAGATGTTTTTGAGCTAACCTTATATAATATTTTAGTGTTTTGGAAAAACCTCAGCAATCATTAAACAAGTATTATTTTTTATCCGTTATTATATTTTTCTTTACACAATTTAATTTATTTCTGCCACCACAATTAGTAGAATCAAAAGAGATATATTAATACATTCAGTGTATTGTATTTGATATTTTTTCGACTGTTCTAATAAACAACCATTTCAAATTTTTGTGCATTTTGTGTCATGTGCGAACAAATTTCACCCAATCATGCAGATCACACATTAGGACTGACGTAATCTGCATTTCAGTGCCAATTTTCAATCCCTATGGACAACACGATTCGAGTTTGACAACTTCAATCCAAATTAAAATTTTCAAAATGATTACGTTTCGGCTATGAGATTGTTCTAAGTATAAATGCGGCTAATCAAAGAAAAAAATGCCCAGAATTACAACCTACAAGTCACAAATATATTTGGGGAATATTCAATAGAATTTTGCCTGCGGACGAGAATATGAGTTGAGATGAACATAGAAGCTTAGAAGAATTGGCGTTGATACGACAATATAATACTTTTTATATAAATAACTGTTTCGTTTTGTTGAGTATGATATTTTTGTTTTTTTCCGAAAAATTATCCGCCGAATATCTTTCGGACATTGATTGATATGCCTCATAATTTTATAGACAAATTTTCTCAAGGCTCGTTGCTTGGTTAACAGCACTCAGCCCTCGGCTTCGATGCCGTTACCATGGATCGGAGCTTTCGATTGTCATGAAATTTATCCGTCGTTATCAATGTCCTAGGGATATCTACTATCGGATAATTTGTTCGAATCTGGTGCTGAACAACCATTCAAATTTCGTCATTTTGTGTCTCTGTGGAACCCATTTTCACACCAATCTTGTCAACATTCGACTGATAATTTGCTATTCTGATGCAATTTTCAATCCCTATGACCAACACGATCGAGTTTGACAACTTCAGCCAAATAAAATTTCAAAATGTCACGTTTCCGCTATGAGATTGTTCAATGTATAAGATGCGGCTAATCATAGAAAAAAATTCCCTGAATTACACCGCTTACAGTCACAAATATATTTTTGGGGAATAGTCCTGCAATATTTCGAAATATTATCCGCCGAATATCCTCCTCGGACATTGATGAATGCCTCATAATTTCATGGACAAATTTCTCAGCTTGTTGCTTTGGTAACTGCATGTAAGCCCGAAGGCTGTCGCCAAGGAAAACGAGCATTTCGATTGTCATGAAATTTCATCGTCTGTTATCAATGTCCTAGCGATATTACTACTGATAATTGATGATAAATATTGGTATTGTTTGGTGTTTCGAATTAAGTGTACATTTATCTTATAGATTTAAAAGTAAAAAACCGCAACAATAATTTGACGTGAAAGAGAGGGGTACATTTTATTTTATATAATTTATGTCTATGCTTCAGTAACCTATCTGTCAGAATAGGACACATTATTTTTCTGTAGTTTCAAAAGGGACCGTCCCCTTTCAAGAAGACACAGTGTTTATTTTTATAAACATCTTGATTTTATATTTCTTTTGTAAATTTTGTTGATCCTAAATAAGTGGCTGACGAATTTGGTGATCGGTTAAAAATATAAACACTAACTGGAGCTTTCCCAGCAAATAAATTGTTAGACTAGAATTACGCTGGTCGATTTCATAAGACGACTTTATGCAAAACGTTCGACTCTCCAAAAGTGACTTATTTGTTATGAAAGTTGTACAACAAATTAAAATATTATTCTGTTGTCATTCTAATCCTTAATAAATAGGAAAAATACAGAAAAAATTAAGTGGAGTGATTATAGATGCAATTGATTGGATCTCCCGTCACATGGTGACTGGCAAAATCACTAGTATATGTAAAATTAGCTCAAAAAGTAATATCGGTCTTTTTTAATCGCATAGACCATTAGTCATTCAGCCAGTTGCCAATAGATTCTCTTATCAGACAAACGCACAACCCTATCCCTAATAGAAAACGAACGGATAATTTAATAGAAAAATATTATACGACAAGCAAAACTGTCAGGGTCACTTGCTTCTGGTCTAGAGGCTTCATCAAGTCATTCTTAGTTAGGCCAATAAAACTGGACCACGAATAAGGTGTTATAACATTTAGAATAAACAAAGGATACAAATCTAAACTTCCACACCGATTCATAAACAAAATTCCATGCTCGCGTACAATTTCTTATCAGAACCGTGAACATGTGTGCTGACACAGAAATCATATATTGATATAATATTTTGTTGTCTGCGCCTGTAGATATCTGATGGACCTGGATATTAAATAGTGCATACATATTAAATTCGATTAATTTTTTGTAGAGAGAGTTGGAATGCTGTTGAAACTTAAGACATTAAAAAAATATGTGATCCAGTTTTTTCGCATGTTTGCAATATCATCTAATTGCAATCCATAAATGACTTGGACAGCACGCATGTCCAAAGCGTAGTCTATTTATGGTGGATATATATTTCCGTGTAGATTTAAAATTCTTAAACCAAGTGGGTTTGTGGAATAACTGGTTTAAAAGTGGTGTATCTGTATGGTTTGTAAAGCAGTAAAGATTCCAATGATCTTTTCATGTCGATAGCTGTTTTTTTTTAAATTTCATAATGGCATCTAATACACATAAAGAATATGACAATAAAGTGCCTGATAATTATACTAGTTTTAGCTAAGTAATCTTTATACTCATTATTCTTTGAGTCCAATATATGCCTTAACCCAAATAAATTTTATATTAAAGCCAGAGTCTGCTGTGCTTTAATTGATCCTTTATTTAAAAAATATAAGAATTACTGAACGTTTTGGACAAAAAAGTATTTTGTATGTTCTATAGCATTGAAAGACAGTCTGAAGGAATTAACGATTTTTTCTATAATAGTTTTTAACATATTTCAAAGCTAGGGCCAATGATTCCGCCGAAAAAATTTAGAACCTCCTGAGCGTAGAAAATAGGCACAGCCAGTCCCTTCTATTGATATAGTTGCGTCTGTGTATATAACTGTGGCATCACTATTACAGTTCAAAACAGATCTCAGAATATTGTTGCTCATTTTGTTGTTGTCACTGTATGTGGGTATTATATCTTCAGTTTTATGGAAGAGAGCAAAGAAGTCTAAATTTTTATCCATGGTCAAATTCTTTGAAAAAATAGAATTGTTCTGTAAAGCACTATACAAAGTCTGGAGATAGCTTTTAATCCAATTTATTTTGTGAGTGAGATCTGATTCGCTAAGTTGACGTATACTGGAAAATAATTTGGGATTGTTGAGTTTAATAAATTTCTTCTAATCGCAAGAGGATGCTCATAAGCTTCAACATGTAGTGTTTGTATAGGGATAGATCTCATAGCACCTAAACAGACCCTCAAGGCAGAATTATTGAAAATGTCAATTTTTCTTAGAAGATTTCTAGACGCTGAACCATAGAGAGTAGCAGCATAATCTATAATGGATCGTATATAAGCTCAGTAAAACAATAAAGGTGTTCAACATCGCGCAACCTCACCACACTCTAGTTGTCATTCGTAGAAAATTATTACTTTGTTGCATCTATCCAGCATTTATTGTATATGTTGTTTAGAAGTAATTTTTTATCCAGGATAAGGCCCAGGTATTTGACAAAAGTAAACGGTTAATATATTTTTGTCACTTTATTTTGTTGTACACGACAAATACAAACTTAACTGAGTTGTGATGAAAGGCGAAGAGACGCGCGAGGTAATACTAGTAACGCCGCTGTGCAATTGCCATCAAACAATGCTTCATTTCGGATTGATTTACCGCAGATTGCTCACACGACCACATTTATGTTTACAAACGCACTCGCTGCCATTCCACCACAGTCAAATTCAAAAACCTATTTATGGTCTGCACTTGACATTTATGTTGCCAGACTATTGTGCATGTAATTGTTAGTGATCGCTTTGTTCGTTTGCTGATCTTGATAAATCATTTTGCTAAAAATCTGGGCTAATTTTGTTAATAGGTGGAACGTGGACGTACACAACCCGCCCTCCTTCTCTTTCCCGGATGAATTTGCGGCGTGCTCCGTCATATTATTCCCGTTGCCCGACAAGTCGTCAGTGCACATGATGTTGACTATGATGCTGGATGAAGTCCACAAAGTGATTGTCGCTTTGATTTATCTTAAAATGACGTTTGTATAATTAATGTTCATGTATGAATACATGAACGAACGTTTAGTACAGAGGTTTTAAAAATTCACGTAAAAAATATGGCACTTTAAAAGCAATAAAAAGAAGATAATAATATTATAACTAAAGTCTAAAGAACATTTTGCAGTTGACTTTCTAGGTGGCAGACTAACAAGAAACCTCTAATTTACCAAACTTGGAAAAGAAAAACTGCTTAATAGGATCTTTTCAGTCCTCTTTTGCACAGCTCTTCTAATTTAGTTTAATTTGATGTTTATTTTAAACATTAACACATAGTGAACGAAAAAATCATGATGTATTATTAAAATTTACAAATTTAGAACTTTTATATATTTAATATGCCTTAGGCTTAATTTTGCAAAAACAAATAAAATAATTATTAAAAAACTTGATTTCAGACCTTCTTTTATCGTAAATTATAATAAGTGGCTTCAAAATATTTTTTAAGCACTTACCTTTGGCGGAAAGGATGGACAATAATGAAAATAAATTAAACTTAATAATTTTGTGATACTAATCTACTAAATAATTTATTAATAAAAAGGTATATAATGTATATCCTTATAATGTTGATTAGATGGCTTCCATCAAGAGCTCCATATAGTGGAACTCTAGAGGTAGTTTACCTCCTGCATGAGGTTGATTAACTCGAACTCACTGGATACTCCTAATTACTTTATTGGTTTTCTAAGTACAATAAGAGAGAGTACCCAGTTGACGGTTGACAACACTAGTTTCGACTGTTCATTCTTAATTTTTAATTCTTAATTAATCTACTTCCGTAGAATTTTTCGGGTATTTAACTCACATGCGTTTTGTTTATTCATTCATGTTTTTAATATAATATGTTTTTCTACACAATTTTAAATAAGATTTTGATTACATTGAAAATTTCACTAGATAAGCGCGTAAGTAACACCGATATTTTCAATGTCATAAACAAACAATCGCATTTAGCAATAAGCAATGACTAATATTATTAAAAAGGATATTAAATTTTAAACTAAATTGGGTTACTTAGATCTGATTTCTGGATGCTTAATTAACTCTCGTTACATTCCTATCACTTAGAAGAAAAATTTTTTGAGTGCTTTTCGTTTTTAATCAATTTACATAAACTGTTTTTATTCTTCCCTTCCGAAAGAAGAATATTTTTTGTGACATTATCTACTGATTACCGTACATACATACATATATTATTTACATTCACTATTTACACATACATATTTATAGAATTATATACTTTGCGTATTTAGTCAGTTCACACAGAATTGTGATACGATATCTATTGCCTTCATTACTTCTAGAGAATGGACCTATCGTGTCTATGTACACTATGTCTCATGGTTTTGAAGAAGTGTTCGATATCACGAATTCCTCGACATCTAGTCTTTTCGGTTTGTTAATTTGACATTTATGACATTTTTTAATGTATTTTCTTACGTCTTTTTCCATGTTTCTTCATTTGAATCTGGCCTTTTGTTTCTATATTAGCCTATTATCCAAACATGGGGAATATGATATTCCTCCATTATCTTTCGTTTTTCTTTGTCGTGATCTATTGTTTCTGGCACATCGCATATGTACATTTCTATATTTTTTAATAATTTGTTTCCTTCTTTTATAAATTCATCAATTGTGCACAATTTAAAAATAATATCATTTACGTATATCTTTACTTTACATACTGCATTCTCTATCACCAACCAATCAAGCTGTGCCAACATTTGACTTAAATCAAAGTGATTGAATCCGGTAGCCATGCTCTTGCTGCACTTGATTTTATTTTTGTTCCGAATGCTCAGTCTTGGTGAGATTCGGTCTATTTTAAAAGACAAAATTCGTAGTCTATGCGTCTCTAAATTATTTAGTATCCTTCTTACTGGTTGCTTGTGGACTTTCGACTGTAATGTAGGTTTACTTTCTGTATCCTTGTGTCTTGTTTCTTCCATTTTTTTTCTTGATTACGCGCAGGGTATAGATAGTATATGGGTGTTATCTATGTATAAGTCCTTTAGGTGATGCAATATTAATCTCGAAAGACTGTCCGCGTAATTATTTTTCCCTGGTATATATTATGTAATTGCTAGCAACGCTTTTACTAAAACTTCTTAATGTGTATGCTATTGGTAGCTCTATTCCGTTATAGTTTTGATTTAAAATTGCTAAACATCTCTCATTGGATGCGTCTGTTATCAAGATAAATTGTTTACTGAAATCCGGATATTTTAAGATTGGTGGTTTTGGTATCTAAATGCTGCTTTCTGATATTTCTATTACTGCTATATCGTCCATGTAAAGAATTGGTTTGTCCGGGGTTAAACCTGAGAAAGCTATTGACATCAATATTGAAAAGCTATTCGGGATTACGTTTAATCCAAAACGTAATCTAGTAAATTGAAAATCTCCGTTCTCTGTGCTAAACGATGTGTATTTCTTCGATCGTTTTTCTAATGGTAGTTGGTGAAAACCTGACATTATGTCTATATAACTGTAAACCATTTTACTCTCCCTATCTGAGGCTATTCGTGGTAATGGGAATTTGTCTGTGACTATTTTCTTGTTCAGTTGTCTAAAATCTATGCATAATCGTTATGCTTTATTTCCATCTATAGCCTTTTTCGGTACGAGCACTACCGGGCTATTATATTCTGATATAGATGTTTCTACAATTCCTTGGTCTCTCAATTTCTGTACTTGTCGGTTTAACTCTTCTGTTTGTACATGCGGTGTCCTATAATTCTTGATGTATACTGAGGTTTGATCTTTCACTCTCAGTTTTTGTTTGTAGAAGTAGCTACATGTTAGCATGTCGTGACTTAGGGCGAATATTATCTGAGTATTCCTCACATAAAGATACCAATTTATCGCTTGTGTATTCTGGGATATCTAACTTAAGTGATTCCCGTAATTATTTCTTCCTATGTTTACTGTCATTGATCAGTCTATATATGCTAAACAATTTAATGTCTAGTGTTCTGGTTGTATTTGCCTCTAAATCTCTAAAACTTTTCAGATTATAAATACATTATACCCCTCTCTTGCTAATTGCATTTAGTTTTTTCTACATAATATAATAATAATAATAATAATAATAATAAATTTATTCCAACAATGATGATTTTTAAGTTCTCGTAACTTTTCAGCTTCATGAGATTTGTGTTTTTTGTCCATGTAGCTTCACCTGAACTTTTTGCTATTTTAGCCCTGCTTTTTTTTACTTATTTGGCCTCCGAATCCTTTTCTTGCCAGTCAACTTTGGTGGTTGAAATGCATTAGCAGGTAAATCATCTATCACTGGCTCCATATTCCGCAAAGAAACAAAACAACTCTTTTGCAAACGCAGCAGTTTATCCTAAAATTGATAACAAACTCAACTAACAGTCGACACAGCGGAACAGGATACCAATGCACTTGTATCTTTTCTCTTTTAAGACGTACTCATAATTTGCTTGGAGGCTAAGTAACTTGCCGCTAGAAAGCAGCACCTGTTAGACACATCGCTTAGATCTCTTTACCTCCAAACAGAATGAACGACTTTCAGTTCAGCGATGCAGTTTTCTCAATATTTACAAAAATGTCACTTATAACCCTTTATTTCTGATGTCTTCTGGCACATATATTATATATGCTACCTAATAATTTACTTATAACTTATTATAACTTCCTTGACTTTCACAAAATTACCTATATATCCTTCTTGCAACTTTATCTTTTTTTTTCCGTGCTACTTAACTTTTCCCATTTATCTGTTTGTACTTTTTACTATTTATTTCCCCACTTTACATCTCGCAATTATATGTATTACTTTTCAGTTTTCTAACATATACCAAGACATTTTTATTCTGCTGGACGTTAAAAAACTGGCCTAACGTGTGGCACGGTGTTTACGTTAAGCTCACTGAAGCCGAGTTGGATCTCGTATATCCGCTCGACTCGCTTAAAAATCAACAATTAACCGCGTGTTTTATGGTCGCGTGTGAGACTGACTTACTGAATTTTCGGCGGGTTCTTAATTAATGTCAACTATCAACATACAAGGTGGTGCACAAAAACCTCAATAATTTGGGGAAAAGTATTAAAAAGAGCGACGGAAAATTACAATTTTTTTTGTTCTGCAAGATAATTAAAATGCGAAATTATAATATAGTAATATTATAATATAATACAGGCAAAATAACAACAAAAATTGCCAAACACATAAAAAAGAAAGGAATAACACCAGCTTCATGAACAAATAACAACCTAGGCAAATATATTAAAAATAACAAGAGCCAAAATAAAAAAAACTTAAATAGTGGTGTGTACAAACTTGAATGTGGCGACTGCCCAAAAATTTACATCGTCAAACTGGTAGAAACTTTGATAAACGAATAGCAGAACATAAAAGGCTTTCAAGAATAGAAAAACAGATTCGACATACGCACTTCACCTTTTTAGATCATAATCATTCTTTTAATGACAAATTTAATAATCTTCACATTCAAAATAAAGGCCTTAAGCTATCTTTGTTAGAATCTATGAAATCAACAAATTAAAAAAACACAGATATAATTCTGAATGACCAACTTGAGACAAACAGTTCCTCCCCTCCTCAACCTATTTCATTAGAGACTATAAATTTGTAAACCCAAGCCAAAATAGATCACTTGAGAAAGGCAATCAGCCGAAACAGCTGTAGTGATAACATTTAAAATAATTTTTGTGGAAGTTTGAAAACAAAGTTTTCAGTGTTTTATTGTTACATATAGTAAGCTGTTATAGTAAACCATTTTTTAAATGATTTCATTAAAAATGTGGTTAGGTTAGGTTAGGTTAAAATAGAATTAAACATTACCGACTCACAGTTGGGCTTTCGTCATGAGATGGGCAAAAGGGAAGAACCATTTGTTTTTAATGTTCTTATTAAAAAAAACTTAGACAAGAAAAATCCTAAAAAAGGGTTAAATAAACTAATGATTTCTGTCATATTTTTTTTTATTAACTCCAATTAAAATTACAATGTATCAAAAAAAAAAAGTAATTTGTTTGTTTACATAGCATGTAGAAAATGTAAAAACATAATAACTGAGAAAGCAACAAAAATATTGGGGAAAACCAAACCAGTTAAAGAAAACGAATGGTTTGACAAGGAGTGCCAAAAAGCAACAAATAACAAACACAGGGCATACCTAAAGACAAATCAAGCTGGATGCACAAGAAGAGCAAAGGAAGAATACCGGACACTAAGAAGAGAAGAAAAACGATTACATAGAAGAAAAAAAAGATAATTTGAGCAAAAGCAATTGGAAAGCACAAAATTCCTAAGAAATCAAAATGAAACTCGAAAGTTCTACAGACATCTAAACAAAATGCGCAAAGAGTTTAAGCCAAGAATAAGGAGCTGTAAGGATGTAGAAGGAAACATCCTAAATGATACGGCCTTAATCCTAAACAGATGGGTTGAATTTTTCGATGCAAAATTTATTGGCCATCATATCGAAGAAGCAGATAACACCCTAGCAAATCGAAATGATTGGAATCCTTTCAACCCAAACGAAAGACCACCTACCATCGAAAACGTTGCCCAAGCCATTAAAAAGCTTAAAAATAATAAATCACCAGGAGTTGATCAAATTTGCAGTGAGCTCTACAAGAATGGTGGCGATGTCCTACTACAGACACTGCATAAGCTTTTACTTCTTGTTTGGCATAATGAGACCATGCCTTGTGAATGGTCTCAAGGCGTGATATGCCCGTTACATAAAAAGGTGACCAGCTCCAATGTGACAACTATAGAGGTATAACCCTGTAACAACTGCTTACAAAATACTAGCAAATATTCTCTACGAAAGGTTGCAAGTTTACACAGTGGGCATAGTTGGTAAATATCAAGTTGGATTCACTCCAGAAAAATCAACAATTGACCAGATTCATTCAATAAGACAGATTCTCGAGAAAACATAGAATTCAATATTGAAACCCATCACCTATTCGTCGACTTCAAGGCAGCATACGACAATGTCAAGAGAACAGTGCTATACCAATCAATGCATGAGTTTGGTATACCAGAGAAACTTATCCGACTAACGAGAATGACAATGTCTAACTTAGAAGCCACTGTTAGAATACAGGGAGAGAGTTCTAGATCCTTTGAGATAAAGGATGGACTCAGACAAGGAGATGCTCTGGCTTGCCCATTATTTAATATTGCCTTAGAAAAGGCAGTCCGAGATACACGAATTAGGGACGGCGGTACTATTTACAATAGATCGATACAAGTCTTAGTATATGCTGATGACATTGACATAATAGGGCGTAGCAAGCGAGATGTTGAGTAATATCTCCTAGAATTGGAAACAGCGGCGAAACAGGTCGGTCTAGTCATCAACGAAGACAAAACCAAGTACATGGTGGTTACAAAGGATCTGATAGCAAATGAGGAACGAGAAACAGTCTTTGGAAGTCATACCTTTGGACGTGTTGACAACTTCACATACCTTGGGTCGCTATTGACTGCTACTAATAAAACAAGCGAAGAAATCAAAAGACGAATAAATCTTACAAATAGGGCATACTATGGACTCCAAAAGCATTTCCACTCAAGAAACATTCAAAGAAGAACTAAAATTATTATATACAAAACATTGCTGAGGCCGGTCCTCACATATGGAGCAGAAACATGGACACTAACGTAGAAAGATAAAAGACTTTTGGGAATATTTGAGCGTAAATAC
This sequence comes from Diabrotica balteata, assembly GCA_918026665.1. Classification (NCBI taxonomy): domain Eukaryota; kingdom Metazoa; phylum Arthropoda; class Insecta; order Coleoptera; family Chrysomelidae; genus Diabrotica; species Diabrotica balteata. Next base: position 7,088,012 of record OU898280.1, read on the forward strand.
TCCGCAAAATATTTGGAGCTGTAAACGACCAAGGGCAGTGGCGCAGAAGATATAATTGTGAATTGTAATCAGCTCTTTGATGAGCCAGATGTCATAACGTTCATTAAAACACGGATCAGAAGATGGCAACATGTTCCAAAAACCGAACAGCATGGCGACGAATCTTAGAGCAGGCCAAGATCCACAGAGGATTGTCGAGCCAAAGATGATGATGATAGCATGTAGAAACCTCTTCTAGTGGAGGAGAAATCCTTTTCTTTATTTAGCAATCGTAAATATCGCTTCGCGAGTACATTGGGCACTTTTATCCGTTCACCATATTTGATACTGTAACTTGTTGCAACTTCTTTTACCGAAAACACTTCCATATCTTTTTCTGTAGAAGAAGATGTAACATACCATGAAGCAATTACTATAGACTTCATTCTGGAACCGTTGTAGGATTGCAAGATTAGAATTGATAGCGGTACCCCATAGCTGAGTACCATATGTTCATATGGGCATGTCCATATACCATATGTCCATATGAGGATCGCCTTGTATATAAGCAGTTTCTTATCAAATGTTAATTTAGATTTTCGACCAATTAACCACTATATATGTCTAATTTTAATGCCCAGTTGTTTTCTTTTGGTAAAGATACGTCTGCCAGGTTATTCGTTTGTCAAGATGGATGCTTAAGTATTTTGTGTCGTTTGCCTTACTTAATTGCTTGCCATTGAGGTTATTCACCTCGTTTAATTGTAAAAGTTACATGTGCTGACTTGGTCTCATTTACTCTAATTCGCCATTTTTTAAGCTAAGTTTCTATTTTATTTAGGTTTTATTTTAAATATTCTGATGGTTTTGTGGGATTAAAGTCCATGGCCAGTATTGCGGTGCCGTCTGCAAAAGTAGCAACTTCTGTATTACTGCTAGATGGGAGGTCTGCAGTGAACATCAGAAATAAAATACGTCCTAGTACGCCTCTTTGTGGAACACCTGCTTTGATAGAGTGAAGCCGAGCGTATTGATCGTGCTGCTTTGCCAGGAAGTATCTATCTGATAGGTAAGATTTTCGGAATGAAAAGAAAGGATATGGTAATTGTTTCTTTATCTTATAAAGTAGGCCTTCATGCCAAACCTTATGGAAGGCTTGACTGACGTCTAGGAAGGATTTACTTTTATTGATTGTTTTTACTGTGTACCTGCTCGATTGTCTCATGCTTTAGCCTAAAGCCGAATTGGTGGTCGGAATAAGTTCAGTTTCTTTTAAGATTGGAACCAATCTTAACAATAGAAGCTTAAATAAAATCGGGATTAAATAAAATATGCAAAAATAAAATTCAAAAATGATAAAATGCAGTAAAGAAATCTTCAAAGTACCAGTCTAAGGGGGGGCATATAAATATTTCCAAAGCCGAAGAAAACGGTACAAACTCTAAAAAAGTTTGCGTAGAAAGTAATAAGAAACAATAGTTGGCAAACTAAAATAAGTAAAATTAGTTTGAACTATCAATTTCCCTACCCTGCTAGGAAGACGAGAAAATTGCAGTTATCTTGATTTTTAATTCACTAGATCTTCTATAATTGAACCATGTCAATTCCTTAAAACAGAAGAAAAGGATAGCAAGGTGATGCAGAAACCAAGAAGAAAAAATAATTAGCAAACCAACAGAAGTAAAATAGGTTTGGACAATCCATTTTCAAGTTCTACTAGGAAGACAAGAAATAATCTTTCCCAGAATTTACGGCAAAATAAAAAAAAATATCAAAAAATAGGACGTCCAATCTTGAAGAGGCCAAACAAGCAATACAGTTGCAAAGAAAAACTAAAACGATATGATTCGACAACCTTACCATGGAACTGTTTAAATTAGATGGACCTAACCAAGATATTGAACTAAGAGAACATTTTTAGCTACTGGAAAACAGCCATTATTTGCTTGTACTACCAAAAGTGGACAAACTTAAATGTAATAGTATATTACATAACGAGAGTTGTAAGAAGCTTATTACATGCGAGTAAAAAAGTTGCGCGCGAGCCGCGTAGCGGCGAGCGCAGTAATTTTACAAGCATGTAATAAGCTTACAACTCAAGTTGTGTACTATACTTTTTCTACCATTATTTTCGTTTATAAAAATAAAAATTAAATTACCACTATATTTACACTGACAGTTTAATAATTTTTAATCTGTCAAAATAACGTCTGTTAATTCGTTTCCATGGTAACTCGACCAACTGACTTACAAGGCTTATGTGATATTACACATTTTTATATAAAACTGAAGCGTAATTTTTTTTATTACGTGCTAGTCATTACGTGTCAGTATCTGTTATGATGCATTTACTTAGCATCCAAATAGTAGGTATTAGACAATTTACTAGTAAGAGAGTAGAAAAAAGTTATTACTGTGCAAAACCACAAAATGGTGGAGCACATCCCGGGCTTTCTATAGCTCAAGAAAATATTATCGGGAAACATTAAACCAGTTTTTGACACGAAAGATCTACAATAGATTAGTTCTTCAGTGTTAAACTAAGTTTAAACATTAAATATAAATAAACTATTCTTTTTAAGTGCGTTTATTTCCAGCATTCAATTTGTTAATTTGTTGGTCTACTTATTATGTGTTTGAAACTAAACCGCTCTTTATTATATATCGTCATGTTGTTCATACAAAGGAACAAGGTCAAATTAGGTCGAATATTAGTCATACTTTCTGTGAGCCCATTTGTGCTGTACTCCTTTCATATTTGCCAGTTTCCTTGGGTATCACTTCTGGCATACTTCGTCCGCCAGGGCATTCACTCCTTCGATACGACGTTGTTACACCTTAAAGTTGAGACAAGCTGTATAATAAAAGGATGTATAGCCTTTGATCTATATACAACGATTTATTCTCAGCACTTTTCTTCTCTAGATTGACATATTAGTGAAGGAAATAGATAATGGGTAGGGTGGGTGTTAAATGGTACTATCATGTAACACCCTGGAGGTAATTCTTCGACAATAGAAGACAAGTCAAGAACTGGTAGTTCTTCGACAATAAAATCCGACATCAATCCCTCTTGCCTAACTAGTAGCTGACCAGTCCTTAGCATATCCTTCGTAACTGCCACACAATAGGGTGGCCAGAACTGATCTGAACTCACCCACCAATGCCAAGGTCCTTCTTCTTCTTCAAGTGCCCTCTCCGCTACGGAGTTTGGCAATCATCATTGCTATTCGTATCTTTGAAGCTGTTGCTTTAAATAATTGGTTAGATGTGCACTATAACCAGTCTCTTAAATTGCGCAGCCAAGATATTCGTCGTCTCCGCACGCTTCGTTTGCCCTGAATCTTTCCTTGTATAATTAACTGGAGCAATCGGTACTTTCCAAGGTCCACCAATGCCAATATTCTTTGGAGAAAAAATGTTTCGATTTAATTCATATACATCTACATAGAAATGAGAAACAAAATAAGCTCGCAAATAAAGGAAATCAAAAGATAACATTGAATCACGAGTGACATGGATCACAATAGCTACGGTGCATAGAGAAAAGTATGGAGAATGCTACAAATCAGAAGCAAAAACAGATTACTGACTAAAAGTTAATAAGTTCAGTAGGAAAATATTGCCTTAGTGAATTTTGAGTTACTTTTCCAGGTAAAAATTACAAGAGTTGGCGAACTTTTTGAGTAGTAGTTACATCAGAGGCTCTGTAAGTCAGATTATATTTACCAATATATATATTATTAATTTTATTATCAGTAGTAATATCCCTAGGACATTGATAACAGACGAGATAATTTCATGACAATCGAAAGCTCGTTCCTTGGTAACAGCACGAAGCCGAAGGCTGAGGCTCAGCCTTCGGCTTCGTGCTGTTACCAAGCAACGAGCTTGAGAGATTTGTCATGAAATTATGAGGCATTCATCAATGTCCGAGGAATATTCGGCGGATAATTTTTCGAAAAAAAAAAATTATAACTAAACATAACGAAACATTTATTTATTAAAAGTATTTATTTTAGTATCAACGCCAATTCTTCTAAGCTTCTATGTTCATTCAACTCATATTCTCGTCCGCAGCAAAATTCCATGAATATTCCCCAAATATATTTGTGACTGTAGGTTGTACTTCTGGGAATTTTTTCTTTAATTAGCGCATTTATACTTTGAACATTCTCATTGCCGAAACGTGACATTTTGAAATTTATTTGGACGAAGTTGTCAAACTCGATCGTGTTGTCATAGGGATTGAAAATTGCACTGAATGCAATTATCAGTCTAATGTTGACATTATTGGGTGAAATTGTTCCACATGACACAAAATGACGAAATTTGAATGGTTGTTAGAACAGTCGAAAAATTATCTAATAATCAAATATAACTAGTTGACAACAAAATAAGAACCTGGAATTGCGATCTAACCTAACAATAAGTCACTGAAAACTGTTGTTTTCAAAACTACCACAAAATTTATTATAATTGTTTATCACTACTGCTGTTTCGACAGAGTGCTTTTCTTAAGTGATCTATTTTTGGTATATGTTTACACTTTACAGGAAAATAGATCTGTTTTTCTTAAGTTGGTCATTCAGAATTATGTTTGTATTTTTTAATTTGTTAATTTCTATAGATTCAAATATATACAGCTTTAGGCCTTTATTTTTAATGTAGAGAATTTAAAATTCATCATTAACAGAATGATTATGATCTAGAAGGTGAAGTGGATAAGTAGAATCAGTTTTTCTATTATTGATAGCCCTTTTTGTGCTCTGTTATACGTTTGTTAAAGGTTCTACCCGTTTAAACGATTAAGTTTTTGAGCAGTCGCCACATTTAAGTTAGTATATTCCACTGTATAAGCGCTTTTTCTTTTGACTCTTGTTGTTCTTATTAAAATTTGTCTAAGTTGTTATTTGTTGTAAAAGCTGGTGTTAGTTCTTTCTTTTTTATGTGTTTGGCTATTTTTGTTGATATCTTGCTATATATGTAAAAGAGTAGAAGGTAATGGGTTTTTTCTCCGGTGGTGGAAATAAGAAAGCCCTTAAATTATCTTAGAAAGAAATATACAGAAATTTATGAAGCCAACTAAAGCATTATTCTTTATCCACTTTTTTCCAAATTTTATTAACTTTTTTATTATTTTATTTTTCTGTGGTAACGTATAAAAAAATACATACAGTAACATTATGTTAAGATAAATCAGTTTAAAAAAATATTTTTCATACACTTTATCATTTTAAAGACGTTAAAAATAAGTTCGGTAGCATTAAGCAAGAACTGGCCTAGTGAAATGTGTCGAAAAGATGTAAATAGCCGATGCCATGCATCGCGTATATCGAAGAGAAGAGAAACCGTATATATAAATAGGCATTCGATTCTTTCGAGATCCTTCGAACTCCTGAGTGTACTGTATTCAGCAGCAATGGCACGGCAATGGCAATATCCACATCCACGTCTGAACATTACCTGGCCCATAAAAAATCCAGTTTCCTATAGAACAGGCGATCTGTATTCCGTCGGAATCCCAGATAGCTGAGATACAATCGAACCGTGAGCGAATATATTTGCGGGAGAAACAATATATTGGCTTAATGTATACTAAATGAGCCCCAGGCTGACTACTTTTCTGCTCCCTGATACTATACTTTTAATTTTTTGCTTGTTTTCTTCTTTTTTTTTTTCGTTTAGTTTACCTAACAGACAAAATCACAAGACTGGTGCTCATTTAATACGGTTACTTAACATAATTTTAAATCCATAATGAACTAATATATGTTCTCGTTTCAAAATGCTGATTATTTACGTTTTGTTCCGTCAAAAATATAAAAGATGTTGTTTTGTCAAAACAATATTTTTTCTTCTCTTTTTCTGATTTTTAGAAGCATTATCACTTGCCACCTCAACTTCTTTGTATTATAAGACTGAAATCTGATTACACAATTTGTGGTTTAAGTAATAACACAGTTGTAAAACTATTTTCTTAAATAACGGCAAGAGATAGGACCTTGCAACTCACTGATACTCAATTCACTAATTCTTATTGGGGAAGAATGCGGTAGAAGCTGTAGGACCTCCGCATATAGATAAGTTTTGTTATTGTTGATAATAATAATTGTTTATTGTTAATAATTAACTAAATAATGACTAAAATATATAAATAAACCAATTGACGAAAATAGGAATAAATATGAAACAGAGATAAGACACGCGAATAATTTGTTCACGAGGAAGAAAAGGAAGCATATGGATGAAAAGTTCAAAGAGATTGAAGAAGATTACGTTCATAAAAATGTGAGAAATTTTTACCAGGAGGCGAAAAGGATTAGAGAGAGAAAGAGAGGGAGAGAGAAATTTATTGTTTTTGAAATGAGTTTACATTTATAAAACACAACATGGTATAGTACAAATAAGGCCCAAGATACATACATTAAAATACTAATTATAAAATTTTCATAATTAAAAAATAAATAAATAAAAAATACAATAATTAGCGAAACTGTCCTCAAAAAATTCCTTTATACTATAGTAACATTTGACTTGATAATAAAAACTTGATTGATCTTCGGAATAAAAAAATATTGCTTAATGATCTTGTATCGAGTGGTAGGTGAATAAACACTTTCTTACCAGTGTAAATAAACGATTTTTTAGTTAATGTAGAAGAGGGAATTGGAAGTGGAATAACATAACTTAGACAAGTGTGATGAGGGGAATCTGTTAAAATATCATCTTTATGTTTTTTAAAAATCCGCTAATTCAAGAATATACATGCAAGGAAGTGTCAAGATACCATGTTTCCGGAACAGAGGCCTGCATGATGTACCAAACTGGACCTTAAATAAATATCTGAGTGCTCTCTTTTGTAGCATAAAAATTCTACTAAAATGATGAGGAGAACAGCTACCCCAAAAAGCAATACAGTATCTCAAGTTAGATTAAATCAGGGCCACATAAACACTTTTTGCAATCTTGAAATCTAAATGGTGAGCAGCTGATTTGATGGCAAAGCCACCGGATGATATCTTTTTGCTTAAACATACAAAGTGTTGCTCAATATTAAGTTTATTATCAATATAGAGACCTAAAAATTTGTTTATGGTGTCAGAACAAATGCCTTCATTGCTCGTAGTAATGTTGTTTAGATCATTCTTAAAAGAAAATAATTTGGTTTTTGAAAAATTAAGTATCAAATGATTAGATTTGCACCACTCTAAGATTTTTAGCATATCACTACATAATCATGTTCAGTACTTTGTATAGTCCTTGTTTTGCCATAAAATTGTGGTGTTATCTGCAAATATAGTAAACTGGTCATTAATGTCGAGGATAGTTATGTTGTTAAAATATATCAAGAAAAACATAGGACCCAAGACAGAGCTTTGAGGTACTCCATAATTAATAAAGATATTACTAAGTAGATCTCATTGATTGATACAGACTGGCAACTGTCTTTCAAGTATAAACTGAACCACTTTAGAGCAGTGCCTCTAAAACCATATCTTTCCCGTTTATTAAGAGTTATTTTGTAATTGACATAGTCAAAGGCTTTAGATAGGTCACAAAAAACTGCCGCAGCTACATAATCGTTATTTATGTCCAAATATAGTTTTTCCATGAACCAAGATGATATCATATGTACTTTTTTAATGACTAATGACTAATGACTTTGACGGTTGCAAATTAAATTTTTGTTTTTTTTTCCTGGTTAGTTTATTCCATTCCACGAGATCGTCTCCTTCAATCGGCTGAAATATTCTTCTCAGATATGGGCGATTTTCAAAAGATTTTAAATTTTCTAAAAGAAATTAATCTGTTTCAGGAGCTACAAACAAAAAATGGATACATCGATACTAAATACGATTAGTGTATTTAACAGAAATTGTAAATAAATAAAAAAGAAATACAACATTCACATGTACTAACAGCTTCCAATAGCAGATTGTAAATTTGCAAATTTAATAAAACAAAATTAACCGATATTAAATTGTATGGGGAATAGGTATACACAAATTTGTCTACCTAATTTAAGTAAGGCCAATAATACGATAATCAAGTGCCTTCAGTCATCGTCCTTCCTTCTTTCCTCGTCGATCTCGCAAATCCGCGCCACGACCTTGGTCCGTCCAGTGTAATATGATGAACAGGTCGCGGGCGGCCTGGCATGTCACGTCACTAATCTGACAGAGGTAAGACGTGACAGAGACGAGAGACTGAGACTTTGGAGATTTTGCCGAATGTTGTGTGTTTCGTTCACCGCCAACAAGAGTCATAGACGACGCGTTTATATTTTCGGGAAAGGGGATATTCGTTTATAGAATTTGGGTTACAACAAAAGAGGGAGGTTAGTAAACGTGGTAGTGTAAGAAAGAAGGATCTATGTAATAGATATTGAGGGGAGGAAAAACAAGACAATAATTGAAATCTAAGACTTCAATAAACTTCTAAAACTAAAAGACGTTTACTAAAAAAAATCTTGAATTATAAAAAACCAAGAAATATCTATCCTATTCTATCAGAATCTTCTGGGAAGCTCCAAAAATGTTGTAAGAGAAAATTGGTCCATAATAAACGATCTTCGAAATAAAACTAACACAGCTCAAACATTCTCTCTTTCAAACCCTGAAAATCTAAATGAATACTTCGTAAATGTGAGTAATAATATAGCATCAACTATTTTGCCACAACAAGATCCTATCTCTTATCTCCCCAATTTAAAAAAAGCCTTACATTAATTATTTGTAAGACCAGTTGATAAATCTGAACTGATCCAAACAATCAGTAGTATCAAAAGAAAATCTTCCTGTAGTACTGATGGACTATCCATTAAAATTTTCTTAAATCTCCCAAAAAATGTGTTGGAAATTAAAGATTCCTTTGAACAATGTGTATTTCCAGAGTGCCACTGTTTTTTGTGACTACGCCAAAACTGTTGATTGTGTAAATCAGGACATTTTAATAAAAAAACTAAAAAATCAATGACATTTTTTTGCTGATGATACCAGTATTACCTGGAGGAACTCTAATATTGCAACTCTTCTTCTGATCTACTTAAAATAAAAATCTGTTTTGACTGTAATTTATTCTCTTGTAACGTGGATAAAACAGTAACATTATCCTATTAAGGAGCTATTCAACTCTTGCTTCTAATAACAGCCAGATCAGTATCGTTAATTCTGTAAAATTTCTTGTTATTTTTATAGACAGTAATCTTCAATGGTCCCTCCATATCGATTTGTTAACTAAGAAACTAGTCTCAGGCTGCTATGCAATAAGATCTGTTTCGAAGGAAATTAATTAAGCATTTTGCAAAATAACATATTTTTCTTTGTTAGAATCTCATCTTCGATATAGTCTTTCTTTTTGGGGTTCTGGTACAGCTGCCCAATCTGATGTTATTTTTTAATTACAAAAAAGAGCAATACGGAATCTTTTCGGCCTTAGTAGAATAACACATTGCAAAAGCTACTTAAAAAATTACGGGATTTTAACTCTTCCCTATTTATATATTCTAGAAACTGTTTGCTTAAGCACATAAATGTTTTTCCAGCAAGACCTAATCATGACTACTCCACCAAAAATTTAACCTTTGATGTATATTTACCGATCCCGTTCACTGAGTTAGTAAATAAATTTATATTATATTCAGCAAAAAAATTATATAACCATCTTCCTTTACAACTTCTTTCCTTAAGTTCCGTAAATTGACAAAAGGATATCTATCTGAAAGCGCTCAGTGGAAGAGTTTCTTAACGAATAGCTAAGAAATTACGGTACTTTTAGGTACAAGCAACTAAAGTATTTTTAGATATATTTGGATATCACATGCACCAACTTAAACTTATTCGTAAACTAGTTCGTAAGGTTTTATTATGCAATTTGCAATTTAGTTAAATTTTTATATTTATGCAATTTTAGTAAATTTTAAATCGTTCTTGTTATTTTTATGATTTTTGTAAGCTTTGTCAATAAAATTGTACAATTTTCAGTGATAATAAAACATATTTCTATTCTAATAACGCAAATTTTCTTGATACAATTCCTTTTTACTAATGAGGTAACATTAACCAGACCAGGAATATTGAATTGAAAAACCAATCATTTGTTCTGAAAATGCTAAGAGAGAAGCCCATTTTCAGGACGACTTTAAGGTTAGCATTTGATGTGGAGTAATATGTGACTAGTTAATAGCTCCTTAATTGCCAAACAATTTAAATGGACTACTATATTTAGATTTTTTTTCAAAAACCTTCACACGAATTACTAGAGGATATACCTCTTGCCTTAAACATGTGGTTTTTGCACGACAGGGTACCATCACATTATTCTTTAGAAGTTCGTTAATACTGTAGCGTTTTATATTTAATGTCTATATAATAATATAAATTCTGTTTTAAATCTTTGTAGTACACTCCTAGTTGTTTATACAAAGTTAAGTTGAGATTCTTAAATGCGTAATAACGCTGGAAATATTTTTTGTCTATGTATACTTTCAAATCACATAATTTTTTGTTACAATGTCAGGTAGAAACTCCGGTTTAAAATTAGGGACGCTAGAATAATCAATAAATACGTGTTATTTTTACCCGATTCAAAAGTATATATTTTAAGATGTTTTTTGTAGTTGAAAACGATTTGTTTACATGAGCCCACAAATAAAGATGTTTTATGGTAGTTGTTAAGAACGAGCGAGGGGTAATATTGTTTGTTTGGGTTTTGTAGATCACAAAACTAGCTGCGGAGACGTGAAGGGGAACTGGTGTGGCGTCGAATAGGTAGAATGTAACGCAGATAAGGAGTCGAAGAAAAGATTTGAAACTGAGAAGTCGTTTTAGTTTGTCGGTAAAGAGACCGGCAAAATTGGTTGAAAATAGTAGACTCTATGTAATATGTCAGTTTAAAAAAGAGTCACCACTATTTCTATTTTTTTGGAGTACCATAGGATTTATACGAACATCGGAGATTGATGAAATTGGTATATAGGATGTCCCTGTCGTCTGTTTTGCTCCCTCACCAAACCTGATTTGTTCGTCGTTCCTGAGGTAAGCAAAATAGTTCGTTGCAGTACTTAAATCAACAGTTTTCGCATCGATGGATTGGTGATGGAAGTAAGTTTGCTTGGCGACCAAGAAGTCCTGATTTCAATACTTTGGATCTTTTAATTTGGTAGCAAATGAAGATATGATGCTATGTATCAAATCAATAAACTACCAACTTTATTGTCAAGTCGAAGATATCTTACACCTACTGTATATAAGAAACATACCAATTAATATTATACAAACCATCGAAAACATATACTTTCATAATCAAATACAGATAAAGATAAATGGAAAACTAACACACATGAACGAAATAAAAGAAGCAGTACGTAAAGATCATAGTTGCAGAATGGGGAACAAAGAAATCTAAATATTATGTTATGCAGACGACGATGCATTATTCGCTAAGATAGAAAATGAGCTTCAAAGATTAACACACATCTTCAAAACAACAGCCAAAAAATACAATATAATAATATCAGTAGAAAAAATCAAATGTATGACAACATCTCTAAATAATCACTACGATGTAAAATCGAAATTGATGGGAAAATATTAAAGCAGGAGGCAAGGTTTAGATATCTGGGAATAGATATAACTAGTTACGGAGATGTTGAAGGAGAAGTACGACAACAAAGCTTAAAAGCAAGATAAGTGGCGGGATCTCATAATGGCACAATTTCGAAGAACAAACACCTAAGCTAAGACCAAAAATAAGAATATATAAAGCTGCTATTAGACCTATATTAACATACACGGCGAAGAGAAGACCTGATGCATCTAAAATGAGACGACTCCTAGAAACAACAGAGATGAAATACGACGAATATTAGAGAAAAGTCTGTTGGATAGGGAGAGAAGCGAAACCATAAGAAGCATGCAATATAGTCCACATGGTAGAGGATAGGATAGTACGAATAGCACGAGATAAGTCATTAAATGGACGAAGAAATATTAGTAATGGAAGAAAAAGATGATGCGACAATTTAAACAATTTAGGAGGCTAATAATAAAGAAGAGACACGCTTTAAAGCCTACATACAAGAAGGAAGAAGAAAAAGAAGAAGAATTAAAATCTGCAATAAAAAATAGGGGTAACAATTTAATTCTTCAAAGTTTCACCCCCTCTAACCCCCTTTTACCGCCAGGAGGTGGTAAGTTTTTGGTGTCATTCGATCGAACATATTAGTAGAGTGACAGAGGATAGAGATAAGTCACCAAATCTACGAAGAAGTATTGGCAGATTAAACAATTTCGACTAATATTGAAGAAGAAACAGGATTTAAAGCCTACATGCAAGAAGGAAGAAGAAGAAAGGAAAGAATCATGAAATATTATTTATGTTGCAGAAACATATTGAGACTTCTTGAATCTTGGAGAGATTTTTAATTTCTTCTTTTCTTAGGGTCGCAATAAATTGTTTTTATCATGTAAGTTTACTTAGGTATCTTCATTTTATATTCAATTTCCCCATACAAAGTCTAATAAAACAATATAAAATCAAAAATACCCCAAGAAGTACCTCTTCCACTACTTCGTAAACATCAAATCACATCATCAAATAATTTAACAAGGACAATAGTGTCGGCGTTCTTTTGAAATTCTACACTATTATTCAATAGATACTAAAAATGGGTTAAAGGGCTTGTTTATTACATGCTAACTGCCCATAAAAGATTTTATTTCTTTTTGAAGGAATCGCTTTTATTCAGTTACTGTTTGATGTCAGCTCTACTTGTTCATACTTTGTTAATAATATTAAATAAATACAAATAACGGAACTGCAAAGACCGAGAGGTCACTTTTAATTTATACATTAACAACGCGATCATAAATCTGAAGTTGTAGACGTCTCGGTACAATACAATCAGAGTTGGCAGATAAATTATAAAAAAAAAATGTCAATGAATAATTTTTGGATATACTTTGTGTTCGTAATATTTCAGTTATTTAATAATAATTTACAGATATAGTGTTTATTCAAAGATTTATTCAAAGATAGCTAAAATTAATGTATCGTGAACTAAGTTATATGTTTATTTCATTAACATATTATTGTCCGTCGCGCATCGTAGCTCTATTTGTTCTCCATGTTGATAATTACTCATTATACTCTCAGAATAGTCTAACAATCTGTCATAGATAATACGAGAAAGATTTTTGTATACTATATTAAGCGATGTAATTGGACGTAATTATGCAAAAAGGAACCAACTCATCATTCAATGAAGGCCAAAGCCTTCTTCAGAACAATCTTCCATTCGCCTCTGTCTCTGGCAACTCTTCTCCATGCTTTACCTCCGATGGATTTTAGATCATCATCTATGTTATCTTGATACCTAAGTTTTGGATTTCCTCTGGCTCGTCTTCTCACTGGTCCTCTTCGGTCGAAAATTTTTCTGATATTTGCATCTTCATCTGGCCTAATTACATGTCCTATTCATCGAAGGCGTGCTAATTCAATACATTTTACAACGGTAGGTTCCCCAAAACTTCTGTATAACTCAAAGTTGTAGCGTCTACGCCACAAACCCTGTTATTGCACTCTTCCATATATTTTCCTTAGAATTTTTAAACTCTCTCGAAACGTTTAAGCAATTCTTGGTCGTTCTGTGTAAGTGACCAAGTTTCTGACCTGTATGTTAACACTGGCCTTATCAGTGTTTTATATATAGTAATTTTAATTTTTCTGGGTAGTTTTGAGGCCATCTGTTTCCTCAAGTCATAATAACACTTATTGGCAAGCACTATTCTTCTTTTAATCTCTTCACTGATATTCTTGTCTTTGGTCAGTAGGGAGCCCAGGTAGACGAAGGTGTCTACAACTTCCAGTTCCAGATCATCAATTAATAGTCTATGTATCTGGTTGCCTGATCTGATATAATACATATGCTTGGTTTTCTGTGCATTTATTTTTAATCCCATTCTCAAAGGTTTAAATTTACATTAACAAAAGCAAACATGGACAAAATCATAAATACAAAAATCAATGGAAAGACAAATGTCGTACATAAGACTAATGGATAAAAAGAGAAACGAGTGGATAAGAAGAGAAAAAATAAAAGTGAGGGATGTTTGCCGAACACAATATAAGACAAAAAGAAGACCTATGACACAAAATTCTTATAAGTTGGAGCAAAAAAGCACATGGGCTCTGTAAGTGGATGACTGCAGCGACAGACAAAGAAAAATAGAAAAGGATTGGGGAAGCCTATGTCCAAAGATGGACCGATGAAGGCTAATTAGATAGATAGAAGAAAACCTCTACAAAATACAAGTGATCTGCAAAAAAAAACCTACTGATCGAAAGTTTACGAAATTATTCTTCATCAGTACCATAAAGGGAAAACAATTCGTGAAATTTACAGTGAATTGACTAGAGCAACAACTACTGTGTATAATATAATTATAAAATATAGTGAAACTGCCAATAATAATTTTCGCGGCAAAAGCTTAGGCCGTCCAAAAGCTGTTTCTCAAAGGAGTGTAATACATTTAAATAAAATATGTAAGTGGAAAAGAAAAAATACACTACGAGAATTAACTGCAAGGTGGAACAGAGAAATTGGAATAAATGTTTGCACAGAATGCTGTCGCAAATATATGCACAAAAGCGGTCTTAGTTTTTATAAGTTATTTTTTATAGGTTCTTCTTTGTGGTATAAATTTTATATTATCTGATTTATTCGAGTAGACCAAAGAAAAACTATTGTTGACGGAAACTCAAAAAAGGAATCCTTGCATTTGGGCTAAATCAAAACTTTCGTGGACCAAACATAACTACTGGACAAAGTAATCTATAGCGACGAAAGCATATTTAATGACTGTGTGGCAAATTACCAAAAGCGTGTGATTTGGGAAAAAACAAAAGCATTCCATAAGGATCCTCTACAAGAACTGTAAAGTTCTCACAGGGCATCATGGTGTGATGTTCTATGTCGGCCAAAAGGTTGGAAACTTTACATTTTATTGAAGGAATAGAAAATGTAACCAAATATTAAGATATCCTTGAATGTTCGTTTCTACCAAGTGCGACAAAGTTATATTCATCCAGAGATTGTATCTTTTAGCAAAAGTTTTGCCACATCCTTCTAATAGCCCGGATCTAAATTCAATAGAGACACTTTGGCACACAATAAAACAATGGCTCAGAAATAACCCTCACAATACTTTGCCACAACTACGTGCTAAACTGTAAGAAATGAAAAGGATAATTTCAACTCTAAATCCTGCGAAGGCCTAGTTGATACAATCTTAATAGAATTCAGGCTGTTATTCAAGCTAAGAGCGACGTTAAACCTTATTAATTTTTATTTTAATTTTTAAGTTTTATTTAAAACTCCTTAAAACTCTTTAAGACTTGTCTCTCTTCAATCCTGACACCCCAGGAGGAGTGTAGTGGTCGACGTGATGTCGTGTATTGTCCGTCTCCAGAGATCTATGTCTCTGGTTATTTCTTTTAATTCATGCATAGGTCTTTGGCATATTCCTGTAATTTGATCTATCCATCTTGTTGGGGATCTTCCTCGTGATCTTCGGCCTTCTACCTTTCCTTGTATTATGAGTCTTTCCATGTTTTCTGTGTTTGCTCTCATAACATGCCCAAAAAACTTGTAAAAGGTATATAATTAAAAGACTCATCATCCCCATCTTAAAAGGCTCCATCATCAGTTTATTTAGTGTCCATTTGTACATGAGCCAAGCCACTAAATATTTGGGTAAAAACCCTTAAAATGTGTAAAAACCCTTATTTGAAAATTGATTCATTAAAAATTGTTTATAAAAATTGGTCACACCAGATCCCAATAATCCTTATTACAACTACGCCCTTGACTCTGGTGGACATGATAAAAATAAGAGAAAATTTCACGGACAGGTTATTTCTGTTCGAAATTAGTTTTAACGTCGCCGTAGACACGAGATGGATGGATTAATAACAGGTTGACTTCTCTTAACTTATGCCAAATAGATTAGTGTAGCGAGTTTATAGACTTGAATCAAAAACGTTTGCTCGAAAAAAAAAATTATATTTTATAAGTATAACTTGAAGTTACCATTACAAATAAAATGGTAATTTGCAATGGTGAGAGGATTGTGAAAAGTAATAGTTTTAAGTACCTAGGATTGGTACTGCAGAGTAATACCTACGTTAGATTGATGAGAAAATTAAATTTTAGAGAACAAACATAAAAGCGCAGCGTACATTTTAGAAGTTTTAATGCATCTAACAACATTTTTGAATGTTCTAATTAGAGAAAATATTTTATAACGTAATGAAAACTATTGATTAAACCGATAACTGATATGCAAAGGGGCTCGTAGATGGAGATGTTTGCAGTAGAATTAGAATGGAATGGATGAGGTGGAAGGAAGCGAATGGTATGTTGTGTAACATTTAAACATACAGATGAACAAGGAATGCATGTGGCGGAAATGAAAATGCAAATGCTTTGATGGATAAATGCTTTTAGTTTTAGTTTTGCGTATGGCCACTGTTAAAATAAAACATTTAAATTTGAGCAACAACAAATTCGTTATATGTTGAAGCACTAGAATTGCCACTCAAATATAGAAGAGAATATCTTAGTCAAAAATTTCTGATTAATATTCGTCATATAAACCTCTCTCCTTACTGCAGTATAAGCAAACTTAATAATGCAGATTTAACAAATAAATATTGGATCCACAACAACTCTCCTCCACTTTGTGACGCTTTTAGAAATCTCACAAATTGCAATTACACCAACTCATACACAGAGGATAATTTAAACTTTGAAGAATTTTATGCTTTTTGCAAACTATTACTGTAATGTAATGTATATATTGCTATACAAACCTTCTATGATAAAATGTTTGAATGTATTGAACAAGCAGTACCTAAAAGACAAAAATTTAACAATAGTTATAGTAAATCCAGTTTTCCTAAATATTTTTCTAAAGATTTAATTTGTATTTGAATGAGTACAACTGTCTTAGGAAGTCCATTAAATTACAAACAAAATCTGAGTATATAAAATATCATGACACTGTAGAAACAAATGTTAACATGGACCCAACTAGTTTTTGGTCATTTGTGAAATCCAGAAGTAGTTCCAGGGGTTTACCATCAGAAATTAATTTAGACAACAATATTTACACTGGTTCTGATGAAGTTTCTAATGCTTTTGCAATATACTTTAAGTCAGTCTATAGCATCTCATCTGATATGAAGATACCTAAGTTTTATGGTATTCTAGAGTTTGATGAGATAACTGAAGAAGACATTAGAGCTAGTGTAAAAAAATTAAAACCCAAGAAATGTACAGGTAAAGATAATCTACCTGCTTATATCTATAAGGGGTGTATTGACCAACTTGTTGAACCATTACAGGTAATATTTAATCTAGCTTTAAAAACTAAAACCTTTCCTAAAAAATTAAAAGATACCATTACAGTTCCTATTTTTAAATCTGGTAATATTAATGATGTAAAAAATTACAGACCAATTAGTATTTTAAATTCTTTGGCAAAAATATTTGAATCTATTTTATATAACAACTTATTACAACATTTTATCAAATCTTTTAATCAATATCAACATGGATTTCTACCAGATAGATCAACACTTACAAATTTGTGTATTTTCACGCAATCTACTGCAGATGCCATAAATTCTAAGAGGCAAATGGATGTAATCTTCACTGATTGTGCAAAAGCATTTGATAGGGTTGATCATGGTTTATTACTAGAAAAACTGGGCACCTTTGGCCTTTCTATTAACGCATTAACATTTTTGAATTCGTACCTAGCAGATAGAAGTCAGCAAGTTAGAGTTGGTAATTCTTTCTCAAAGATATATTCCGTAACTTCTGGAGTTCCTCAGGGCAGCAACCTGAGACCACTCTTATTTGCTTGCTTTATAAATGATCTTTCTAGTTGTCTCAAATTTTCCACTTGTTTAATGTTTGCAGATGACTTTAAGATGTTTAGAGTTGTAGAAGATCAATGTGATTGCCAACTATTACAACTAGATTTGAATACAGTATCTAATTGGTTTCAGATAAATAGAATGGATCTAAATATTGACAAGTGTTCAGTTATGACCTTCACCCGTAACAGGAACTTTATTAAAATGGTTTATTGTATCAATAATAGAGAATTGCCCAGAAAATCTGTGTGTAAAGATCTTGGTGTGAATTTTCAGCAAAGCTTGCACTTTAATGATCACTATCACATTGTTACTAATAAGGCTTTTAGGATGTTAGGATTTATAATTAGAAACACAAAACATTTTAAGATGATAGATAGCATAATTAAACTATATAATTCCTTGGTAAGACCACATCTTGAGTATGCTTCTGTAGTTTGGGCACCCCGTGCAGAAGTAAATATAGATTTAATTGAAAAGGTACAAAAAAGGTTTTTAAGATATCTGTATGTTAGAAAATATAATTCGTATCCATACTTGGTGTCTTACCGGAGTATGCTTGAAACTTTTAAACTTGTAACATTGGAACAGAGACGAAAAATGCAAGCAATGCTATTTGTATATTATATTGTGAATAATTTAAAATATAAAGGCTTATTCTTGATTAACCATATAAAATTCTTGGTACCTAAGATTAACTTAAGGTTAAGTCATAGAGGGCTGTTTTTTTCTATTTGTGAGACAGACTGCTCGCCCATTAACAACATGATGAGGCAGTGCAATATGATACTAAAAAAAAATAGCGACATAGATATCTTCAACACCAACATCAAAGCAATTAAATCTAGCTTTTTATCCGCTTTAATCATTTTATATTAGCATGTAGGTATATCTAATGTCAAAATCCCTACTTGTAATTACATTTTATTCTGTAAAATGTGTTTGTTGTGGAATAAATAAATAAAATAAATAAGTAATTAAACCAATGTAAATATTGCAATCAGCTGTAATATTTTAAGGAATTTATTAGAAAGCTGGCCACCATCAACAGTTATTTATAAAGATGCATCAAACTCTTCTTTTGGCACTGGATGCGCTTTTATATTCCTTTAAAAAGTATACAAAACATGTATATACAGTGTGGAAATCACTTATGGAATAAAATTGTTTGTGTCCTTATTATAAAAAATAATCAACAACTCTGGGACACATTAACTTTTAAATTTAAATGTGCGCTTTTTGAACATAAGTTTAAATGTACAGGGTGATCCAGGCAAGTCTGGCATAGTCCATAATCCTTATTTTTAATGAAACACCCTGTATATTTTTATGTTTTTAAAATACTTTCAACCTGATTTCAATGAACTATGTCGTGTAGGGTCTATAATGAATAATTCAAGGTGAAATTTTGAAATTAATAATTTATCACGTGTTATGGTATTATTTTAAATTAGCTAAATACAGACAATAGACTTCTACTGTAAGTGTCAGTACACTGTATATTGGAGAAAAATTCTGTTTAGTAACCGTGTTAACATTTTTTGTCGTGAATAGGTAAAAACTGTATAGATAATCTGCTAATTAAACTAAATCGGATTGTTATCAATCAGTTGACATGCTGTTGACATTTTACATTAAAATAATAAATTCTTAATTAAAAACTAATTTCTTTCAGAAATAAAAATGAAATATTTAACTAAGTCCCACCGAATTGAGATTTTAATGATGATCGGTTACGGGGAGAATTGTAGAAGTCAAGTTGAAGTACCAAACTTATTTAATCAGTGGTATCCTCAGTTGCCTAATATTTCACAAGGTACTGTGTCTAAAATTTATGCACAATTCAGAGAACTTGGACATGTCAAACCATTAAAAACAAAATCAAACTTCATTGAAGATGAAGTAAAAGTGGATATTTTCGTAAGTGTCGCAGAGAATCCAACGTCAAAATCACGTCAAATTACATGTCAAAATAATGTGAGTCACACAACTGTCCTAAGGTGTCTCCATGAAGAAAACTTCATCCATATAAATTGACATTTGTGCAGGAGCTAACAGAAGACGATCCGGATCGTAGAATGGATTTCTGCAAAAGAATGATGGATACAATTAACAAATGAAATAGCTCTTGGCACAATTCTTTTTTCTGATGAATCAAAATTTAGATTGAACGGAGAGGTAAACTGATAAAACTGTCAGCGGAGAATCCTCATTGGATGCGTGAGAAACACACTCAGTATCTTCAAAAGTTGAATGTTTGGGCAGGTATTATAGGAGATCATATTATTGGTCCTGTATTTATAGATGATAATTTGAGAGCGGAAAAATATTTAAGCGTGCTAAGAGACGATGTTCTTCCTTAGTTGGCTAACTTATATCCCAATCCAATAGATCCGACCCTACCGCCTGAAACTGTCTGCTTCCAGCAGGACGGTGCAACACCTCATTATGCTTTAATGGTGAGAAATTACTTTAATGAAATTTTCTTCAATAAGTGGATTTGATGAAGGTGACTAGTGAGCGGCCAGCTACGTCGCCAGATCTTACGCCTTTGGATTTGTTTGTGGGGTTATCTAAAGAACAAAGTATACACAATCAACAATCATTGAAGACCTCAAAAGTAAGGATAACTACAGAAACACGGAATATTTCATCTCAAACTTTAAACAAAGTTCGGAACGAGTTTTATAGGAGACTGTGTTATTGCCAACAACAAGCTGGAGAACATGTTGAGCATTTATTTTAATGTAATCCAATCAATTACCTCGGGTATTCTATGAATTCATTGTCTTGAAGAAAATACCTAATTTCAAAATTTCACCTTGTATTATTCATAATAGACCCAACATGATATAGTTCGTTGAAATCAGGTTGTTAAGGAGCTTTTAAAAACATGACAATATACAGGGTGTTTCATTTAAAATACAGATTATGCACTATGCCAGACTTGCATTGATCACCCTGTACATTCAAATTTATGTCTAAAAAGCGTACATTTAAATTTAAAAGTTAAGGTATCTCAACGTTTTTTATTATTTTTTAAAATAACACAAACAATTTTATTCCATAAGTGGTTTCCACACTGTATATTATAATTTATACTATATATATAATTATATTATATATATATAATATATATATATATATATATATATATATAATTTTTACTACTGAAGCCATAGCAATTTATGAAGCATTAAAGTATTTTAAAAATTCCGATGAGAACTTCGCAATAATTGCATCTGATTCTTTGTCGGTTCTTAAAGCCATTGAGACTATATCTTTTCCTAGCAAAAGCACAAATATTTGCATCCTTCTAATTAAAAATAAAAAAAATTATTTTCGAATTACAACAGGAACAAACAGCAGTTAGATTTTTGTGGATTAAAACTCACATAGGGCTTGAGCATAATGAGTATGTAGATATTAGCTAAGAATGCCATTGATTCTGGTGCGAAAACAGATTACAAGCTTTGCATATCAGATGTATTTGTAACAATCAAGAATATTGTAAACAATCAGTGGAAACACGAATATTATGAATATAGGCAACACTCTAACTCACAATATGCACTCATACAATCCTCAATCCCGAGTGAATTTCGGTTTAAAAATTACTGTGTTTGTCAAAAAGAAGCAGATTTAAATCACATTTTCTTTGAATGTACAAAATATATACAACAAACTGCCGACTTAATAAAAGATTTAATCAAACATAAAATCCTTCCACCCAATAACATTTGTTACCTTTTGTCATTAAATAACAAAATTTTATATAACAGAATTTATTTCAAAAAGTAACCTCAATTTTTAGGCTCAGTTAAAATAGTAACCTTTGTTTTATCCCATTTGCTTTAAACACTATTTGTGACCCAGTCTAGTTTGTGTCTTAATTTAATGTCTTTATGGGTCCCTAGATGAGAAGCGAGTAACCATATTTGTTTCTTTACTGGTAACCAAATATGCATTGTGATAATTATTTTTTTTTTCTTTCCTTTGGAAAGAACTTAAAAAAAGTTGTAACTGGCTGAATGACAAAGGCCTATGCTAAAAAAAAAAACAAAAAAAAATAAAGCATACCAAGAAAATTTTTTTTCTGTTTTCATAAAATTTTCAGAAACTGCAACTTTTCACATCTTTCCGGTTTATTTTTCCAATTTTATCTGTCTAAATCGTATTAAAAAAACAATCTACAAATTGAGTCTCAATTTCCAAATATTACATTTATTAACATACGAATATTTTTTTATATATAGTATATGCCAGTCGCCAGTCTGTCCAACACATATCCATATTTCCCTCTCATAAAAATAGAACTGCATAATCAAATAGTTTCCCCTAAGCCTTACATGTACCTATTTTTGTATTCGTATGTGCATTAGAATCGTTTCCTTTCAAATTACAAACCTTTAAAGCACCCCATAACAATACAAACGTCCACAAACATAACTTCCCGAATGTAAGTTGTATGGCCCAATAAAAAGTTGGCGAGGGTCTCCTCTCCTCCGAGACTGACCAGTATCACGCAACATTACGCACCGAAATGATGATTGTAACGTTCCCGAAACGTTTCTTGAACGTCGACGTAGTCATTGGATTTTATTCGGATACCTAGTTGAATTAAATGAAGTGGACTATGACTGTTACAGTTCTATATATCGCTCTGGCCGGTGTACGGTAAAAACGTCCATCAGTTTTAGCGTTTGGACATCGCCGTCGTATCGCTTACTTTAATGATATTATCATGGGATATTACTTTGCTTTTATGGTATTTGCATTTTAACTTTTATGTCCATCTACACTGAAACGTGTGGCTCTTGCTGATTAGGAAAATAATTGAGTTTTTTGACATTTGACAAGAGAGGAAAAAACCTTTCTTATTTGGTGTGCTTATTTTATTCTCGTAAATTAAGGTAAATTTATTCTTTTATGTAGTTCATCAAAAAAAGGCCTAATGGCATCACTGAAACTGTCGGTTCTAAAATAGTTAGATTCTAATTTTAGGTCATTTTGCAGGATTGCCATATGCCTCAGAAAACTTTTGAAAATACTTAAAATAAGCTACATGCAGTCAAATGAGGTTTGATTTTGAATGTGTTTGATATACATTACTGAAACATATATTTGCAAAAAAATGTATAAAATTACAGACTACGTTAGGACTGGAATACCAACCAAAAGCATAAAGACTCATAATAGTAGTTTTCAGACTAAACAAACTTAAAACCGAACAGAAGAATACTTGAGGCCGATAAGTCTAATGTCACTTGTAATAAACACTCTAGACAAACACCACAAGAAATAGAAGATGCAACAAAAGAAATCACAATAGCTATACGTGTGTATATACAGAAAGCAACCCCAACTATTGATTACATTAAAACAGAAAAAAATCCTGACCCTACAGTTAAACAAAAAAAACTAGTGAAAAGGCAGCTATGAAAAAAATTGCAAATATCGAGAAGCGCAAGCGATAAAGCAAAACTAAACAAAGCTACTAAAAATCTAACAAAGTTACTAAATAATATCAACAACAAAGGTATCGAGGATTATCTAAGTTCTCTTGCAGCCTCCGAAGATGCAGAGTACTCAGTTTGGAAGGCAACAAAAAAGCTAAAATAACCACAACATTATTGCCTTCCAATAAAAGACAGTGTTGGGTATTGGTAATCACCAATACACTTTTCAAATTACCATACAGAAGGTTGTACATATGGCGGTCACGCCAGAAAATCTCATAAGAAAACATAATGACTATATTTTAATAAATAAAAGATTCAAAAACTCAAGAACATAAGTGAAAACCTACCCTAGTGCAGATATTAAGTCAGGCCATAACCCAGTTGTCGCTTAGTATCAACTGAAATTTAAAAAAATCCACAAACCTAATACTATAAGATACTATCTCACACAACTAAGAAATGATGACATAAAGCAAGAAGTACGGGAATATCTGAAGAACAATATATCTAAGCCAGAAGTAGTTAATGATGTTGACACAGAAATAAACCACTTAGAAAACATTGGAAAGGAAATATTAGATCAATACCTGTGACCGAAAAAGACAAAAAAGAAAAACCCATGAATGACCGACGGTATATTACAGATGATGGACAGAAGAAGAGAATCCAAGCGGAAAGACTACGTTGCATATCAATTTCTAGACAAAGAGATAAACAAAGCTGTCAGAGAAGTTGAATAATAGAAATCTGGAAGAACAGTGTGAAGAAATCGAGATATTGTAACGTAAACACGATTCCTTCAACCTCCACAAAAAGATCAAATAAGCAGCAGGTTCAAAAAAATAAATCAAAAAGGCTGGGACACTTAACAGACGCTCAAGGAAATCCAATATGATGGCACCAGACCACCTATTCCCGAAACGGAAGTAGAAGCTGCTATAAACAACATTAAGGAGGTAAAAACCGCAGGACCAGAGGAGTTCTACTCAGAATTTTTGAAAATTATGGATGAAGACGAAGTAAAAAGCCTCACTTTGATCTTTAACAATATATAACAAAGTGGAAAAATACCCCAACAGTGGCTAAGATCAACTTTTATAACAATCCCTAAAAACCAATGCCTAAAAATGTAAAGATTATCGAATAATAAACCTTATGAGCTATTTTCTGAAAACTTTTAAAAAAATTATACATAAAAGAATATATAAAAAGTGTTAAGAACACATGACAAACACACAATTCGACTTCAGGGATGCATTGGGTACTCGAGAGGAACTTTTTGCAAGACAAGTTCTCTTTTAAATATATAGAGACGTGAATTGTGATATATATGTGTGTTTTGTTGATTACCAGAAAGCGTTAAATGGAATAAAACATGACGAACTGATGAAAATATTAAATTCAATTGGTCTAGATAGCAGAGATCGCCGTATAGTAAACAATATCTATTAGGGGATCAGTTAACAGACGACATAAAGACAAAAAGAGATGTGCGACAGGAATGTATATTGTCCCCATTATTGTTCAATACATATTCAGAACGCATTATGAATCTAGCGCTAACGGACATAGACGAGGGAATACTTATAACATGATGACATGATACTGTCATTTTTGCAGACAGTCTTAAAGATCTGCAGACACTTGTCTTCAGGGTAGCAGAAGTAAGTAGCAGGTTTGGGCTTGGTTTTAACTTAAAAAAAAAAACCAAAAACATGGTTATAAGCAAAAATAGGATACCACCTGGTAAATTACTAGTTAACCAACAACCTATAACACAAATCACCAACTTTTGTTATCTGGGTGACAGTGTGACAGTAAACTTAAATGAACAGTGGGACCAATCGACGGAAATTAAGATGAGGATCGAGAAGGCAAGATCAGCTTTCGTCAAAATAAAAAAAAAAATCTTTAACAGCCACGATATAAAATTGGAAATAAAAGTTTGTTTGTAAAAATGCTACGTATTCTCTGTTCTTTTATATGGCGTGGAGTCATGGACCTTAACTTAAGCATCCCTGAAGAGACTAGAAGCATTTGAGATGTGGTGCTATAGACGCATGTTGAGGATTTCCTGGATAGACAGAGTTACCAATGAAGAAGTACTACATAGAATGGGTATGGAGCGCGAACTAGTGGTAGCCATAAAACGTCGCAAACTGGAATACCTGGGCCATATAATGCAAAATGAACAACGATTTGATCTACTTCGGATCATACTTCAAGGTAAAGTGCATAGGGAAACAGGTCCAGGACGAAGAAACATATCCTGGCTGCATAACCTGCAAAAATGTTTTAAATTAACCACTACCGGTCTTTTCAGGGCAGCAGTTAACAAAGTCAGAATAGCCATGTTAGTGTCCAACATCCGTAACGGATAGGCACCATAAGAAGAAGAATAAAAGATACGCAGGGTAAATGGGCCAGAGACAACAAAGAAAACGGCACAGCTTTTGCTGAACACCTAGTTAAAATTTTTGTACCAAATGAACCAGATCCCAACCAAAATTTTTAGCGAGATTCATAACTTTTTAGAAGCCCCGCTTTAACTGGACTTACTGAATAAAAACTTTACGCTAACATAAATAAGAAATACAATTATGAAAATACTAAACCAATAAAAGCCCCAGGATTTAATCTAATAACAGGTAAGTATTGCCAGAATGTAAAATTAATAGTTACAATCATCAGAACAGGCTACTTTCCGAGTCAATGGAAAATTTCACAGATTATCCAGACACCAAACTCTGGGAAAAAACCAGAAGACCTAAAATACTATAGAACTATCAGTTTGCTGCTGATTCTATCAAAGGTATTCCAAAAGCTTTTGTTGATAAGATTTATTCCAATCTTAGAAGAAACTAAATTTATTCCGGATCATAAATTCGGCTTTAGGATAAAGCATGGGACAATCGAGTAGACGCACAGAATCGTAAAAAAAATCTCCTACGCACTGGAAAGTAAATCCTACCTCTCAAATCAAGCCTTCGATAAGTTTTGGCATGAAGGTCTACTTTATAAAAACAACCAAGATAACGAAACAATGGCCATATTCTTTTTTCCACTCCTAAAATCCTTTCTATCAGATAAATATATTCTGGTAAAGCAGCACGAATAGTACACTCAGCTCCACCTTATCAAAGCAGGTGTTCTACAAGGAAGCGTACTAGGACCTATTTTATTTCTACGAAGAATGTTGCGTTTCGATTTAATTTGAGTCTCTTACCACTCCCTGACACGTGTTTCTGGGTCTACCCGTCATCAGAAGGAGTTTGTAAGAAGACTCAAACCAAATCAAAACGCACCGATTACTCTGGCAATTACATGAAAATAACTACCAGAGTATGCAACTAGAGACCTCTAGTGAGGCAAGATGAAGATACGTCGATAGCAATTAAAGTAAACTGTATACCCAAGCTTAAACAAGCCATTCAGAGCGGTACTGAGAATAAAAATATTCCACTGTGTACCAACAATTTACCCATATTTTATTTCTATTGTTCACTGCAGACCTCCCATCCAACAGTAACACAGAAGTTGCTACTTTTGTAAACGACACCGCAATACTGGCCATGGACTCTAATCTCACAAAAGCATCAGAAAATTTAGAAAAAAGCCTAAATAACATAGAAACTTAGCTAACAAAATGGCGAATTAGACGTCGAAATACGTATAAGCGGCTTGCCGCGGTCTTGTATGGAAACAAAAATCTAATACAATCATTATGTTTTATTTCTTTACTCAGTTTGGAGTACCAGAAAATGAATTAACTACGAACTTTGACCATAATGAATGGCATGTGGAATGCAATTTTTAGATTCACTTGCCGAGTAATTTATCAAGCTGTTTGCTTTGCAAGTTTTAGAAAGCACAGTGGTAAAAATTTAAATTCGGTTTCACCAGGTAGAAATAGTGTTGTCCAAATGAAAGAACAAGACGAGACTTAGACAGTCTTGGTCTTGGTCTTGCACCAATACACATGGTCTTGGTCTTGGTATTGCACTCCTAGTCTTGGTCTTGGTCATGGTCTTGCAAGTCTTGCAGTTACTCATTAGCCTGTTGCTATTTATTCAATTTTACTTTGGATCTTAGAACAACGTAACAGAGTAAGTACATTTTAAGCTTGAATTAACATAGCCATAATAAAGACCAACCAAATTAATAAATGTCTAAACAACTGACACCCGGTGGGGTTTGAAGCCACGATCTAAGCGATCCGTGCTTATGCTCTAACTAACTCAGCTTTCTACTATTCCCTACGGAAGTCAATCTGTTTCTTAATAAACGTTTGCGTTTGCATAATGAATTACCCAAATTAATGACACCCAAAGAACACCCAAATTAATGACATAAACTGTATTTTAAAGAAAATTATCTTTCTAGAAAGGAATTTTTTTCAACATGTCCATTTTTTCCAGCGGTTATTACAAAGCTTGTGATATCTCCATCGAATTTGGGATTTTCAGGAAGAAATATTTGTAATTTCTTTTTGTGAAAAGATATTAGATGTTTCCTTAATCCTAACGTGATTCTGTTTTTCATTTTTATTTGAACCTTTGTAGGTAGGCACAATTTACACAAAGCAATTTGGGATGGATGAACCTCATCAAATTTGCTTTTAGGTCTTTTAGATCTACACCTTCAACTTCACTACTCCGACTAGAGCTATTTGAATCTTTATCTATTATGTCAAATTGTAAACTTGTCACTGCGAGAACAACAAGGATTAGATGGAAAACAATAATTATTACATTAGACTCAAAGAAAAGCTCAATTGGGAATGAAGTTTAGTGATGTCAAAAAAGTAACTACTACTTCTTCTTCTTAACATGCCATACACCATTACTAGAATTCTGTTCTTGGCGGCGTGACACAGATCACCGGTATTGTGTATTCCTGTCCATTCTTTAATATTCCTTAACCAGAACAATTGTTTGCGGCCGGCTCCTCTCCTACCTTCGATCTTCCCTTGTAGGATTAACTGTGGTATTTCATATTTTGCTCCTCTCAATATGTGCCCAAGGTAACCAATCTTGCGTTTTTTAATTAATTTAAAGAGTTCTCTTTCCACGCCGGCTCTATTAAGGACGTCATCGTTTCGAACTCTATCCACCCAAGGTATGCGGATCATTCTTCTCAATGACCACATTTCAAATGCTTCAAGTTTGTTGATAGATGTTTTTTTCAAAGTCCACGTTTCCATACCATAAAGCAAGATGGACCATATGTAGCACTTGACCATTCTGTAGCGTATTTCGAAGTTTAGGTGTTGATTACATAGGAGCGGTCTGAATTTCACAAAAGCTTGTCTTGCCATTTGTATTCGGGTTTTTATCTCGTGTTGTGGATCCGATTGGTCATTGATTGTGGTGCCAAGGTATTTAAAAGTTTTCACGCGATTTATACGATTGTCACCTATGCATAATATCGGGTTTTCTGGAGGATTTCTGCTAACTACTACTAGTTACTTTATATTCGTTACTATCTCAGTGGCGCACCCAGTGCGCCAGTCTTATAGAGTCTTTAAGCATTTACCTGAGCTACTATATTCGCTAAAACGACACTCAATCCCAACTGCAAGACGTAAGAGTCTCGCAGGCTTAGTCTTGTTCTTGCTTAAGTCTTGCAAGGTCAGTCTTGGTCTTGGTCTTGCTAAAATTAGGCGGTGTTGGTCTTGGTCTTGGTCTTGCAAAAACAAGACCAAGACTGCAAGACCAAGACCGATTTTGGCAACACTAGGTAGAAATCGTATGATTTTTCTTTTTGTTTTTTTATTTCTGCTTCAATTGCGTAGACTGTTTTTTCTCACGTTCCT
Source organism: Diabrotica balteata (assembly GCA_918026665.1). Classification (NCBI taxonomy): domain Eukaryota; kingdom Metazoa; phylum Arthropoda; class Insecta; order Coleoptera; family Chrysomelidae; genus Diabrotica; species Diabrotica balteata. Next base: position 7,117,214 of record OU898280.1, read on the forward strand.
CAGTTTTATTTGCGCCCTCAGGTATTGTAATATAAATCCTTATATGCATTATTTTAGTTTCTTATCATCATTTGTATCTATTTTTATTCATAATATAATCAAACTTTTCGTTTTAGTTGTTTTCTCCAGTTATTCCATTCTGCCATGTAATTGTTTCACTTCGTTTTTTTAATTGTCTGTATTCTTCCTTTTTCTCCTAATTTTTTATCATTTTAATCAAAACATCCTCTTCATATTCCTTTCTCTCTATGTCGTTTTTAGGTGTTTGTTTATCATTTTACTTTTTTTGAAATAATCAATTTGGTCTCCTCTCTTGCGGTTCATTTCTTCATCTGAATCTATTTCGCATCGTTCTTTTGTCACTTCTATCCATTTTTCCTATTTAAATTAAACACTTAAATTACGATGTCAATTAATTTAATATAGTCAATATGAATTGTATTTATTAATACTACTATAATTATTCTAGTGTCAGATACTTTTATTAAACTTTAGTAGAATAATTTCTTTATCAAATAAATGGTCATGTTAAAAGTTTACAACGTATAAAAATATGACACAAACGACCTGCAATGACATAATTCTTTTGGCCATTAACATTCATTCAGTGTATAATGGAACGTGCTGTCAGGTAAAAACAGAAACCATCGCAGCTTTATCATTCAGTATCAATGTGGGCACGTCTATTAGACATTAGTCTGCGGGTATTAATGTATGTAAATATTAACGTCTAAATAATGACAATATTAATTTAACAACCGAAATAATTCACTTTTATTTTAATTTATGTGGACTGAATTTTCAATAAAACTATTTGTATGATTTTGTCTTGTTTCTTTGCGAAATACGCAATCTCCGTGTTAGATTACCCACCGTACCTGCCCCCTATGACTTGCTTTTATTTCGTAGGGTAAAACGGAACTCAAGGTGACACAATTTGACAGTGTGGAAGCAGTGATAGCAAATGCCACTGAGTTTCTCGAGAAGCTGACCGAAGTGGATTTTGCAAAACACGACTGATTTGCAAAACAGGACTGCTTTCAACAAAGGAAAAATCTTATACAGCGTTATACGGATCGGCAAGGATGTCATCTTTAAAACAGGATATTTTTATAAACCTAAACAAGGGTCATTTTTATAAAGGCTTACTTTCAAGGTCATTGCAAAAGTCACCCTGTTAATATTTAAATTCAAAAATTATTATTACTATTAATAAATATTCAAAAAGACTACCCTTAAAATCGTAATAAAATTGTTTACGCGTTTGGAAATTTATTTTGTAGACGCTGGTGTTAAAATAAATTCTGGAATTTCTCAGAGAGATATTTTAAACAATATGCTTGCTGATATTGAAAATATTAGCCACCTTTCAATAACAAGATGGTGCGGATCCCTTACTTCCAGAAGTACGATAACATATTTGCCAGAACAAATTGCAGATTTCATCGAACCTAACATGTGGCCTCCAAATAGTGCTGATCTTAACCCGGTTGATTACAATATTTGAAGTATATTAGAATCCATGATTCACGAAAACTCTATTTTCAACACTATCAATGAACTAAAACATCGGATAGTTTTTTGTTGAAACCAATTCGACCAAGAAATTAGTAACCGATCAATTGTATATGGCAAGTTGCTTATTTAGTAAAAAAAATTATATTACCTTTTGAATAATAAAATAAATTTAATAAAAATATTTGTACCTACATGTACTTACGCCCTTTCAGAATGTCATTTATTTTGCTCCAAACGCTTAAAAATTTTTACTACAGTTTTAAAGATAGTCTTTTCCGATACTTATTTAACAGTAATACTAATTTTTAAATATAATTATTAACAGAGTGACTTTTGCAATACCTTGAAAATAAGCATATATAAAAATGACTCCTACTTTGATCCCCCTAAGTTTTCTGTTAGTTTTGTAAATTTTAATTTAAATATGAGCTATCTTATACTCGTATATATCTGGACCTAGTATTAAAGGGGAAAACTCCATGTTGGTTGTTTTGAGTAAAAAGCAATTTAAGTTTTAGGAAAAGTAAAATGTCAATTTTAAATTTTTCCTATTTGATCCAATTCTTTTTACGGCAGATCTTCGTTCCAGTATGGAAATGGTTTCCTTTTGTTCCAGTTGAGAGTTTTGTCTTTGCAGCTCCAATCCAGAGAAGTTTTTCAAAGTTAAGTGATTATGTAAAAAATAAGGTAACTTTTAATATATTAATTTTTCCAAGTTATATGGACATTTTAATAATTGCTTTCATTAATATAAAAGAATTTGTAATAATTAAAGTTTTATATTATGTTGTCGTAGATAAAAATGTCATAATTTAATCTGTCTTAAGTTGTTATGTTGACATATGACATTTTGCTTTAATCCATTGTTGTTATAAGACAATTTTAATTTGATTATTTTATATAAAAGATATTCCATATGTAAGATTAAATTCAATAATATTTTTCATAAAAAGGATATCCATAAAATTTTGATAATCTAAATTGGCCATATTATAACCTAGAAACCATTTAAAATTTTTGTAGCAATCTCTTATGTAAACGAAGAACATGTAAGTTTTTATTTATTTGGATTATGTTGTATAATATATTCTTGTATATCTCCATGTTGTAACTGTTTGTGGTGACACAAAAATAAATGTTAAATTTTGTTTTCTAACATTTTGTTTATTTTTTTTTGAACTAACTCTATTTTGAGTTTTATTTGAAAAAGATATTTTTTTCTATATGTTTGATGTTCTATAATTATTTCCCTAGTTACAACTAGTGGTTGTAATAGGTATAATTAGGCACCTCAAGTGGCGCCCTATATTAAATTCCTTGAGGTGTTTCCGGTTTATTTTCATTTTGTTTGTCCCAAGAGATTTGTATAAGTACACATTTATTTCCTTTTTTTGTAGTTGCCCCAATCCAACCCCCTATCTTCAACTTATCCACGACCCAGCTCTCGAACAACCAACTGAGTGCCGTATGCACTTGTTTCGATTTATTTTGTTTGCCCAATCTTCTACCCAATGTTCTTACCCTGAGGTAAGCAAAATAGTCGTTACAATTTTATTAAAGTTTGTACGTGCTTTCTCTATTGTGTGATTAATCATTGTGCCAAGATAGTGGTAGTTTTCAACTTGTTCTAAAGCACTACCGTTAATTGTCAGGCTTTCACCATTATTTTGGGTTTTTGATATCCTCATAAATTTGGTTTTCTCGGTGTTTATTGATATGATGTCCATATTCTTCTCCATACTCAACTATCTTGTTCATTAGCTTTTGGAGGTCTTGTATGTTGTCTGCTATTATGATAGTATCGTCCGCATATCTAATGTTGTTAATTGTTGTTCCATTGAGCTTAATTCCTGCTGTTTCTCCCTCAAGAGCTCTTTTAATAATTTCTTCAGAGTATGCATTAAATAGTAGTGGTGACAATACACACCCCTGTCGCACTTCCCTTTTAACTTAACCATTTTTAAATGGTTGATGTCCATTACAACAACAACAACAACAACAATTTTTTGGCTCTGGATATTGGCCCTTTAGTTAAGTAGAGTAAGCAGTTCTATGTGCAGTTTGGCCTGATTTGGAGATAAGCCCGAAATCAAAATTAAGAGATCGGCAACCATTCATACCAGAAGATTGGCCTTTTTGTATTGAAAGTTTTGAATATTATAATTTTTGTGGTGATACTAGCTCAATAAAGAAAAAAATGGAGTTTGGTCCTTTTAATACCCAGATCAATATATATCCCCGAGGAAGAATCACTGAACTGATATTATCAGGTGAGTAGTTCTAAGTTTAAACCTCTTTTACCATCAAAGTTCCCTTTCAAATAAGAAAAGTGAAGGAACACAGAAAAGTGATGGTTAATATAATGATACTCTTAGGTTTCGTGCTTCTGAAGCTTAAAATTTATTTTCAAAATCAGCTTTTTTAATTTTTAAATTAAAATTATGTTTTTATTATGTTTCCAAATAGGATCATTACCGGCGCAGCAAGAAAAAAGAGAAGTACCAGTTTACTCAATTTCTCGATCTAAAAGAGCTACTGTTAAGGTACTTCGAGAGGTTTGTATTACTGTGTATTCTCTAATTTTTGTTATAGTGATAATTCCATATAATTTTTGAGCAGTTTTTCGTTTAATGTAACTCGCAAGAAGAAATGAATTTCTGTTCAATATTTCAGCGTCCTAAACAGCAATAATTTTAAGAAAACAACATTATTTTTGAAGTCTTCCTAGAAATTGTTCGAAATGTAGCCGAATATAGAAGCTTTTGTTTAAAATATTAACTATATCGTGAGGATTTCCCGTCTGGCATTGTTGATGTTCATTTCTGACTGTAAATACGGTCTGGTCTGTATATTATTGTAATAAAGTTAGTGAATGCTGCCAACGTTAGAAAACATTGTTCGTTCTCCACAACCGCGGGATTGAGCACAATTCTAATAAATCTAACAGAGATCGATTTATAACAGTCCTCTCTTTTTTAAGTCTAAAAGAGCAATAAATATCGTTGAAATGTGGGCCCTCTTTCATTTCATTTTGAAAAGGAACAGACACGGCCTGATCGATACATGTTCTTTCTTACTATTTGAGTTTTAGTGGCGTTTTATTATTTATAGATTTGTTTGTCACGATACTTTTCCATTCTTTATCATATCGTCATTAATATATCACTGGGTACCGCCTGAATTCTTCGGCAAAATCTTAGGCATAGAGGTGGGGTTCGTTCATGAAAAGCTTCAGCTAATTTTCTTTAAAATATATTGCAAAACAATGCTGGATATTGTATTGATATTCTGTGTTGTATGATTTTTACCAAATAATGAGGTAATTTTGTAGCAAAGAAGCATTGTTATGACATAAATATAAATTTAAATATCAAATAAAAAAAATTAAAAACTGTTTATATACTGAATTAAACAAATTAAAAAAAAAAACGGAAGGAAAAACGGATTTTAGGAAGCACGGTGGCTTATATTTGAATTCGATTTCGCCTGGTAGAAATCGTATGATTTCTCTTTTTGTTCTTAGATGGCGTAGTTACGTCTATACATAGTTATTTTTAATAACTATGGTCTACGACGGGAAAATATTTTGGTTCGATACGGAGTAGTTGCTATACCGTACTGAGAAGACCTAAAGAGGTCGAAATACGTAGATGCGGCTTGTCGCTAAATTAATGGTTTGCAGAACACGGAAGATCTATTGGCATGAGAAGTGTTTACCAACGAATGAGAAGTTTTGGCCTATTTTCATACAGACCACACTGGGTCTCCCTTTAACTCCAGAACACCGCCGTAATCGCCTTCAGTGGTACAGAGAACGGTCACTATGGAATCAGGAATGGAACAGTCTTCTCTTTAGTGATGTGTAGATTTTGTTTGGGCATGCACGATGGTCGAGCGAGGGATAAAAGGCGACGTGGTAAAAGAAGGAATCCACAGTTCTTTGTTGAAAGACATGTTCATCACACTGTTGGAGTTATGCTTTGGGGTGCTATAGGTTATGGTTCCGGGTCACCTTTTATCTTCATCAGAGGTAACATGTATCCAAGAAGTTCTAGAACCCCACCTTTTACCTTATCTCTACACCCTGGCAAATCCAACTTTCTAACAAGATAATGTCACAATAGAGTCCTTTTTTTTACCGAAACAGATATGCAAGACTTGGACCCAAATTTGGAAGAGTTTGATGTAGATAATCAGTAGATTTTTAGTTTCCTTTTCCAATTATAAAGCTGATGTTGCGAGTTATAAAGAAATAAAGCATAAAAAATGTTTTGTCCTGGAATTTAAATAAAGGAAGTACAATAAGTTGGTAACTCAATAAGAACACAGAAATTTGGCATCAATTAATGGATAAGTTGGATTTTGTTAAGCCTAAGTGATATTATACTCACAGCTCATAACTATGTATGTCAGTCGTTGCATGATTACCCACCAATTTCTACAAAAACGAAATTGAAATTAAATTTTTTATTCTTCAAAACTATTAAAATATTTAAAATGGCCATACTAAAACGTTTATATTTTTGATTTATTGCCTTATTCACAGATGGTACAGATATGTAATATTGATTTAAAATTCTGACAATTTTGTGATACTTCTTGGATATGTTTTTTTAGGTACCTACCAGGTAGAAATAAATATTCTGTATTCTTGATAAGATGTTTAAATGGAGATAATAGAAATGGGTTCCTACAAGGAGATTCTGATTATAAAGTAAATTCATTTTGAAGAGAAGTTCACTAAATAATCCAATTTCTATAATGAATTTCGTATTAGAATAATATATGCAACATAACTTTTTATGTATGGAAGAGAAGGTTTGGGTACTATTTCATCTAGTAGAAGTGGCTGTAAGGTTGAGAAGATTTAACTGTTCTAATCTACATCAACATTTTACGAGTATAACAACAACAATTTTGAAGATGAATTGCTAAATGAAGACATCACGGAACTTTTTGAGGTTGAATATGTTTGAACTAGGTCCACGATAATGTTTAATACATAATACCAATGGTTTTGCTTAGTTCAGGATAGAGTATGATCCTCAATACGGAAATTTCTCTGTCCGGGTTGGCTCGCAGATTCAATACACCGGCGAGTCGGGGAGCCTAGAGCGCTAGCTACAAGACTGTCTAATTCCGCTACTCACACGCCTTAAATAGCCGCTCCGCCTTAAATAAAATTTCCATTTATCTTACAGATAAGTAACCGCAACGTAATTGTGAAAAGACGAGTACATTTTATTTTATAAATAAATATCTGTATTTTAAATAACTTTCTGTCAGATAGGATAATATTTATCTAGAGGTGAAAACACCGGCCATTTCATGCAAGAAGTTTATTATTTTAAAAATTTATTCTTTTGAAAATTTTGTTGATCCTAAAAAATGGTCTACGAATTTGGTGATCGGTAAAAAAACAATACAAAACTCGAGTATTCCCAACAAATAAATTAACAAACTAGAATTACGCTGGGTTTATATGTAGGTCGATTTTATAAGACGACTTTACACAAATAGTTAAGCGATTCTTCAAAAGTGACTTCTTTTTTATGAAAATTGTACAACAGATTAAAATATTATTCTGTTGTCGTCCTAGTCTTAAATAGGAGTACGACAAAAAAAATTAAGTGGAGTGATTGTAGATGCAATTAATTTGATCCCCCTTCGCATGGTAACGGGTAAAATCACTAGTTTATTAACAAACTTGTTAACAAAAGTTACATGTGCGTTCAGTTCTAATTATAATCTGTATCTGTGTAAAGCATCCTAATTTCAACTGTTCTGATGGTAACATCCTGTACAAACAACTTTGTAATCTTCTCTCATATAAACTATGCTTGATGCAATTCCAAACTGAGTATAATTAAATTTTTACCTTCATCGTTAATAAGCGTATGATGGTTCTGGTAATATGTAAATACAATTAAAAGCATATACTAATCTATTTGACTGACTGTATTTACGAGTATTTACTGTGATAGTGAAACTTCATATATTACTAAGTAGAAAGATTTAAAAACTATAAAAGTGTTTATGATCCGAAACCGCTTAAAAATGTATATTCCTGTAAATGGAATAACTGTTTAAAAAACATCTGTATACTGTGTGGTATGCTTGTCAGTCGTTCGCGTTTATGGTCCCATTGACAGGTCATCTCAGTAACATTTTAGTCCCATCTCTATTCAAATCGACAACGATTACGGTGATGTTTCTACGCGCGATCTGTCCATATATCAAAACCCACGCTCGGCTGCGATGTCGAGAAAGAACGCTCGACAGACGACAGAGACAAGGCATCTGTCAACTGTCTGACCGGGTGAGTGGCCAACGCCATATTGCCGCAAATTAATTACCTGGTCTTACGATTATAATGATCATCGCGGTGAGATTCGTTCAACAATTAAGGCTGGTGCATCGCTCTCCACGACTATCTTTATAATTGTATAAAATCGATATGTTTATGGTATTTTTCTACTGCTTTATGCATAGAGTCAGAATTTGAAAACTTCCTACCGTTTGTAGTTAAAGGCAGGTCAGTTTTTTTAGTGGAAGAACTTTTAGTTAATATTTATAGCCTCCGATATTTAACCGCCTAAAAAGCTTAAATTTTACCCTTACGACTTTAAATAGAAAGGGGGCTTAAGTGGGAGACTCATTTAAACTAGCTTTGTCCAAAGATATTCTAGAACTATTTAGTGGTTCTTTCGTTGATATTTGGGCAAAAACTTTTAGACTTATTGCTGGATGGATAATTTCCATCGATTTCTGTTCTTAACTATCAGTTTTCAATATCTGATTCCCATCTCTCTGACATTTTTCATCACTACATCTCTCCATTTCTTTCTTGGTTCTGCTCTCTGTTTTTGTCTTCAGGTACTCTCCAAGCAATTTTCTTTACTAGTCTATTTCCTTGCATTCGTTCTAGATGTCCGAGCCATTCTAGTGTACGTTTTTTACCACTTTTGTAATTTTAGAGTTAGCAGACAATTGGTATACTTCTGCATTAGTTCGTCTTCTCCGTTCTCCCTCTACTACTTTTCCGTCAAACATTCTGCGAAGCATCTATCTTTCCAATGCTTCCAATCTGTTCTATATGGTTTTGTTTTGAAGCAGCGTATAGCATTGTGGGTTTAATTATAGCATTGTATACTCTAATTTTTGTATTACGAGATATATATTTGGCCCTAATTATTTTGCTCATAGCTCCAGCACACCTATTGCTTTTGGTCAGTCTTAGGTTGATTTTAGTTTCTTTCTGCACCATCTCCAATTAAAGGGATCCCCTGGCGTTTATTTATTTTTTGCTCGAGATTTCCATGTACTTGTTTTTATTAATATTAACTTTCAGTTCCATTTTAATGCTGTCCCAAATCAGTCTTTTAAACATTTTCCAAACCAGTTATTTTCCAATTCTTGCAATGAGTACCACATCATAGGCATATGCTAAGAATTGGTGCTGTTTGTATAAAATAGTGCCGGTCCTATTTATCCCACTAACCCTTACAATTTTTTCTAGAACTATATTGAATAGCAATGTAGATATCGAGTCTCTTTGGCGAACACCTTTTTTCACTTTTCATAGCACAAATGGTTCGTTTAATTGTCATTTTTACCAATATTACTATTTTTTCTGTCACTTGGAATTCTTTTAACGTTTCTATTAATTTGTTTCTTTCTATGGATTAGGATTTGTTTTAGTTTAAAATTTTGATCGGTTGTTGACGTTCTCGTGCAAAATCCTATCCATCCCATTGTTAGACTTTTACAATCTGTAGAAGAGTTACTTAAATACGGCAGCTGCTAGACAATCAGACATCCCATTCGTCGACTCTTAGAAAGTCTCAGTCACTGAGGCATTCAGTTATTGGATAATCGCTAAGGGTTCGCTCATTTGCATTTTATGATCTAATCCCCAAATCTATCTACAATTTATTGTATCTTAACAGCAGGTAAACGGCTAATAGTTTTGTTCCTAATTTAGGGATTTTCCAAAATCTCCCAGTTTATTGAATTAGGTACCTAAACATTTCTAATTTGATGCTCAGATTTGTAAATCATTTTTGTTTTGATATTCAAAGCGTAAACACTCGTTGTGCGTAACAAAACGGAAGATTGTGATTTTATAATGCCTAAAACAACCAGTGCTTCAACTTGGATTAAACCTTATAAGAGCTGTCTATGGATATGGGAAAAATCTACTGTTCAGTCTGTGGCAAAATTGTAAGTATCTAATATTTTCTATTAAATATCTAATATTTCATACATACAGGGTGTTTCCAAATGACACTTACAACGTTTGACTGTAGATACTTCTCGAAAAATTGAACAAAACGATATAGTTAATGAGGGGTCAAACTTATTTACTTTTCGAGATACAGGGTGTTAAAATTAAAAAAAATTAAATTCTTTTAGTTAATAACAACAATAACTTTAAAACCAATAAACGTATTTACTTGAAATTTAGTACTCGTAGGTTGTTTTTAAATGAAAAATAGCTTCCTTTAGTGAGAAAAAATTGTCCATGGTACAATGCAATGGTGTGTATTTAGAAAAATTTTTCACCTTTACTTTTTTTTATGAAGTCAGCTATTCTAAAACACAATTATTTTTATTGTAATTGAATTAACAAAAAAAACTTTTGTTGAATTTTAAAATAAGTTATATGATGTACTAATGGTTAGTAACAAAAACTAATTTGTGGATTAATACTGCATTTAAAACACTTAGCGAGTGTTTTTTTTTTCAAACCATGTTTTTGATTAACCAAAAACACCTTGTATATTTTTATATTTTAAAGGTTGGGTTAAAATAAAGGTTTTTATTTTTATTTATAGATAGCATGTGAGAAGAAATTTCAGATAGACGAACATGTGAGAACTGCTTGACACATTGCAAAAAAAGGAAAAATAGGAGGAAAACATCAAACTTCAATGGCTAAATGTTTTCAATCTACTTCATAAAAATTAGATGAGCAAGAAACTTTTAATGAAGACTTGTGTCGCGCATTAGTGTGTGCAAACATACCGCTTTCAAAATTAGCAAATGTAAATTTTAGTTCGTTTCTAAAAAAATATTGCAAACTTAATGTTCCAAGTGATCGGTCTCTAAGAAGAAATAATGTGAACGGGCTATACTCGTCGGTGTTAATTAATATTAAGGAAGAAATTGCAGATAATTATTTTTACATATCTGTAGACGAAACCACTGATTCCTTAGGAAAGTATATTGCTCATTTATTGATTGGTGTTTTTAAAGAAGATACCTTACCAAAATCTCATCTTATTTCATGCCAGCAACTTGAGAAAACAAATGCTTTAACAATTTCGCGTTTTATACAAGAAACATTAGCAACTTGTTTTCTTCCGACAACTATTTCTTGTAATAAATTACTGCTTATTTTATCGGATGCTGCTCCTTATATGGTGAAAGCAGGACAAAATTTAAAAATATTTTTCCCAGATTTAATACGTGTTACTTGTGTAGCGCATGGATTAAACAGAGTTGCAGAGGAAATACGAAAAAAGTTTCCTCTTGTAAATACCATGGTATCCAGTGTCACAAAAGTATCTCTTAAATCTCCTATAAGAATTCAACTTTATAAAGAAATGCTACCTTACATTCCTCTTCCACCACAACCTATTTTAACGCGATGGGGAACATGGTTAGAAGCAGCTAATTTTTATGCAGATCATTTTGTTAAAATAAAGAACATAATTGATACGTTAACAGATGAAAGTTCCCAATCTCTTTTGGATTCTAAACAAACTTTTCAGAGTAACTTGCTTCAACAAGAACTTTCATTTATAAAATCAAATTTTAGTTTTGTTCAAAAAACAATTACTCAGTTAGAATCACCAAAACTGTCATTGTTCAAAAGTACAGCATTAATAAAAGAATTTGCGTCATGTTGTCGGAACATTAGAGGTAATATTGGTAAAGATATTTTAAAAAAATTTGAAGCTACTATGGAAAAAAATAAAGGTTACCATATTCTTTCTGAAGTAGTCAGTGTTCTAGCTGGATATATTTCGGAAACAATTAATTTAGAATCAAATGTTTTGGTTAGTTTGAAAAATGCTCCCGTTACCTACATCAGTTGATGTTGAACGAAGTTTTTCCATATATAAATATATGTACTCAGACAGAAGCCACAAGTTTTTGTTAAAAAATTTTGAACACCACTTGGTCATTTATTGTTACCATAATTCTAAATAAGTTTATTCATACTTAAAAATGATGTAGTTACTTAAAATAAATGTAAATCTTAATAAATAGTAGGAAATATTTAGTTATGTACACTTTTTTTTTAAATAAAATTGTTACTATTTTACGATTTTTTTATTTATTTGTATGCATATTTTGTAAAATATTTGCATATTTTCGGGTAAACACGTGCATATTTATGCGCATATTTTCTACATTTTTATTTGCATATTTGCCGAAGTCTAATCATTATAATCGAATATCGTAATGAAATGAATTATGATAAATTATCATAGACGTCAAACATTAAGAAATACACTATCTTTATTTCCATTTTAGTTTTTAATTTTTTCCATTTTTCCATTTTTTAAATATTTGTAGCAGAATTTATGTCTTATAAATAATTTTTGAGTGATTCCACGACTTCATGTCAATTTTCGTTGAACAAATGCGTTAATTAGATACTATTTCTCATAGCAGTCCTTATTATCTAAATCATAATAGAATGTTCGTGTTTATTATGAACATATTTAAAGATGTCCTATCATTTTATTTCAATAATTTTACTGACCCAGTTTTCTTCGACTCTGCAACACAACAGTTATAATAAACGCAATCGCTGAAAGCAAGAAGGACGATTTTCGCACGATCGACACCGCAAAAACACCATTCGGAATGATTAAGATTAAACGAAAATTTAAAATATAGGTTAAAGTGAAATTTACGATAATAACCCAAACCAACTTAATCTCCATTCCAAATAAATATAGCTATAAATCTGTAAGAGCCGATAATTTACGATTATTAGTTCAATGTAGATCAAATATAAACGTGAAGATGTACATACATACACACAAAGTATTCGGCATGCATCTATCTTCATAAATAAAATTTACTATAATTGGAATAAATCATTCCATTTAAAGTAATAAGATTTATTGTTCCCAGCATGTTCTAACAATCTTTGATGAGCAGTGGTGGCTGGCAGAATTGGAAGTAATTGATTGTTATTTTTTTCTTTGCTCAAGGGTTAATATTCTTTGTCCTGTGAACGAGAATCACGACGATATAAAAATAGAACCGTGCAATTATTTTAGATCTACTTCAAATTAGACTGGAAGAGGTTATCATAAATTATCGCTGGGAACAAACGAAAATAACAATAATGACTGCTTCTCGAGAAGATTTTAAGAGACAACGAACAGTTAAACATATACAATATAACTTAATATAACAAACACCTCTACACAACGGAAACATCTGCTGAACGGACAGTGTTTCTTCTTCTTCAAGTGCCCTGTCCGTTGCGAACTTTGGCTATTAACATGGCAATTTTGATCTTGTTTGCGGCGCTTCTGAATAGTTCGATCGATGTGAGCCTGAACCACTTCCGCAGATTTTGGATCCACGAGTGTCTTCTCCTGCCAGGCCCCCGATTACTGTCTATTTTCGCCTGGACAATCAATTACAGTAGACGTTACTTATAGTGTCTCAATATGTGGCCTAGATATTCAAGCTTTCTTTGTTTAAATGTGCTCACGATTTCTTTCTCCTTTCCTATTCTCTGGATTACCACTATGTTGGTGACATGTTCGGTCCAGGATATACGAAGAATGCGTCGGTACACCCACATTTCGATTGCTTCTAGTTTTCTCGTGAGCGTCTTTGTCAGCGTCCACGCTTCCACACCATATAGTAACATCGGAAAAATGTACCATTTAACTAGACGTAGTTTTAGAGGAAAAGACAAATCCTTGCTTACGACGAGCTTTTTGATATTCTTAAATGCTGCTCTAGCTCGTTCTATTCTCGCCTTAACTTCTGTGACCTGTTCCCATTTTTCATTTAAGTTGGTGCCAAGGTACACATAAGATTCTACATGGTCAATTAGTATGTTACTTATCCGTAATTGTCGAGCAGGTTGTTGCTTTTTGCTTATCAGCATCCACTTTGTCTTCTTTAAGTTGAGGCTCAGGCCGTATTCCTCCCTAACTGAATATACTTTTTCCATTACCTGTTGTAATTCGTCTATGGTACTGGCAAGGATCACCGTGTCGTCGGCATATCTTATATTGTTCGTTAACTCGCCATTTATTTTTATGCCCTCATTTGCATTTCCCATACATTTGTTTTTCTTGGAATAAATATTGAATAGGAGTGGGGATAAGATACACCCGTGACGGACACCTCTTTTGATCTGCACACTTCTAGTGAGTTCGATGCTTATTTTTGATCTTGCTGTTTGATCCCAGTATAGGTTCGCAACAATTCGAATGTCCTTGTCGTCAATACCTGTCTTTTGCAGACTATCTATCCGATAGTCTGCAGACTATAAGTGCTATTCCGAAAACCAAACTGCGATCTATCAATATTTGACTCACATTTATCATATACTATGAATGATCTTAGAGAACGCTTTAGCGATATGATTGATCAAGCTTATAAAAAGGTAGTTATCACAGATCTGGTCATTTCGTTTCTTCGGGATTGTAATAAATGTTGATTGCAGCCAGTTCTCCGTGATTTTACCGCTATTATATATGTTGTTAAAAAGTAGTACTAGATTATCAGGGAACTGTTTGTTTGATTTACATAGAATCTTTAATATTTCGCAAGGTACATTGCCGGACCTGCTGACTTATTGTTTTTTAGTGCTGCAATGGCATCTTCTATCTCCGATTTTAGGATTGAAGGTCCTGTTTTTCCTTCTCCATATAGGTGATCATCAGTCCTGTTAGATGCAAATAATTTTTCTATGTATGATTTCCAGGTCTGCAGGTCATCATGCAGGGTAGAGTCGATGGCAAAAAGGGAATAGGTAGAAAGAGGAAGTCATGGCTGCGAAATATTCGAGACTGGACAAACATGACTGTAGACGAATTATTCCACGTTGCAAAAGACAGAGAAGCTTTTAAAAATGTGGTCGCCAACCTCCGTTAATGGGGACAGCATAGGAAGAAGAAGATGATTTCCATGTTTCCTATGTAAAATTTTATTTACAGCTAGTATTGCTATACCGTCAGCAAAGGAAGCAATTGTAGTATTATTAGTCTCTGGTATATCGGCTGTGTAGAGTGAGAAAAGCAGCGGCCCTAAAACACTACCCTGCAGGACTCAGGAGTTGATAGGACAAAAGTTGGAGTGTTAGTTTTTGAGTCTTAAGACAAATATCTATTTGATATGTAGGATTTAAGTGAAAGGTAATAGTTACTGGATAGTGCTATTTTTACTTTGTAAAGCAGATCTCTGTGCCAGACTTTGTCAAACGCTTGTGAGATGTCTAGAAATACAGCGTTGCAGTATTTCTTTTCTTCAAGACTTTTTGATATTTCATTTATCATTCGATGGACTTGTTGGATAGTGGAGTGATTTTTCCGAAAACCACACTGATGTTTTGAAAGTAATGTTAGGAATTCATAATCTGCGTACATCTTTTGTATCAGCAGTCTTTCAAAAACTTTGATTATGGGTGGTAGTAGACTGATTGGTCGATAAGATGTTACTTCATTGGCCTCTTTTCCTGACTTGAGGATCATAATGACTTCAGCAAATATCCATATTTTTTTAAAGTATGATAAGCTTAACACGCGGTTAAATATAATTGTTAGCAAAGTAATGATCTTGCGAGGAAGTTGTTTTAGTATTTGTGCCGAGATTAAATCATAACGTCTGGCCTTTCGTGAGTTGAGTTTGTTTATTTCTTTCTTGACTTCTATAGGAGTAAAACTTTTATTCGGGACGGACATGTCACATACTGCGCTAATTAGTTCTTCTTCTTTATCATAAGGATCTGCTGGTTCTGTTTGAAATACCTTTGTAAGATGTTCAGTAAAAACGTCCGCCTTTTATTTGTTGGAACAGGCCCATTTGCCATTTGGCTAACGGATGGAAGGGATAGTTGTGTTATGGTTTCTTAAGCTTCTTAGTCACCTTTAATAATGTCTGGTAATTTGCTGTAACGTTTGTAATGTAATTTTTGAAGATTTCGTTGTTTGCTGCTTTAATGGCTAATCAAAGTTGCCTACGTAGTCTATGGAATATATATAGACTATGCTGATTCTAGATCTTTGCTAGGTTCTCCTCGCACAACGTTTTTCAGCAATGAGTTGGCGAATGTGCACGGGAACATTTGCGGTGTGTGTTGGTTTGCACTTTGCGTTCAGTTCGTGGTGTAGATTGCCATGCTGCCGCTTTTTGCACAAGTGTGGTGAAGTATTGAGCTGCTGTATCTATACCCTGTGTAGATTTGATCCGCAGATTAACATTAAAATAAATACAACAATGAGAGTAATGGAGAGTCTTGTCACCATTTCTAAATAAACTTTAGTTGTTGCTGTAGTCTAGCAGCGGTGAAATTCAAAATTTAACAAATCTATATCTTTCATTGTTCTTAGGAAAACACAACACAACGCAGAGCTATATCATTCAACCGTAGCTGTCATTACTAATATAATTTTTTTTATCGTGTAATATATGTCTATTACAGCAGTGACATTGTACCATTATATTACTATAAAAAGGTCATTGACGTACGACTCAATTACCATTATTAGAATTTTATTGCTACTTTATTTTATAGCTTATCCTAATATCATTAGTTTGAACATTGAAATTTGTATTAGAATACCGCAGCTACACATACTTGATTAACTCATAAAAATCAACCTTCATTTAATAGTCATACTGCTAGATATTTTAGTGAAGGCCGGGTATTTATTAGATCATAAACAATGTTTATTTACATAAAATACTAAATGTGAGTTACAGAATCAGAAAGGGATGTATTGACGATACAAACTCGAACAATAAGTACCTTTAACACAAGCAAAGGCAACTACGAGCGCTAACAACTAAATGTATTATATATATATATATATATATATATATATATATATATATATATATATATATATATATATACAGATTGAACCAAATTAAAACAAACATACAATTAATATATGTCTGTTTGAACTGCATTTGAAATAGTGGACCAATATAAAACTTGGACAAAAATAAATCCATACCTGGGTATAGACATTGTATAAAATATCGTTCAACTATCTGTCTCGCAACAAAGTTGTTTGCGTAAGACGGGTTTGTCTAAGGAGGCGATAATACTCCAGGAAATGAAGTTCGAAAAAAGTTAAAACCTCGCAATTTTTTCGTCCTGCATGTATCCAGTTGAAATTTTAGCAGAAGGTAGGTAATAGCCCAAGGATCAAAATCTATATCGAACCGAAGTGCGCTGAAGGGTTTTAGGGGTGAAAACTACCCCTAATTGTCAAAAATTATAAAATAACATATTAAACGTGAATATGCGTAAGATTTGGTTTGAATTAGTTAAATAATGATTATTTTATACTTTTGAATAGAGTTCCATCATATTTCAACCCTTAAAAAGCAACCCTTGTTAGAGATTAATGTAAAAAATTACTAATTCTAAAAGAATTATTTCGCCTTGGATTGATTTGGATAAAAATTTGGATTTAAGCTCAATTCACCCGATGCTTTATAGTTTATGTCATGTCGACGAACCCTGATTGTTCTTAGGGGTGAAAACTACCCCTAATTGTCAAAAATTATAAAATGACATATTAAACCTGAATATGGGTAAAATTTGGTTTGAATTAATTAAATAATGATAGTTTCGTGCTTTTGAAAAAAGTTCCATCATATTTCAACCCTTAAAAAGCGACCCTTATTAGAGATTAATATAAAAAATTAGTAATGCGAAAAAAATGATTTCACCTTGGAACGATTTGCATAAAAATTTGGAATTAAGCTCAACTTACCCTCTGCTTTATAGTTTATGTCATGCCGATGAACCCTGATTGTTCTTAGGGGTGAAAACTACCCCTAATTTTCAAAAATTGTAAAATAATATTACAAATCTTAAGATGAGTGAAATTTGGTTTGGATTAGTTAAATAGTGAGTTTTTTATACTTTAAAATACAATTTCATACATTTTTAACCCTTAAAAATCAATTGTTATGAGTGCTATAGGTGAAAACAATTTTTTGCCAAAATTTTGTAACTTTTCAACTGTTGAAAATCACCCTTTACAACATTGCAGTTTTTATAAACTAATTTATAAGATATAAATTGAAAAAAGTAGAATTAAATAAGAAAAAAATTATCAACATAAAAAGGCACCATATATTCTTATACATTTACATAAATAGTTGAAAATATTTACATTTATAGGTAAAACAATTATAATATTAATTTTATTCGTCATCAATTACATCTTCATCGTGATGTATGTCATCCTCATCTTCTTCAATTATTGGTGGACTGTTATTGCACCCTTCACCTGAGCACCCAGAACAAGTAGAGTTACAGTATAAACCAACTTTTCTGCACCCATATGAAACGCCGCATCCTTTTTTGCATTGGCAAAAAATAATTTTCAAAAATTTATCGCGTGCAGGTTGTTTGTTCATGCGTACGGGTAATAACAAACCATCTTTGGAATACCAATCTGTTGCTCTGATATTTTCATTGCCAAGCCATAGACATTTGAGCAGATGTTTTATTCTGTTGTATAGGATTTCAAAATAAGAACGCTTAAAATTTCGAATGTATAACGCCCCACTAGCTAATATACCGGTTTTGTAGATTATTATGCTCCGAAATGTACTGTACTATACTAATGGAATTTTTCGGAAAACAATTAACTGATTTTTTTAACGTATTTCCTTTAATTTTTAACGATAGAGTGTTTCTTCAAAAACGATTTGTAAAGGTTTTTAATAGCTACAAGGATCTGTGAATTAAATCTTTTTGGAATCCTATATCTAGCCAAATATTCATTGTACAACAAATCTAAATAAAGGATAATTTTAGTCATTAAAAAAGCTAGAATTTGGTAATTTTTATTTTTTTCATATATTCAGTATTTTCGGGCATATTTAAAAAAAGAAGGGTAAAAAATATGAAATTGTAAATCGTTTCTCGCTTTAAGCTGTACTTTTTCTAAAACTAAGCATTTTAAATGGGTCAAACTTTTTGGACGTATTAACAATACATCTACAAAGGGAATTGCAGAAGGGTGAAGATCGATTTTAATTATGGGGGTGGTTAGGGTGTTGTTTTCTTCGATTTTTTCGTAAAAAATGAGGTATTGACTCAATTTTTTTTGATAGGTCTATTTATGCTGTTTAAAAAAGGTTTTGTGAGTTTTCTTCCAAAAATACATCATTTTCCCGATATTTGACTTTAAATCTTTCAAATTTGGCATTTGAAGAAAACCGCTGAACATTGATATTGTATTTGTAATTGTATTTGTCTTTTTAAAAGCTACAAATTTGTTCTCTACAATTTTTTTAATAAAATGCACCATTTTCGAGTTATTCGCGAAAAATCGATTAAAAACGTGGATTTTTTCGTCTAAAAGTTGTTACTTTCAATCGCGAATAACTAATAACGAAAAATATCATTATATAAAAAAAATGTATAGCACATTTTTTGTTTAGAATCACTTTTCTAATAGAAACCTGTAGTTCAAACGTAAAAAAATTTTCACCCCGGAGATGGGGTGGCAACCACCCCCTAGGCTTTGGCGCACTTTGGTTCGAGATAGATTTTGATTCTTAGGCTATTACCTACCTTCTGTTAAATTTGAAGTCAATCCACGCCGCACGAAAAAATTGCGAGGTGAAATGCTACATTTCCTGGACTATAACTGGTTTGACAGCATAATAAAATCGTAGATTTATGTGTAGCTTTTAATTTTTATGAGTTCAGAATTCAGCAGCCCGCTGAAGTATGGGATTTTTTATAATATAATTATTTGACAATCTTTTGTTGGCCAACCAGCTACAGCAGAATTGAGCCGAAATACATTATATTCCTATGTTCCGAATTTATTTCGTTCAATCTGTATATATATATATATATATATATATATATATATATATATATACATATATATATATATATATATATATATATATATATATATATATATATATATATATATATATATATGTTTGTTTTGAGGTTTCCGCGGGAGCTATATGTGCTGTCACTATTTTTCCGGGTTTGACTCCGTTTTGTAAAACGCTGGTTTTCTTGAAAACCATTGTTTTGGCGACGTTTCGGCAAGGTCTCACTTGCCATTCTCAAGCCTGGTGGATCTACTTCTCGTCGTTACTCGATTAGTACTGGTCGACCAGTATTATCCAAGTTAAACATAATATGTTCAATAGTGCTATCACTTTCTGTTTTCTTTGTAAGTAGATGACAATATCATCAGCATATTGTAGGCAAACAATATTGGGAGACCAAAATTGTGCAAATCGTATATGTACAAATTAAAAAGAAGTGGATTTAAAACAGATCCCTGTGGAATACCTTTTGATGTGATCTTGGGTCCAATAATATTGTGACCTATTCTTATCGATACACTTCTGTTTTTGTATAGATTTGATAGTAAATGTGCTATCGATTTTGGAATGCCAAGAAACGCAAGTTTACCACAGAGTATATTTACATCAATATTGCCATATGGACTTTTTATGCACCTGTTTTCAGAAATCTCTTTAGAGAAAAAATATTAGTAATCCTTCCATTGTAAAAATTTGAATCTGCAGACCAGTAATTTTTGATAGAAGGTAAACTATTAAATCCCATTAGAATTCAAATTCGTAGAAAAGCTTTGAGTTCTTTGAAGTACAAATCTAAGTTTTTGTTGGTTTGGACAGCAAATAAATTTGACTGTTCTACAATGTATTGTAGTAAGGTGTCATTGAAAACAACAAATAAGAAACTTACTGGATCTTCAGAAGACAGTATCACTTTCGAACCCTTGAATTCTGCATAATTACAATTTTCAAATTCAATAGAAACTTCAATAGAAAATTTTCAAAACCAAGAAAACGGTTCTTTAGACCATCTCTTAAAATCATTGGTAACATCGAAATTTGCTTCATCTTTACTTGATGAGATGAAGCATTCATATTTTTGTTTTGAGAGGGTTTTTCGAGCTGGTAATCTCTGTCTGATACAGAATCATCTGAATCTTAATTTGTACTACTCATGTACTGTGGCGAAAATACAAGGGTCATACCAGAGTTACTTAAAGGGTTAAAATGGAGAATAACAAATTATAATTAATTGTATCAAAAGCTTTTGAGTAGTCTAGATGAATTAAAGTTGATATTTTCTTTTGGTCATAGGCTCTAAAACAGTTTTGATATAATATCGTTGCATTCTTCATCAATTTATCATATATTTACCTCATTAATTGATATCAATTTCACATAATCCTTATAAAAATGTGTTATTGTCTTCTTGATAAAAAGACCATTTATTTTTGATATAACACATTTCCCATCGTCGTTTTGTTAGCTTTAATTGATCAAATGTCCTTGTAGAGCAAACTTAATTATAACGATCTCGTCAACAAGTTTTTCAAAGTGGTAATGGCATCTATAAATCACTGGCGATTATGTTAATTTAACGGCGAAACTCGGTCTCCAGAAATATTACAAGTGCCGCTAAATGTGACAATAAAATATAAGATCTTTGATGATATATATTTCAGACAGAGATATATATTCACACTTACCACGCTTGATTTCATGATATTAATGTGGACTTACCTGAAACAAAAATAAGAAATTAATTTATTAAAATACTTAATATGTAACTATATAATATGTAGTATTACCAAATTCATATAAATAAATCTTAAAAAAATACGAGAATTTGTAGAATTCTTTTGATTTTTGTAGTAAAATCAGCAAAATTTGTTATAAATCAGCTATCGTAAGCAAGTTATCGGAGTCCAAAATACGTTGTGGTAATTGTTTAAATAGACTTGTTAAAACGTTCTTTGCGAAACATTTATTTGTCCCAGTTTTCTGGATGGTCCTTCAAAGAAGTATGCAAAGTGAATCTACTTCAGTAAAGACAAAACTTATTCCCCAAGGGAAAAAACCAGCGTCCTATGACTACGTAAAACAAAGGCATCAGGACAAGGTGTCAATACAAAAACAGGAATCGACCAACGGTCCCTAACTACTCGTGGGAATACATATGAATACTTACCAACATGCAAGGCAAGCACGATGTTTAAATGCCAAAAAACCGACCACTGTAAACCAACCCTACTCAAAGTGCGTCACAAAGATAAACCTCAATATTGCCACAAATATAATGCTCGTTCACTCTGGTTCAATATTATGCTATATTATTCACAAGTATAGGTTGTTTAAAAACCTTATCATATTGAACTGAAAGAAGGTGCTAGACTAGTAGTCTATCCTGCTAGAAAGGTCCCATTTGCTCTTAAAGAGAAATATAAAGTTACTAGACACTAGATTATAGAAAAAGCAGATGGTGGTGCAAACTAAGAAAAGGCATATGTTCTAGTTAGGAAACAACATGACGACTTAAGATTATGCCTGGATCCTAAAGATCTGAACTTTGGCTGGTTTAAATGGTCTTACCTCTCCAGCATAGAAGGCCTCGTCGAAACGAGAATACTGTCAGCTTCCATATTGCAAGTTATGCGTATCGAGTACGTGTTCGCGATTGTGATATTCCGGTGTGTGCCAAAGCTTTTTATGCCATTTACGGGATAACAAAAAATAAAAGGAAAGCCTTAAACGAAGCTTCTAAGGACAGACATGGAAAGCATAGTGCAACACAGGAAGCTGGACGACTTAACACAAGGTTTGGTTTGTGACCACATCAAAAGTTTTAAGGATCATCAGAGCCACTATAGTATGAAAGATAAAAAAATTACATATTTCCCAGAAAATCTCACAATCAAAACAATGTTAATTCTCTTTAAGGAAAAGCATCTAAGGTGCTGTCTATGCTAAAGTCTCATATGAATCGTACAGAAGAATTTTTAATAAGGAATTTAATATTGCTTTTGGATACCCCAGTGATACATGCGCAACGTGTTATGAATTTTAAATTAACCTTGCCGTTTGACTGATACTGATGAACTTGACAATAAACTATTATAAACGATTTGCACAAAAAAGCTGAACGGTTCTATTCAAGGAAAAGGCAAACCAAAAAATCTGCAAAGAAAACGAACAAAAAGGAAGCCATCTCCATTGATTTTTCAAAAAAAAATTCAATTCTAAAAATTGCCACTAACGATGTGTACTATAAACGCCAATTGTCCATGTATGCCTTTAATGTACATGTGCTCTATTTTGGTCCGTCTATTTTTTTACCTATTATGAAGGAATGGCTAAAAAACGATCAAACGAAGATACATCTTTTCTTCTCCATTATATCAATATTTACTTACAAATTACAAGACCATGTTGAAGAACTGCAAATCTTCTATGATTCTGCCAGGGGACAAAACAAAAACTTAACTATTTTCGATTTATTCATTTTGTAGTAAACAACTAAATTCATAACCTGAAAGAAATAAATATCACATTCCCTGTAAGAGGACATTCCTATTTGAAGTTTACCAAAAATGTAGGATTGTGGGATTTGAAGAGCCTCTTTGAGGTCCCGGAAAAGTTCATTAGGCATTCCCGTTACAAACCATCGCCGTTTGTTATAGTAAGTGTATGACCAAACTGGATTGGAGATCATTTTTAAACAAAATATATTTATAAAAATGTGCATTTAAATCTCAAAGTTTGAAGGAAATAGTGGCATCATATGATCATAGCCGCCTTATCTACTACAGTTCAACATAACATGGACCAGTACTATCTGGATGAATACGAAAACGCTTTGACCCAAATTCAGCTTTAATATGTAGAGAATTTTTGCTGCCTATTCTGGTATACTATGATAAGTTATAAAAAGCTTTTAAATAAAAATGAGAATCATTAATTTTTTTTTAAGTTTTGCTACAGCTCACAGTGACATTTTCCAGAACCTGCCTCATTTCTAATAGTGAGTTTAAATTAGTTATATGTTGACAAATGAATAAACATTAAAAAATACATTATTTTTTTTTTTAGTTTAAAAGTAAAAACGGCTGGTTTTTGTCTGTCTTAGATGAAATTGCTGCTTGTGTTCCTGCAAAACTGTGAGTGATGCAGATTTTTTTTCCAATAAAGCCGACTTTAGTTTTTATAAACAAAAAACCTGTAGTAATAAATACTTTATAATAATATTAACTTTTGTTGTGAACTACTGTTTATAACCCCTGTTTGAAAAAAAAAATCATTGGTTTTGAACATTAAAATTCAATTTACTCAGTTGTGAAAAGAAATGACATATCTGATTTTTTCCCTGTACCCTTCACTTGCAAAAGTAAAAGGTTTTATTTTATTAGATCGTAAAATATAGGCTTAGATACCGTGATCTCATCACTGCAACAGTGTATAATTCGCTTAAACTAATACGAAAATTAAGTTTGCTGCAATAAATTTCTAATGGACGTTTAAAATTACAGATTTCATTTAGTCGGAGTTAATAAGTTTACCAAGTAGTTAGTTACACTGAGAAAAGTGGATTACTAAAATGAACCAATAATAAATCACAAAGCGAATGGAAGACGAAGTAGTACGACCCTTGAAGAGAAAATATCTAATCAATGGAATAAAGAAAAAGAAGCCAATGAGGTAATATATAACGTTTCCACTAATATATTCCATATATTAGTGGAAACAGTTCCTACTTACAAAACAGCATCAGTCCAAATCTGCTGTAGTTATCTGGGTTTGACTCTGTATTGAGTAATTTTGGTTTCGGGAAAGGCTATTATTTTGACGACGTTTCGACAAGGTCGCACTTGTCATTGTCAAGTCAGGCAGTAATGCTTCTTGCTGATGCTTGAAGTAAATTCAAGCATCAGATTTTTTTTTGTCGACCAAAGGATAACATTTATTCTTGGATTGCCGATTTTGGTCTCCTTATTCTACTCTATATATCTCTATCAAACGTTTCTTCACAGGATCTAACCCTTCTCAAATATGCATATTCTTGAAATGTTTTGATGTCATGGTCATGTATTTCTATGTTAGGTTCTGATTTTCCAACGCATAGATATTCAGTTTTTTCCTCCAGTAGTTTTCTTATCATAAATTAGATATCTTTTCTCATCGTTGCCTATAACTATTTGATCATCTGCAAATAATAAGCTGTTTTTGCTCTATCTCTATACCCATTCTGTAATACTCCCTCACACTGATCCCACGCTAATTCTTGCAATTTTTTTTGTTACCTTTTTTTATGTCTAGCGATTAATCAATCAATTAATCAATATTCTTTATTTCATCTGACTTTTACAAGTATTGAAATGCGTCAAATATTATCTATGATCAGTAAAAAATATAAGTACATAAAAACAGTTAACATAAAAATATAAAATATACACAAAAACATATAAATTGTTAAAATGATGCCTGCAAGTATTTCTCTAACGAATAGAAAGTGCTTACAAGAAGTAAGGTCATTAATTCGCGAGCAATTTCCCCAACAAACTAAGCAATATTGCAAAATTGACAGCAACATGAGCAAAATAGTAAAGTTTTAAGATATCTAGGAAGACAAAATTTACATATATTCAAAATTTTTCCTCCGTACAATATGTGCTATCTGCTGTCTCTAAATATAAGAAATGTAAATTAATGTTTGATGGAATTTATTTGCAAAAGTAAGCTTAATATTTAACTGAAATTAGAATCCGAACCTCTGTTTTACCCCATTTGTTATTACTTTTTATCCGTGACCTAATCTAGTTTGTCTTAAAAGCAATGTCTTGATGGGTCCCTAGACGAGAAACGACTGTCCATGTTTTATCCCTATCCTATCCTTAATGATAATTTTAATGCTTAAAATTTGTAAGGCTACTTAATTTTGAATTTTATATTATCTTTCTATATTGTACTACTCAATTTTCTTTCTGGGTAGAATATTTTCATGTTGTGACTGGCTGTATGGCATTTGCCTATGCCATTTAAACAAAAAAAAAATTACATACAGTTTCATATATCGCCGACTGATTTTAGTTTTAAAAACCGTCCGTATAGAGGTGTCCGGTGAAGAGACGTGTCCATTAAGAGAGAGTTTAGTCTAGTGTATTTGTTTGTAATGTTGATTAGGAGAATAAAAGAATAAGTAAGTTTTTTATACTAATTGAATTTTCGACTAAATAAATTATACTATTTAATCTACTACTACTAGACTAATTTACTAGACTAAATAAATGGGGAGAATTTACCATTGTACAATTCAGCACATTAGACCATTTAAATCGATACCTTAAAGCCAATTTAAAACAGTAGTATATTCGTGGAATGGAGTATATTTAAAATTTGAGGAAAAATCCTTTCCTGAAATAAAAGGTTTACTAGAAATGTTAATTGTTTATATGTTATTTGCTCGACAATCATATCTGGACCATATTTTACCAATTCAATTAGGATAGTTCCCGGCCCTGATGCTTTTCCATTTATATATTTATATATTTCGTATGCTTTTTTATCTTTTATTAACGAATTATGTCCATCGTCAAACTCTTCCGAGTTTCGAATTTTCCCATTGTCAAGTTTACACAATGCTTCTTCTGCTGTATTGTGAATATGTAGCTTTATATGGTTACACAGGTATTTGGCACTACCTTTTTCTATAGACTATAGTTTATTAGGAAGTTTAGGTTTATGCAAAACTTTTACCGATGGTTATCTTAAATTTGTTAAATTCTACTAGTTTTAATAACTTGCTGACCAGTATAATCTTGGGAAGTATTTATATGGTACAATTAAAGTTGCTGTTACAATAAAATGATACAGTAATGTTATAATAAAGTAATTAAACAGGATCAAAAAAACTTCCTTCTTAGTTTAGTTTATTCTACAATCTAATGATTAATTTTTCTTGACGTAGACGTAAACAACATCGCGAACCGCTTGTTTCCGACTTGCAAGACATTTCGGTCTTTTCTGCCAAGTTGCCATTGCGTCTTCTCCAGATTGCAGTTTGTTATATATGCTCCACGTCTCGTGTGATAAACTGTCAACGGCAAGCGTCCTCGACGTCCTGCTAACGTCTTCTTAGCGGCAGTCTGTGCTAACTAAACCATGCTCAAAGTTGCTCCTTGCCAAATTTTATATTAACTACATATATTTCCGTTTCTGAGGAAAAATGCGCTAGTTGTGACTTTCTTATATCAACAAAACGTGAGAAATTCAAACAGGTAATTTATAAGAGTATATCGTCGTCTTCAATGTAAAAATATCAAAATTTTACAAGAGACACAAAAAACAGTTAAATACCGTTACTTTATATTATATTAAACTAGCTAACCCGGCGAACTTTGTTCCGCCTTAATGGCAATAATAAGCAGATTGTGTTTTTTTTTGGAAAAAATACAAAAAAAATTAAATAACTACATTAATCATTCATTATTATTTCTGTATTTTAGTACAAGTACATAGGTTGCTCTTCACTTAAGTACCTTGTGATACACGACATTTTTTGTTTTATTATCAGGCGCAAAAACAAACAACGCAGATGGTCTTCCGACCCGTGAACATGCCACGTATAATTGACCATGGGAAAAACATGAATGTTCTAGATTTAAACCACAAACTTTTTTGATTTTTTGTTTTGATGTTTGATTTTTTTAATCATCACCATCACCCAGCCCTTTGCGTCCACTACTGGACATAGGTCTCCCTCATTTTTGTCTATTGTGCTTGATCTTGATCACTTTTCATCCGGCCCAGTTCCATTTCAGTATGACAATTCGGGAAATTACATCGGTAACTCCTGTTCTTAATCTTGAGTCTTCATTTCTAACTCGATCACGAAGCGATATACTCAGCATTGATCTTCCAATTTTCCTCTGAGCTATTTATTGCGGTTTAGAAGTTATAGCTGTCAATGTCAAAGTTTCGGCACCATAGGTTAGGTGCACAAACACACATTAGTCAAATGTTTTACGTTTTAAAAAAATGGTATATAGCTTTTAAAAATGTCTTTGAGTTTCACATAGGCTGCCATGCTAGGTTTATTCTTCTTCGCAGTTCGCATATTTGGTTGCCTCTTGTGATTTTTAGTTCGTGTCCAAGATTTATGTATTTTTTTACCTCCTCTACTTCGTTTTATATTGTTCTGAAGCTATTCTTTCTAATAATTTAATTTTATCTGACTTATTTATATTGACAATTCAGACTTACATTATGCATTTTAAAGTAGACGACTTTAAATGATATTGCCAATATTGTTGAGTTGCGCTCCTGGGACGACTTTACTTATAAGATAGTTCATTCGATTACATGAAATCAACTTTAACTTGAGAATATCCGTCAGAAAAAAATCATAGCATATAATTCGTCTTTTAAAAGACAAACACATGACATGATGACAGTAAAATTCTCCTGTTAGTGATTCCATAGTAAATTATGAGAGAAAAACCAGGAAAAAAAAAACCTCATAATACTATCCCGATATGGTAAGTATTTGTTCGTGCATTTAGTTTACCTTCAATAAACACCAAAATTCTGATTTTATATGTTTCGTTATTTAAAAAACATAAATGATGTATCCTCTATATGTTACTGACTTACTAATACTGGTATTTTCTTATTAATAACTTCCTCTTTCAATATTGGTAACCAGATCCTACTACATTCTGCCGAGGAATTTGCGACACAATTGGCCTCATTTTGCATAATTAGAGCCGCTTCTTTGATTATTCTTTTTTTACCCTCCGTCTCTTTTAGGACTACATTTGAATTATTCCATTGAACCCTATGTTCACTATCCCATGCGTGTTTACATATTTGAGATCTATCAAATTCTCTATTTTTAATATAAGATTGATGTTCACTTATTCTAACATTTAATGGCCTTGATGTTTCACCTAAATAAAACTGATCGCATTCACAAGGTATTTTATAAATGTAATTCTTTGTCCTTTCTTGTTCATTGTTAGGTTTGGTTTTGGACAAAATAGATCTCAACGTGTTTGTTGTTTTGAATGTTATTGAAGGTAAACTAAATGCACGAACAAATACTTACCATATCGGGATAGTATTATGAGGTTTTTTTTTCTGGTTTTTCCGTCATAATTTACTATGGAATCACTAACAGGAGAATTTTACTGTCATCATGTCATGTGTTTGTCTTTTTAAAGACGAATTACATGCTATGATTTTTTTTCTGACGGATATTCTCAAGTTAAAGTTGATTTCATGTAATCGAATGAACTATCTTATAAGAAAAGTCGTCCCAGGAGCGCAACTCAACAATATTGGCAATATCATTTTAAAGTCGTCTACTTTAAAATGCATAATGTATGTCTGAATTGTTAATATAAATGAGTCAGATAAAATTAAATTATTAGAAGAATTTTTCACTATGTAACAAAAAACAAAGTTTGTTTAATTTACTGTTTGTATTTTGAGAACGATTTCCGAAGTGGAAATTGAAACGTCAATAAACGTATTTTTATCTTTAATTGTAGCTTATTCCCAGTTAAATAGTAATTTACTCTACTTCGTTGTCTCCAATATTGATATTTCTACTAGGTACTAGGTTTGTCATGAATTTTGTTTTGGAAATGTTTATTTTAACATCCACACTGGCACACTAACTGAAGTTCATGTAGCATTGTACATATTTCATTGAGTTTGTCCGAGAACAAAACTATGTCGTTTGCGAATTTCAAATTTGTTAATCTTCTACCGTCAATGTTCAGGCCTTTCTCTTCCCTGTTTAGTTTTTTACAAGCAAATTCTAGTACTGCGGTAAACAGTTTAAGCGATTAGATACCACCCTGTCGGACTCCTCTGCCGATTGGGATATGATCCGTGTTTTCATGTAGTTTCACCGACATAGTTGCGTTCTTGTATGTATTGTAAATTAACCTTCTATATCGGTAGTCAATGCGGCATGCTTGTATTGCTTCCAGGATTTTATCAAATTTTACCATGTCAAAGGCTTAATGAAAATCTACAAAAGCCAGAACGAGTGGTCGATAGTATTCGATAGTCTTTTCTATTACCGTTTTAATGCTCTGTAGGTGATTATTTGTTCCAAATCCGGTACGAAATCCTGCTTGATCTATGGCTTGTAGAAATCAATCAAGTTTTTTGTCAAGAGGATTCGTTACTATTCATTTAAGGAGTTTGTAAAGGTAACTAAAAATACTTATAGGTCTATAGTTTTCTAATTCATGGGAATCTCCTTTTTTGTACAATAGAATTTACCTCAGGATTGTGCCATTTGTCGGGTATACTACTGTCCAAAAGACACATGTTAAAAAGGTTTTTTATTTTTTTAAGTAGGCAAGTGCCTACGATTTTGATTGCATCAGTAATTACACAATCTTCCCTTGGAGATTTGTTATTCTTAACTTTTCTTAGGGCTAGTTTTATTTCGTTCATTGTGATTTCCTGTAGTAGTTCTGATCCTTGGAATATCTTTTTTCCCTGTTAATATTTCTGGTACTAGATCTTCTCTGCTAGTTGCTTTGTGTGCAGCAATTTGTAGAAGTCTCCACCTTTTTTAAGGTTTTAAGTTTCCTCTCTGTTGGTTGTAAGATGAACATTTCTATCTTTAATCTTTATTATCTGCCTTATCCCCGTTCTTAGTCTTTTTCTCAATACTTTCATACTTTTATTGTTCTCAATGGTATATTCGATTTGTTCTTGGTTGTATTTTCGAGTGTTTTTTCTAACAGCTTTTGATATTTCTTTATTTAATTTTTGTAGTGCGTCGGCTTTAGTTTCCGTCGCGGTTCCCATTTCTCTTCTTTTCTGCATTAGTTGAGTAGTATTTTGGGTAATCTTCACTTCTTTTTGAGCTCTAGGGTAGAATTTGTTTTGACTTTCCAGTAAAGCATTTGTTAATTTATTATTTAAGTCGAATATATTATTATCTTTTTCAGGACTACTAAATACATTGCTGAAAACTATCTACATCTGATGATTTCATTCATGGTTTTGATTTGTTCTTTATTTTAATCATGTTATACTCCTCCTTCTTTAAAATTTATTTCTATTTTACCTCGTATCATTCTATGATCGCTACTGACAACAAATCTGTTTTGAACCGCGATGTCATTAACGGTGTGTTTTTTGTCCGTGATAATAAAATCTATTTCGTTTTGAGTTTTCCATTAGGATTTTGCCACGTCCATCCTCTCTGTGGTTTCTTTAAAAAAAAAAACTGTTCATTTGGAATAGTTCATGTTGCAGCATGAATCACAACATTATTTCGCCACGTTCATTTCTACTATCCAAGCCAAAATTTCTCATTGGTTTCTGTAGGGTTGAATTTCATTCCTGTTGTGGTGTTAAAATCTCCACATATTAAAGTAAAATATCCCTGATTTTCTTTGAGAGCAGCTTCGATATCAACATAGAATAGACCCACGTCTTCTTCATTATGATCTGTTGTTGGTGTATAAACCTGTATTATTTTCATATTATACCTTGTATTCAATTTGAGAGTAAGACAAATCACTCTCTTGGAAAATTTCTTTAGTGATACTATACTTGGTTGGAGACAATTGTGTATAATGAAGCCGTTTCTTCCCAAGGAATTATTGTCGTCACCTACGTAATAAGAATTCAGTCCTGATTTTAGTTTAATTAAGCGTTCGCCACGTCTTCTGACTTCGCTGAGTATGTCCCACTTTATGTTTTCTAGTTCACACTCAAGTTCAAAGTTCAGTAAGTCTTTCATCAGATAGTAGGGAACGTGCATTATATTATGTTCCTATATAAAGTATCGTGAGTAACTTTTTCCTATCTTTGTCAATTTATCTCCCCCAGGCAACTAGAAAATAATGTCCTATTTAGTTGCCTGGGGTAT
The DNA here is from genome assembly GCA_918026665.1 of Diabrotica balteata. Taxonomy (NCBI): domain Eukaryota; kingdom Metazoa; phylum Arthropoda; class Insecta; order Coleoptera; family Chrysomelidae; genus Diabrotica; species Diabrotica balteata. The sequence goes on from OU898280.1 coordinate 7,148,700, forward strand.
TTAAGTGTTTTCAACTGACATTTTCGTGAGGGGTATTTATCACGCTGGCTAGACGTGTTGGCGAGTAATTGTTTCAGCAGCCCACACTGGATCTGACGCCGCATGTTGTGATCTTATACTATGCCTAAAATCAAGGGTTGCCAACTCCGCCATCTTCGTCGTACCGAAAGTATTTCTTCGTCGCCTTAGATATCTGTGACTCTGGACACGGGACCCTTAGCAGGTGCTAGTTACCCGGGTGAAGAAGCTCCTGGAATCTACGGAGGGCAGAGATTAAATCACTTTCCCTGATATGACTATCCAATAGAATCTTATTCCTACCCGCTGCCCCCGATCCTAAAATATTGGCTGCGAATTTGATAATTAGTAAAAACTATAATAAAAATCTCGAGATTTCTCAACAAATGAATTGCCAAACTAGAATTACGCTGGTTTTTGTACTTAGATCGATTTCATAAGACAACTTTACGCTAAAGTTCAGCGATTATTCAAAGGTGACTTATTTGTTATGAAAATTGTACAAAACAACAAAACAAAATTGAGTGGAGTAACTGTAAACGGCAATTGACTGAATCTCCGTCGCATGGTGACGAGAAAAATCAATCCTCCTCCTCCTCAGTCCTAATCCGTTTGGGATGTGGTGACACCATCAGGTGAATCAATATTTATGTATAATTATAAAAATAAGATAAAAAATCAATAATTATGTATAATTGTAGACGGTGAAAAAAGAAATGACCAATTCTTAGAGAAGTGCGTAAGGTAATTAAATAACTAGTAGAAATATTCCGTAAAAAGTTTGTTTCACCCAGTTGAAGACACTTCCTCTCTTCACTGCGTGTTATTTTCCCAGTAACTTAATACATATTTATAAATATACAACTCCGTCTGTGGTTCCTTGTCGGAAAAACTTTCGGAAACTCCCTTCAAAAAAGTAAACTTACGCCAGCTTTACCTTCGTACTCGTTTTGAAATAAATTCCGAGTAAAGCGCCATAAATAAGCGGAATAAATGACGAAGTGACACGAGAGTGAATATGGTGGGTAAATTCCACCCGATATTGATACGTTCAGAACAATAAAATTGATAAAATACTTAGAAGCATTAGTGTCAAAGGGGATGTGTTTTTATTACGAGGGGTGGAAAGAGAGAAATATGAAAATTGTAACTTTTTAAATCCACGATGAGTTATTGGTGAAGAACTACTAGGATCAATCATTTACTCTTTACTGAATATCCGCAAATAATGAATAATCTGTGTAAGTTTTAATGACTTAATATCAGCTGTGTTTTTAACACTTTAACTGCCATGTGTACCATATATGGAGACAGGGAATTTTAGTTCTCTGCCATGTGTACATATAATGTACACAGGTTTTATCAGCGTTTCAACCATGTGTCCTTGGCTGGTACACATTTACCGTGTATTTAAATAGAAGTATGATTAAGTTAAAGATTTTAACAGCGCAACCCGTGGGAATGAGAAGACGGGGTAGACCAAAGCTGAGGTGGATGGATGGGGTAACACAAGATGCGGAGAAGATCGAAGTCGGCAACTGGAAAATGCAAGCAAGGGACAGAACAGAATGGCGTAGAAAGCTTGAGAAGGTCGATCTAAGGGCTGTATCACCAAGATGATGATCATTAAGTCTGGCGCAGAACTATGACTTTTAAAAATATCCTGGGATTTTTTAATTTTTAAAGGTATAAGGAATAATAAAATAAAAATTATATATACATCAACTTGTTTTTTTATTATTTTGATAGTACAGCATATTATATAATCAAAAGTAACATAGAATGTAGTATTTTTTAACTAGAAAATTAAATACCGAGAGTCAGTTTTGTTGTACACGTTTTTAACAGCGAAAGATTTTGTCTTCCAACGGGACCGTACAGGTTGTCATACTTCAAAGAAGAGTTTAAAATATATTGAAGACCATGGCATACCACTTTTGGAGTGGAATTCTAACAATCTCGACTTGTCTTCGATAGAGACTTTGTGGCGTGAAATGAAACAAGCTTGGAAAAAACATCCTGATGGGTCCGTTAACGAATCAAAGAAAAAATTGCAAAAAATATGGGATTCGTTTACATTAGACTTTTGTCAGAACTTGGTAAAAACTATGCCTCGAAGAATTGTGGATGTCATTAAAAATAAAGGGGATGTAACTCAGTGGTATGATATTCAACAACTTAACGAAAGGTTGGTGGACGCTCTTAGAAAGGCACAGAAGAACTGTCAAGTTAAGCAAACAAGAAAAAATGAAAAACTTACAGTAGACACAAGGAACCTAATGCAAAAAAGAGTGGAAATGAAAGATAAGCACACAGTGAATATCGCAGAGCTAAGGAATTTAAATAAAACCATTTCAAAAGCTGTTAGGAAAGACATAAAGGATTTTAACACCAAAGAAACAACGAATATCTTAGAACAAAATAAAAGCCTTAAAGTTTTAAAACGAAAGTTGAAGATTGGAAACAGGAACATTTATAAGCTAAAAAATAAACAAGGATATGCTATATATGAACAACAAGAAATTATGAAAATTATCCAAGAGTACTATAGAACATTATATCGTCGAGATACTTATATTCCAGCGGTGAAAATCCCAGCCATACAAAATCAAGGATCAGAGGAACTTCCAGACATAACCGAAAGGGAAATCAAATCAGCGTTGAAAGGTATAAAGAACAGCAAATCACCTGGAGAAGATGGCATTGTAAGTTAAATGCTAAAATTACGAGGCGAATGCGTTATAAAAGCTTTAAAAACTCTTTATAAAGCCTGCCTCTTTGAAGTAGTTACATCAAAAAATGGAATAGTGCCATTATAATAATATTGGACAAAAAGGAGATGTAACAGAAATTGGAAACTACAAACTTATCAGCTTGTTATCTCATTTACCTATATAAGCTCTTTATGAGAATAACGACCAACAACAGACTCGAACCTTAGCTGGACTCTCACCAACCATTAGAGTAGGCCATATTTAGGAGACGCTTTGGAACGAATGACCGCCTACAAGTAATAAAATCCTTAATAGAGAAAGTTACAGAATAGAACAAGCCATTGATCCTCAGCTATTCACCGCTTTATTGCAGAGTGCTATGAGAAACACTAATTGGGAGATTTTTTTTCCATTTATTTTAATATACCTATGACTAGGCATCTTGAGACTAATCCTGGTCGTTATTTCCTGAAGGGAAAGTAGTTTGATACATGCGGTTAATTTTGTTATAATTAATTAAGTAAGTAAGTTAGTGAAAGCGCCCACAAAAGTGGCGTGGCACATAGCAAGTGGCAAGTAGCACGCGTCTAGCATGTTTCTTAAAATGTAACCAATGAAAACGAATGATTCAGCGTACACCAAAATGACAGTGACGTCATTCATTCTAATAATTTGTTTTCATTGGTTACATTTTAAGAAACATGCTAGACGCGTGCTACTTGCTACGTGCTACTTGCCACGCCACTTTGGTGGGCGCTCGCCCTTAAACTAACTAATTATAAAACTATTATTAATATCTTAAAAACTATAGGCCCTAATCCTCTAATGTAGAGTTATTTTATCTAAAGCGTTACGTTTTGAACGTCTAACTTTATTACAAATACATTCGGCCTCTACGAATGTTCCCTAGACTAACTAAAACTACAATTATTGTTAACTCCGATTTCGGCCCGCACCCAAAACGTGAGCACCTACTACTCATCCTCAGGTGCGAACCGCAATCACAGTTTTCATGCACTAAATATAAAACTATTTCTAAGTCATGCAAATACATGCAAAAACATGCAGTTACATGCTAACATGCTAACATACAGTGAGTCAAGACGTCCATCGAAGAAGGACGTTATGGATTCGAGTTCACCCCTCTGCAGTTCTGGTGAGCCACAGACCCTTATTCCAAAACTATCAGAGAAGATCCCTCTTATCCACTAACTCTAATTTATGCATAATATATAAGTTATCTAATGAACATTGATTATTGCACACATATGGTGTTATAATTTGATTTAATTAATTTAATGATCTTGGTTTTATTTGCTGGTGGCTTATCTAGCTATACGTCTTCTATTATATATTTCCAGCTGATGTTTGGAAATTTTGTCTGCTAGTTTGTTAAGGAGGTTATATTTATTTTCGTCTTGTAGCATTTCTATTACCGTTAAATTTCTAAGTTGTCCTCTAATCGTTCTGACATTCTGGTAGGTATCGCAATCGAATAAGGCATGTTCAGGCGTGCCTGGTAGTCTACATTCGCACAGATTGTTGTTTGCGAGGTTGAATCTGTTCAATTAGTCAGGATACGGGCCGTGTCCCGTTAGAAAGTGTACTAATACAGGTGTAGGGTTAAAATACACTGGGACTTCACCTAGTCTTGGTAAAACTGGTGCAGCCTTCTTGCTTTCTGTGACGTATCCCATTCGTTCTGCCACTGTTGATGTATGATAACATAAATATCACGCGTTGTTCTTATATCCACTTCAAGTATTTCTTGGACTTTGTTGTGATTTCTCTTTTTTAGCCAATAACAGCTAGCGCGTCTTTTTACTTCTAAGTGTAGTGGCAGAACTCCTGTTAGGACACTCAGGGCCGAGGTTGATGTTGTACTAAAGGCTCCAGTCATTCTGACTAAGAAACCTTTTTGTGCTCTATCAACCTTCTCTCTAATTTTTACATTTGCAAGTCTATGTGTCCGTATGCTTGCACCGTATCCAACTATTGCCGAAAGGATTGTATTTAGATACACTCGTACTTAGTGATATGATAATCTGTATTCCCGTTGAGCAAGGCATGCATAAGTCTCGCAGGTTTGTCACAGACGCTTGTAATGTGCTTACTAAATAGTCTAGATTCATCTGTGACGATACCCAGATACTTAGTATCATTCGTTCTTCTGATAGGCCTTCCATCAATCCTTATCAAGGGATCTCTTTCCAGTCTACCTTTAATTGAACTGTATACCGTTTTCGGCTGTGAAATCGAGAGCTTTACTCTCAATGTCCACTGCGAAACGGTTGTGAATATGCTATTGGCTCGTTGTTCAAGCTCTCTACGAGTGTTTGCGTCCAGCAGCAAGTTATCTGCATACGCAATGCAGCCAAGCACCTCCGGTGCAACAGTCATTTCCTCAAGTAATTTGTCCAGCATGAGATCCCAGAATATAGGACCACATACCGAACCCTGAGGGCATCCTTTAGAGATATGCCGTGTCTTTTTGGCATGTGGCTAGCTTAAGCTAGCATACCTGTCCTGGCAGTAATTCCTGAAGCTTCCGTACAAGTCTCCAGTGCACCGTACCTCTCGAAGTCTTTCGAAAAATGCGGGCCACCAGAGATTATCGAAAGCCCCAGAAATGTCTATAAAAATTATCACAGCGTATTTTTGATCACTTCCGTCGATTATTTCGTAAACTCTGTTAACAGCGTCCTCAGTAGATTTTCCGTTCCTATATCCATATTGATCAGGGTCCATTCCAGTGACATATCTGACTTCTTTCAGTCTTTTGCAGAGCAGTTTTCCCATCGTGTTTAACAAACAGATGGGTCTGTATGATTTCGGTAACTTTGGATCTTTGTCTTCTTCTTTATTCAATATTACAATATCAGCTTGCTTGAAAACATTAGGGAATTTTCGTTGTTTTATGCATTGGTTGTACATTTCTGTCAGATAGGGAACTGACAATTCTGTCAGATAGGGAACTGACTGAATTCTGTCAGGTAGGGAATTGAGAGAATACTGGAAACGTAAATGGAGAGTTTCTAAACAACTTGAGATTTTCACACGACATAGTCCTTATTGCAGACCGGGTAGATCATGCCTGCCAACTTCTTCAAGACCTTCAGAGCTCGTGTACACGAGTTGGACTTAAAATTAATTTTTCACAGATATATGATCAACCTTGTACTGGCGAAAACATCTCAACTAACAGCACGCAAATTATAAGTATAGCTATAAATATCTGGGCCACTAGATTAAATTAGTAAGAGATAATCAAACAACGGAGCTAAACAGGAGAATAGGATGGCATAGGCGGCTTATGGAAAACTAAGAGAAGTCTTTAGATCAGATATTCCCATGTGAAATGTGAAAGTGTTTCACTTCTTTAAATACATATGTTTTAATATAATCTATTATGAAGGAACTTCTTTTTGCCTAACTCTTCGTAATACACGTAGAAGTATCTTTCACCGGTTTTAAGATCGTGTATGTTACACACTGACTGTCAATTTAATCAATTAATATCTATCTTGGATATGTTTTACTGATAGAAATACATTTTGCATATAGTCAATGCATATTACTCCTACTGATGGATTCACTTTGGTAAGGGCCTCTAACTGATTCATTTTAGCAAAAAACTTTTTTGATCATACATACACTATCTTTTCAGATATAGCTACGCTCTTACCATTATCATTCAAATATTGGGATTTTATTTTTAGATCTAGTTTTTCGCATTTGCTGCAGGTGTCAATCTGAGGCTTACCGAAGTGTAACTGAAAAAGTCGGTGGACAGCTTTATAAAATCCATATTTAACTCAGACACCTGAAAATCATTCCAAAAATAAGGAATGCATTATTTTTATATTCTGCATCTTTAAATATCTTTAGAGAGGTAAATATTTAGATAAGGTCTCAGCAGACAAACTTTTTTTCTGGTACTGCCGGACAGGTGTCCTAAACAGACACTTGTATCTGCTGTGGCACTTAACGTATTTAAAAGTATTTAAGCTTTATTAGTTTATTGAGTTTTGTTCAAAATATGTTAAAGAAGACAGTCATCTACAACTTCTATACATTTCCACATATTCTATGTGTTTGAACCTGAAACTGTACAAATAGAAAAGATAATTTAAAAAACAAAACGTCTGTTCAAAATATCAGTCTACGTATTTTTTCATAAGCAACATACTTTATTTTTATACTGCCTACCACCTGTACTATATCATATACCGTCTCCTTCTCTGTCTATCTCCTCGATTCCCACTGATCTGGATGACGATTGTTAATACCAACCTATTAATCTGGCTTAATCACCTCACCAGTCAGCCGAACCGGACGGCTCTTTTACTATTTATAAAACGAAGAATTACGGTTCTGTCAATTATATCGAAATGTTTCGCTTGATAAAAAATTGAAAACAACACGTTTATAGATGACTGACACGATTTTTAAATAAACCGCAAATTAATTTCGAAATTTTCAACTGTTTTTCTTCGGAGGATTTTTTAGCTGCTAATTGGACGCAGCTTAAAAATAAGCTGCAAATTGGAATGTCAAATATTTGTGGAAATTATCGGCAAGATGTCTTTAGAGACGTGTAAGTTTTAAGAAATTTAAAAGAAGATTTCATTAAATCCGTAGTGTGATGTGGAGGAACAATACAAATTATTAAATATAGTTTTATAGCTTTATACAACTTAGTTTTAACTAACAGGGAAATAATAATTATAAACCTTTTTACATTGACAATTGACATTACATGTATTCCTTCACTTTCTTCTTCTTTTCTCTATATCAATCATAATATACATACTACAATACCTCCCCACTATTCGCTCCGTGCGTGACTGACGCGACACCTACCGCCTTCATCTGACAATTTTGGACCTCCCAATTTTTAGGTTAAACATATATGACATATGTTTGACATTGTTAAATACATGCGAAATTGACAATTATTAATAAATTAGTTTTTTAACTATTTTTTTTTTCAGTTTATGTACAAAATAAATGTAGTATTAAAAACTGGGTTTCTCAAAATTCATAATAATATATCTTTTCAACTCCAAACGGAAAAGAAAGGGAAAAATCTAGTACTGGTAAATCAAGTTTTTCACGTGAAAGAGCATATAATTAAAAACAATAATAGTAAAAGTTATGATATAAAAGCTAAAGTCATCTGCAGTTAGCTTGAAGCCTATCCTGAAGAATATCATTCAAGGTAAATTATTTAAATTTTTCCTATTTCAATTGCATAAAAAATGAAATTATGTGATATTATTTACTTTTTCATATTAATAGCACGAATTCATCTTTTTCTTTTCTCTAATTTATATGTAATCTTTGGGAACCTATAAACACTACACTCACTGTTTTTGCTATTATTAGCACAATTAAATACGCAACATGTATTTGCTCACATTTTTGATAAAATTTATGCGTAAAAATATTTTGTCCAATATTTCAATTTTGTCATATTTCGCCGCTACGCACGCTGGCATCGTTTCAATGTATCCCTACCATGGTCACGCACGGAGCGAATAGGTTTAAACGCACACATTTCTTTTTGGTCTACTTGGAACAGCTGTCACACTTTCCTTGGTCTTTGGTTTCTCATTAACCTCACTACTTTACTTGCTACCTCATTACCAGACTTTTCAAAAATTTTCCCTTCAATATCACTTTGTTTTAACACTTTCCCTTCTCTTACAGCTGAAAGGGGTCCAACACTGGTACTAATTGTATTAATATTAGTTATATCAGTTACAATGGTTTCATTAAGACTATCATAGTTAGAATCAGATCCTTTATCTCAAAAAATCTGGTCTAAATGTCTTTTCCACATTAAACCCTCCTGTGTTTACTTACACAAATATATCCTGTCACATAAAAGTTCATCTATTATTGCTTTTGCCCATGTTTTACGATTAGGATAACGATAATCTTTACAAAGGACTTTATCCCCCACTTGAAAAGTTTTAATTCGTCTATACATGTCCATATCAAATCTAATCGGGTTTTAACTTTATGTTTATATACAAGACTGGAGGGTTATACACCTGTAGTAAAGTGTACTAAATTTCTATAATGGAACAATAACTTACTGATTATGGTTTGTAAATAATTATTACAGTTGTAATCATCCTTCCCAGCGGTCAAATTATTCATAATAAATGCTTCTGGCCATTTTGTACAAGTATCAATTATTAACAAAATCATTTTTTTATGGGACCCATAAAATCAGTATGCACCCTCTCAAACATACATGTTCCCTTTTTACACGATATTAACTTAGCTTTATTTGGTTCTGCTCTAAACTCTAAACAAATTTTACAATTATTTACATAAGATTCAATATCTGTATCTAAACTTGACCACCAAAAATAAGCTCGTGCATTTGCTTTCATCTTGGAAATTCCTTCATGTGTATTGTGCAACTCTAACAGCAATTCCTTTCGTAACTTTGTTGGAACTACTACTGGAAATTCCCACATAATCACCCTGTTCTCGACAGATATCTCTTCTTTTCTGTTTAAAATCGGTTATATTATTTCATCTACTGTCTCCGGGAATCCATACCTAATATGATTAAACAAACGGTATAACACCGGATTTATCCTAGTTTCTACTCTTATCTTGACGGTATCGATTGAAGCCAACCCTTCTATAAAATGTAGGTAATCAACATCTTCTTCTTTTTCGCTTACTGTTTTCTCTAGAGGCAGTCGACTCAAAACATCTGCCTGCATATTATCAGCTCCTTTAATGAATTTAAAAACATAATCAAATCCTGACAGAAACAATAACCAACGTTGTAACCTTGCTGAGGCCAATTGGGGAGACTTTTAAACTTACCAAAAGGTATCTGCAGGGGTTTATGATCATTCAAGATTTCGAACTTTCTACCTGCTATGTAATGATAAAGCTTCTGTATTGCCCAAACAATTGCTAGGGTTTCTTTATGAACCATTGCATAATTTCTATCTGCCTTATTTAAGACCCTTGTTAGAAAATAATTGACTGTGCTCCAACATCCCTGCAAAACTTTCTCCACTATACACTGAAAAATAGAACAAGCTGGTTTTGTTCCATATGGGAGTCTTTTAACTCTAAAAATTCCGTAAGGTGTACTCCAAGATAGTAAATGTGATCTTTCAGGATCTAATTCTAACTAGTTACTTATATGAGTTTTTGAAATCCAGTTCAGTAAACTTTTCCCCAACTTTCAAAGCAGCAAAAATATCTTCCATTAAAGTTGGTGGATAATTTGAATCTTTTAAATATTTTTTAGTTGTTACTTTATAATTAGCACACACCCTTACTTCCTTTCGATTGGGTTTGAGCACAGGTACCAATGGTGTACCCCACAAAGCATTTTCTACTTTCTCTATTACCCCTTTTTTCTCTAACTTAAGCAACTCTTCCTTTACTTTCTCTCTAATTGCAAAAGGAATTAGAAGTGGTTTTTGAAAAATTGGCCTAACATCTTTATCTATCTCTAAATGAACTTGCTCACCTATATTATTTACCTAATTCATCATTAAAAATTTTCTCATATTTTCTTAATAAAACATTTAATTGTGATTTAAATTTCATTTCTACTTATTTCATTAATCTGGGTACAATTACTAAAACCTAATTCATGATTTCCAATATAGACTTTTGTTCCCTTCAGGGATAAATTAAATTTTATAAAGACATCTCTGCCTAACAGTGCCTTAGTAGCTCCCTCCACTATTGTCAATGAAACATTTTCCACTTCATCACCTATTTTAGTTTGTACCTCAGTTTTACCTTTTGGTATTACCACTGGTAATGGCCTTTATCCACGTGGCTCGGCTTGGATATCGTTTCCACTCTTTGGCATTTTTAGCAATGTCTACACTAAAAATATGTACATAAATGAAATGTTTAAAATATACACAATCACTTTACCATTTACCTCGTCGCCAAATTAGTGTGATGTCGAGGAAGAATATAAATGATTAAATATAGTTTTATAGCTTTATACAACATTGAACATAAGACATTATATGTGTTTCTTGACTTTCTTCTTCTTTTCTCTATACCTATTATAATATGCTACAAGCTGAACTCTAGATATTATAACATTGGACTCTATGTATTAACTTTTTAAATGATTTCACCACATAGTTATTGTTTTTGCTATTCTATTAAAAAACTTAACAAGTTTAACTTCATCGATTGCTTTGTCGCTAACAGTAGATCATACCAATATACATTTTTATCGATCTGTCTCACCTACTATTAAAATGTAAAAATTGTAAACCTTCCAAACAACATATTTTTGCCACAATATGACCGTAACGTCACCAACAAATCAAAAATGTCGAACGCATCGGATCATCCGGTCTAATGGCAGTAAATAACCACATAATTTCAATAAAAAGGAAACGTAAAAACGAACATTTACTGCCGAATCCTCTCACAACGTTAGCCTCGACGAATTGCAAAACTTTTATATATGCCATTTCGGGATATATGCCCCCATAACAGTTTCAAATGTGGTGCTTTAGTTTTGGTTTATTTACAACGATCGTTACATTTACTGCAACTAAAATATAACCGCGAAATTGGGATTTCTCCATCCTTAATGAGAAGAATATATTTATGAAGATAAATCAAGAAGCAAAATAGTTAACTGTTTTTTTTTTGCATTTACGATTTGTTATATTTATATGAGAATGTATGACCTTATATAGAGACGACACAAATTTCAAAGAATCTTTCTTATAATTTTGTATAATCATGTTTTATTAAGTTAAAAGCCAAGTACAAGGGCATACATACTGAATCCCACAGGTATAATCTCCAGGACCAGGAGTAGTGTTAGTTCACATTTGATGATACCCAAAACCCATATATCATAAAACTGTGACAAAGAATATCATAATTCTTTGAAATTTTGAATAAACCAATAATGTCTGTGTGTACATAACCTGTTCAGGTATAAAATTATTTTGTATCATTTCGGGGACACGGAAGAAGCCTATACGAGTACTTCTTTTTTTTGTCATTCATCCGTCCCTGGAAGCGAAAAATAACGGCAAAGTTCGGCCAAAGAAAGAGTTCGAGATAACCGATCTGCATCAAACCCGGTTTTTTCAGAGCCATTTCTGACGATAATCTAGATCAATATTAAGAGAATTACTGATGACAAGGAAATTCTACTTTTGCACATATGTAAAACTTTACATATGTGATATATTTTGTGTTCAGAAAACGCACCTCTATCAAAAACAGAGATGACCAAACATTAGTAAGATAAACAGTGTTGTTAAGATCCCTCACAGACGATACTTTAGCCCTATTTCCATACGAAAAGGCCTGACTGTCAAAACAACCGACATCACAAACTAGGATTGCACGGAAATCCTCTTCGTCGAACTCGATAGCTGCACAATAACTTCTGTATACAAGCCTCCAGGAACGAAATTTGTATTTCATCCTGTCAAAAACTTTTAATCCACCATTTCGAACTTAGTCGTAGGTGACTTCAATAGCTATCACACAGTATGGGTATGCAGAAATGGACAATTGTGGACAGGCCATCAAAGAATGGGCTACAGCAAAGTATAGGAGAAAGCTTGACCGCCGATTTGACGTAATTGAGGGTTGCTGCACAAGAAATATATATATATATATATATATATATATATATATATATATATATATTCGGTTTTTTAGGCGTTACGCCCGTCCGGTAGGGATCTATGGAGGAGTATTACCGAGCCGCAAGCCCTTATCTCTTGCCGTACTGCTCCACCATAGGCCGATCAGATCACAGCATATCCTAGTCTAAGCCGCAGATTCATCTAGAATTTTAAACTGCTGCGTTAGACTTTTTGTTTTCTGTACACCGAGCTGGGGCTCGACCCACATCCACTGAACCATTCGACAGTGAAGCGAATGAGAGGCAGCCGCACAGCCCGCTGAGCTATCTGACCGACAAGGAATAACACAAATTAAATTAATAATTTGTACAGGATGCACAAATTAAAATGGAGCTTCGCAGGACACAATATCCGCCTGAAGGATAACATATGGAACCACGAAATACAACAATAGAGACCATGGTTAGGAAAGAGAAGTAGAGTAAGACCACAAATGAGATGAGCGGATGATATTAAGAATATCGGAGGACACAACTGGATGCAAGTAGCGTAAAATAGAAAACACTGGATTGATTTGGGGGAGGCCTATGTCCAAAGTTAAATTACTTCAGGCTGAAGAAGAAGAAGAAGAAGCACAAGGACAGTCTAGGTCAGTTGATCTGAATGTACACGCTTTAGTCAAAACGGAAATAGAAATCCCGTTAAGACGTAGGTTTAATTTTAAAAAAGCTAAATGGGACAGATCCGTTACCGAGATGGACTGGGAAACCTCTAAGCTAACCCAACACATTATGATGCTTTCATCGAAATAGTTTTAAAATTTTTTCGAAGGCACATTCCTAGAAGTTTTAGACAACACTACGTCCCGAGCCTTAACAACGAAGGACGAGACCTACTAAGTAAATATCAGAGACTGTTCGAAACCGACCCCTTTACTGGGAAAAACATATAATGCGGAAAATAATTTATTAATTTAATTTAATAATTTATAAAGACCATGAGTGAAGGTAAAAGATGGCAAAGCTCCTGGACCTAACAATGCATCTACTGAACTCATGAACATTAGCTCATTAACACCGACGGTACTCAACGACTAACAAAAATATTCAATAACATATATCTAAATGGAGTAATACCAAGGTCATGGCTGAAGTCAACGTTGATTGCTCTACCAAAGAACACGAAATTCGTATTCTGTAATGACTACCGGTCCATCAGCTTAATGAGTCATATTAAGTTAGGCTTAATAAGTTCATACATCAAAGGATAATATAGACTATGCGAAGAAAAAATCAGTCGTACAGAGTTTGGTTTTCGGAACGCAGTGGATATGCGATTTATACTCTAATATACTTTTCTCCATTTGGCATGTAGTGTATGTAGACGACCTAATAATTTATACTGCTACGGACGATATGTCTCTAAAACTTCTAAGCTCATTAAATTTGCTATATATGGCACAAGTTTGCTATATGCACAGACTCTCTGCCTCAATCCAATCTATCCAAAATGTATTCACTGATAATCCTATCGTTCAAAAGATCCACGACCATTACCAACATATTTTCCCAAAATATAACAGTTACTCTAATCTGGTTACCATCCCATGTTGGTATATCATGCAATGAACTTGCAGACTACTACGCAAAACTTGCCTCAACATCTTCTGATCCCATTGTTAACATTCAAATTAGTAAGGACTTAAAATCTCGCATTAAAAGAAAAACAAAAACCCAATCGCAACAATACAGGGACACCAACTGCTCAGTTTTACATCGAATACAACACTTAATAGACAGTCCTCCTATTTTTGGCACTACAAGTCTGTCCAGGCGAGATCTTATCGTGGCAAGGAGACTTCGGATCAGACATACAAAATTAACACATGGTTACCTGATGTCATCCAGCAACCGACCTACTTGTCAAGGCTGCCAATAACAACTGACAGTCGATCACATACTCTCTGAATACCACCAATATTCTGCCAGAAGACAACTTTATCACCTCAAGCCTAATATACAAGATATCCTAAGTAAAGCTGACCAAATATAATTCTCCCTAAAATATCTAAAAGACAGTTGTATTATAAAATATATTTGGTAGCGGGTAGATACTCTTGTACGATCCCGGTATGAGATAGATCTACTTCAAGTATGCAACCCAGCCCACGAGAGCCACGGCTATCCCCAACCCGTGCCGAGGGAAGTCATGTGCCTACCCCAAGATCCCTACCAAAACAAATAAATCCTCTCACATATCCATTCCCAAGGAGTGAACCTCACATGAAAGAAAAATCATTGCAACCAACAATGCAATGGGAAACCACCCCAATAAACTTTTCCTACAGTGAAGTGACATATGCAATAAAAAGACTAAAAACCAGCAAAGCACCTGGAGCTGATAACATACAAGATGAAATATTGAAACTATTTGAAAACAACCAACTCAAACAAAATCTATAAAACTGCAGAATTTCTTACAGATTGGCTAATTTCCACCTTCATCCCTCTTCCCAAAAAGCAAATGCCACCAGATGCTCTGATAACAGAATTATAAGCTTAATGAGCAATGCACTTAAAATCCTTTTTTCTGTTTTTCACTCTTGCATATATAGAAAACTTGAAGAAAACATTAGCAGAGTTCAGTTTGGGTTTAGAAGCGAACTGGGAACGCGAGAGGCCCTATTTTCCATACAAGTATTGATAGAAAGAGCTCGAGACGTAAATTGGGAACCACGCATGTTTTATAGACTTTGAAACAGCATTTCAAAAGGTGCAACATCAAAAATGATTTCAAATATTAAAAATAAGGAATGGAACCACTCACAGGAAATAAGGAGTCATGTAGAAAAGGCGAGAGCTGTCTTCAATCGCCCGAAGATTTTATGTAATATACACCTGAACATTGATATAAGAACACGAATCTTGAGATGTCATGTATTTTCTACCCTTTTATATGGAGTCGAAGCTTGGACCTAGACGTAAGCAACATCCAAACGATTACAAGCCTTCGAAATGTAGTGCTTCCGCTGCATGATTTCCTCTATTCATTATGTTACAAACAACAGCGTGATCCAACGTATGAATAAAGATCTGGAAATTATACGTATCGTGAAAATCAGGAAGATGACATTAGTTGAGAAGTATCAACTAATTCAACTAATTTTACAAGGTAAGATAGAAGACAAAAAATCTCAAGGGCGCAGAAGGACATCGTGGTTGAAGAACATCAGACAGAGAGCAGGAATGACTACCATACATCTATTTAGAGCAGCTGTCAACAAAGTTGTATGGACCAACGTGACTGCCAACATCCACAGAGGACAGGCACCAAAAGAAGAAGAAGAAGATAAAATATAATTTTAGTGCACGATGACATTTTGTATTTTGTAACATAATATCTATTGTAAAATATTTTGTTTTATAATCGTTCTTGTGTAAATAGCTTATTAGCCGAGCACATTAATTTAAAATTAGAAAAAAATAATAATTACTTAACTTAAAAAAAGTTCGGAATGCTTGCATTAAATAATGGTCATGGAAAAAAGGTAATGATTTGTCGTTTTCTTTTTTCATGGTAATTTTAATAGATTCTAAACTTATTAGTTTCAATTACCGAAAATTTTTAATCAAAGCCGGCTCATTCGAGTCAAGTGAACGAACGCATATCATCTCGGATGAGTTCCAGCTCCAGTGAGATCTCAGATATTGTGCATTCGTCGACTATAACCAAGGCCAACGTGATCGTTGTTGTTAATTTATTGAACATATTGCTCGAGACACTGCAGAGAAATGCATTCTTCTCCTTTGGCTCGGCGTCTATCCCCGTTCGCGAAAAATGTCCACCACTCGGGGATAAATCACAAAATTTTAATCTACTGTGGACGTCTTTGACAGGCACATTTGCATCGGGAATTAGGAGAGCGTATATCTATCTGGTGGATAAGTTATTTGTTTTTCGATTCGTAATGTTTATTTTAAGAGGAATGGCTAAATATAATCGCGATGCCAATCAACGGAAAATATCTCGATTGTAAATCAGATTGTCAACGAATTTTATTATTTTATAACATCCCGTTGACGTAATTTTGGATGATATATGCATATTTGTTGGCATTTCGTGTAGTGATATTCGATACTGGTTGTCACACAAACTTTGACAAAAAAACAAAGAAACCGAGATTGATGTTCCAATGATAGCTTAGTTATTGGTGGAACCATCTTTCAACATAAAAATATCCACAAGGTTACATGGACTACATCAGGTTATATAAGACAAAAACAAATAGACCACATCGCCATATCAAAAAGATGGGAATCATCTCTTCTTGATGTACGTAATAAAAGAGAAGGAGACATCGCAAGTGACCATCACCTGGTAATCGGTACTGTTAAAATCAGGATGGCAAAAAACAAAATCACGTGAAACACTAACAGACTAATATACAATCTAGATAAATTAAAAACGGCTTCAGGACGACACATGTTTAGGGAGGAACTCCAACTCACAAGAAGAAAACATTTGGCAGCGTTTTGACTGAAATTGCTGAAGATAAACTGGGTAAAAAAGGGAAACAGAAAAAATGTACGTCAGATGAAACTTGCAAGAACTGTAGAAGATAAAGAGAACCGACAACAAGAATATAAAACAATAAATAAAGCAGTTAAAAGAAATGCAAGAAGAGACAAAAAAAGATGGGCTGAAGAACTGGCAAAACAAGCTAAAACAGCTGCACAGCACAACATAACTAGAGAGCCGTACCAAATTACTAGACGACTAACAAAAATTGGGCCCAACTGTTCAAACATTGTAAGATTCAAGAGAAGCGAATTACTTACTACAACAAATGACCAAATAGAGAGATAGAAGGAGCATTTCAGAAGATGCTAGATACGCCCAGGGAAAACGTAGATGAAATTAACGAAAAACCGAAGAATGTAGACTTGCGTATATCTTGCCAGGCCTCTTCCAATACCAAGATTAAAACAGCTATCAAATCTCTGAGAAATAAGAAGTCTTCTGGAATCGATAACATTGCTTTCGATATGCTTAAAATTGATCTGCGTCTAACTGCTGAACTGTTGCTCTCCATAATCCAAGTGGTGTGGGAAACAAACCACATTCCAGCGGTTCACTGTACGCTGAGGCGAAATGCAGCGTGAAACACAATGGAATCAACAGCGATGAATTTGACACACTTACTGGAGTCAGACAGGGATTCGTGCTTTCTCCATTTCTTTTTAACATATCGCACCCTCAGTGCAAGACTGCAGTAAATCAAAATTTTATAAAAATGAAGTAATCATGGAATTCAATTGTAAATATGCATATATATCCCTTGTTAAACTGTAGTACCTGTCAAATGCTTAACCAGCTAAATATTGCAACAACAACAGTTTAACTATTTTGCGTTTTTGTATATAAGTTCCGTGCAAAACTGTTGGAATTATAATGTAACAGTTTTGTACGGAACATTGCAATGGTTTCGATAACAAGCAATGACTTTCCGGGGCGATGCTCTTATCACATTATCTCCCCGTAATTACAACTTTTACTAAGGTAGTGAATTTCAATCATTTTGTTAATTACTATACTCAAGGTAGCCTGATTTGCATATTTTTATTAGTTCTTTTGTTTTGAATTTAAATAAAAATATTGAAAGTTTTACAAATAATTTTTCTACCTTGTTATGATATTGTTATTACAAAGCGAATGAATTCTGGAGATAAAAAGATTAAATTGCCGCTAGCGGTAAGCCGTTTTATTAGGTACCTATTTATTCTAGGTAGCTATCTGATTTCTTGAAAGCTATTAAATGTAAAGTTTAATGCCATACACCGATTGCTGTTGAGGATTATTTTTTTCTTTATTTACCCGATGATTTATTGGAATTTATTAAACGTATATACCAAACCCCGAGAATTACTTTCCCTTTATCTACCACGTAACGAGAAGAGGACAACAACTAACAGAAAATGTGTCTACACTTTTTACAATTTTCTCCATGCAAAAGTGTTGTAACTTTAAAATTCTAAAACTAAATGTGTAGTGAATAACAATTTTCTCCGTGCAAAAGTGTTGTAACATTAAAATTCCTAATATTTTAAGCATTAATATTATTTTATTTAAATTTGTATTTTTGGTTTATATAATATAGGCTAAAAAGCATGCAAAATCATAATTAAATGTAAATTTTTCCTAAAACTTGTGTCTTATTTCACCGATATTAGCACGAAAATAAACAAAATCTCTATCTCGAAGCTTACTTATTCTGACTTACTGCAGTATTGTACTGAGGGTGTGATATGTTCTCTCCAAACTAGACTCTGTCACAAGAGGGATACAATGGACGTTAACCACACGCCTAAGCGATCTGGAATACGCCGACGATATCTGTATGATAGGACAAAGGTTCCAAGATGTGGCTGATCAATTAGAAAGACTTTCCACTGATGCCAATAAAGTAGGTTTGAAAATCAATATTAGTAAAACCAAATCTATGAGAGTAAATGCAAGAAACAATACGCTATTTACTATCAACAACTTGCAGATTGAAAATGTGAAAAACTTTACGTATCTTGGAAGTGTCATAACAGAAAGAGGACGATATTCGTATGAGGATACAAAAAGCTCAACAAGCATTTAGCATGCTCAAGCCTATTTGGAGTTCCTACAAGGACAAAGTTCCGCATATTCCAGTCAAATGTCATATCATTTTCAGCAAAGGTCAGCTTATTCGTATAATGTTTAGAGGTACAGTGACATTTTCGTCTCTGACGATTGGAGTATTTTGTTGAAAAATTTGCTATATGATTTGATTGTAATAAAAAAAATAATATAAGTGTTCTGATATTTTTGAATTTGTTTTTTAAAGCAAAATTCAAAAACGGAAAATGAATATTATCGTTTCATTCAAAAATATTAAATTTATGCAAAAATTTACATCCCCACTAATAAGGTCCATTGTTATTTTTGTTAATACTGTAACAACTTACGGCCCATTAAATAATATCTACTTTTTTATTCGATTTTAATAGCCACTGTTACTGGCAGCAAGTTAGCGACAAAATTACAGAAAAACAGCCTTATTAGGTAAATGTAAAAGGCAAATAAAGTCATTTTTGTCATGCAGCACACGTATTATACCTACATCTGCGTCTTAATTATTTAAATAAATTCGAAAGGCTTATGACAAAGCTAAATAGTCCCGTTCATTTCTGAACCCAACCTACGCAATGAACATTAGCGCGTACTATACGACATTTGGAGTCCCTAAGGCAGTACCTCGACTATTTCGTCCGCATAAAGTTCGTTAATTGACCGACCAGGTGGTGCTTTACCCGCCATAAAACGTCATAAAGTATTACTTCGCATGTTCATATAATATGCACAATACAAGACAACCGACTTGTCACATAAACAAGACGTCTCGTGTTTATTTTTATACGGTACGCCTCAGCTCTAAACCGAAGTACATAAACCTCTGTATATATAGTACTTAACATGTCCTTAAGTGCTCATAAAGCATCGGTGTCCTGTCAGATTATGGTATTTTATAGGGGGCGTCTGCTACTTCGAGAAGCTGAGTACACTAATAAATGTTGACGATGTGACATCCAAAAAAAGAAACCCATCAAATTCAACTACAACAAAACTTTCTGAGGGATTTTAAATATTATATTTATGATACGTTCAACGGCGAATATAAGAAAATGTACGAGATATCAACTCGTATCAACGTAAAATGTAGTAAACCGCTGATCAACAATATGGAAAAATGAAAGAACCAATTATGTAGACCTAAAAATTTATTTTCTAAACAGGAAACTCAAAAATTTTGTCTCTTATCTCCATTCTTTAACCTGTAATCGCATCAGTTTAATATTCTTATCGTTATTTCATTTACATTACTTCATTACTTTATTTCGTGAAATCGCTGCTGATTAGATTAGACTAAAACAAGGAAAACTTTAATTAAAAAAACTTTTAATCTATAACAATCAATTCATAAATTGTTATTCGCTTGAATTATCAAAATAAAAATGACACGGTTCATTTGACAGACATTTTGGATTTATTAACAGAAAAGCAAATAAAGTTCCTTAAATGATATATCTCATAAACTTACAGATATTTTCAGTGCAAAAATGTATAAAAAATGACAAGGAGATCTCAAGATAGTACCACAGTTAACATAATAGATCATTTGTTGGCATGATGTTAATCACAAAACTATGATAGACCATGCTCTTGTATACTCTGGACTCCTTCCGGCTCGAGGAGATAAGAATACGGCCGGGGCCAGAAGACCCTGACTGTCGTAAGAGGCGACTAATGGGCGGATATGAGAGGTGGAGGGCCGTGGTTTGAGGTGTCGGGTTGGTAGAAATGCACAGAGATGCTTAGTCATCTCAGTCACTGGTCTACATTCCTAGTATCCGAGACAAGCATCTCGTGGGACCACTCTACTCTCATTTTCCACAAGAGCCGGGTGTGGTTGAACGAGCCAGGTACGTATGCAGCTCCGGAAGCTGACACCGCGGAAGGGGGAGCGGAAGCACGTACCACACCTCGGAATGATCAACGAGTGGTAGAGGAGCAATTCCTCGGCGGCGACCTGTCTACGTGCGAGGTGGTATTCTACCACCTGCGTGCCTTTGGCACGCAGATATATTATAAGGATAAGATATATTATAAAGATTATATTATATATTATAAGGATGGCGTGACGCGCAACACAGGTACTACGGGGGAGGTGGAGCCCCACGATGTTTCGGCATCGTGCCACTTCCAATTGGTGTCGGACTCGTAGGGGCAGTGGGAGCGCTAACGGTCGTATGCCGAAAGGCCAGGTAGACCAGGGTCCTGCCAATTAATTTTGGAGGGCACAAAGCTATGCAATGTATACTCTAGACACGAATAAGGCATATTAAACGTTTGTTCTTGGAGAGGAGCTAATGCAGATTCAGACCACAACATTGTAGAAAGTAGAACAAAAGCTAGAATCCTTAACACCAAAAAAGAAAAAGATCTTCTTAGAATGCCGTCTCCCTACGGAGGTTGGCAATCATAATGGTTATTTTTATTTTTGAACTTGCTGCTCTAAACAAATCAATCAATCTGCATTGATACCAATCACGTAGATTCTGCAACCATAAGTTCTGCCTTCGGCCAATAGATCTTCTTCCTTGAATCTTTCCCTATATTATGACTCTCAAAATTTCATATTTTGGTCCCCTCATCACGTGGCCTAGGTATTCAAGTTTTCTGGTTTGTATAGAGGTGATTAGTTCTGTTTCTTTACCAACTCTCTCCAGTACTTTTCTTTCAGTCCCTGATATTTTTAATACTCTGCGGTATCTAATGGTACGTAGTCTGATCTCCAAATTTAGATTTTTGCACGTTAGGGGTGGCTTCATTCGTATAAATGCTGATCTGGCAATCTCTATTTGCCTGTTTATTTCTGCAGTACGATCATTGGTTTCATTGATCAAAGTTCCCAAGTACTGATATTTTTCTACTTGTTCTATCACGTTATCATTGATTGCCAATAGGTGATGTATATTTTGTGGTCTTTGTATAATTAGCCTGTACTTCGTTTTTTTAGCGTTTATAGCAATTCTCATCTCAGCACTATTCATACTTAAGCTTTCGATAAGATGCTGTAGATCTTCTCGTTGCTATGATCACATTATCGTCTGCATATCGTAAGTTGTTAATTTATTTTCCGTTAACGGTGACTCCTGCTTCGATATTATTGAGCGTGTTTTGGAAAATTTCTTCAGAATATAAGTAA
The DNA here is from genome assembly GCA_918026665.1 of Diabrotica balteata. Taxonomy (NCBI): domain Eukaryota; kingdom Metazoa; phylum Arthropoda; class Insecta; order Coleoptera; family Chrysomelidae; genus Diabrotica; species Diabrotica balteata. The sequence continues at coordinate 7,170,863 of OU898280.1, forward strand.
AACAAAAGTAACGATAAAATACATCCCTGTCTAACTCCTCTACAGATCTTCATTTCTTCTGAGCGTTGCTCATCAATTTGAACTATGGCACTTTGGTTCCAATATAATGTTTGCACTATATGTATGATTTTACTGTCAATGCGCTTGTTCATAAGTATTGATCTAGAAATCTAAAAAGGATCTAGAAATTAAAAATATTAAATAGGGAAATTAAAAAAAGTTAAAACGCAGGATACAGAAGAACAATAAACAGAAGATTATAAAATCGACAAAAGCATGAAGACATTAGTCTTCTTCTAAATATGCCTATCTTCTAGAGATGTTGGCGACTACATTGACCCATCTTATTCCATTCACAGCAGCTCAAAATAAATCAGTTGACGTTAGACTGCCTTGTAGAATCAACTGTAAAAGTCGGTATTTATTATTATGCATGATGTTACAAAAGTAAGCCAATTTTCTGTTCTGTTTTTAATGCTTAATTAATTAATAATTAATAATTAATGTTGGTGTTAATAATTTTTTTGTCTTTTCTTAGCCTCTGGAGAATAGTTATATTACTTGTGTGGTGTATATATGAGACCCTCAATATACGTCGGTAGCACCACATTTCATGCCTCTAATCGTTTAATGTCATCTTCTGTAAGGCTCCAGGTTTCTACTCCATAGAGGAGGATACTAAAGACGTAACACTATATATAATAAATACTATACTATACACTATACTATATAAAAATATCTATATAATAGACTAACTTTCAAAATATTGTCGCTCAGAGAAATTTCCGAAAAATAGGATTACCAAATACACATCCAACAGTGGAAGTGAAGACGGATCATGAATTTATAGACGGAACTGCACTCGCCAGTTTTCTCAGCTATCACTAAGGATAGGCTGACGTCACGTTGCCATGGCAACTGTGAACGCTTATGCAGATGGATTTCGCATTTCAAAAATGGTATTCACCTATTCCTGAATCCTACACGACTAGTGACACAGGTCAGGACTTGATCATCAAGTACCTACCGCTAATAAAGCTAGTTGTTTTTTTTATTTTTAGATTAATTAAAAGAGAATAAATAATTGATTTCAGAATTTAGATATAATAATATTATTTGTCTCAATTTAATTATATTTTTTTGGTGAACCTTGCTTTCACCTGGGTGGCCGCCACTGTCCCCTTTTACGGTAGTGAAACTATTAGGTGAGACTTCTTTTGTGAATCAGTTTAAGAATGGTCATACATCAGTTCATCATAATTATTGCTGAGTTTGAAAGAACTCCAAAAACTTTATATAGTTTTAGTTTCCTCTTTCTGTGGATTGTTTGGTATTTTAATTCTTTTAATAAGGTTCGAATACTTTTGTTACAATTTCCTAATCAAATATTCGCCCATTGTGTATTTTTTGTTGTGTACAAAAGTTTTTTCGAGACACTAACCTATTAAATCCATCCATATGCAGAAGAGAAGAACTCGAACGAAAGTATTGTAGTTAGCAACGCTAAGGGGCAGAAGGGAGAGACGGACGGGGATGAAGGAAAGCGCTCGCTGGTCCCTACTGGATAATAACGGTGAATTTATGAAGATGTGTTAATTAATCATAAGAAATGGGTTTTATAAGCAACTATAACGAGAAATTATGACACATAAAACAGTGGGATTTATTTTTGTGATGGGGAAACGCTCTCCACCATTAAATTTATCGGTTTCAATAAAGTAATTCGTGTTGCAAGTACCATGTGGGATTGTGTTTTTAATCTGTTTAAATATTTAGATGGATATACGAATGGATTAAGAATAGCCATTGAAGTTTTATATATAGTTTAGCTAAAACTGGTTTGCATCGTCTCGATTTTGATTAAGCGATTTAAAAACCAGACCGAGCAATCATTTGTGACAAATGCAGACAGTTGTGTACAAATTTATATATGAATACTATAAATATATAAATATATATCATTTGACAGATGGTCAAAAACAGAGCAAAATACAGGTTCGGCATTTTTTATTTAAAACATAAATCATACTGAAAAGTACAGAATCTCAAATTTTTATTCCATTTTTACCACCGAGTTCTTTATTGTCGTTAGTACCTTATGTCAGTTAATGGAACTAGTTACTACCTAGAGTTGAGTACTAAAGTTTTACAACGTTCACACTTCTCGATTTTGTTTTATGGAATTTTTTGTATTTCATGGTGTTTCAGTATAGTTTTCTTGTTCCATAAGTAAGGTTACAGCATCTGTAAAGGTAATTACTATTAAACTGGGAATAAGCCACAATTAAAGATAAAAATACGTTTATTGACGTTTCAATTTCCACTTCGGAAATCGTTCTCAAAATACAAACAGTAAATTAAACAAATTTTGTTTTTTGTTACATAGTGAAAAATTCTTCTAATAATTTAATTTTATCTGACTCATTTATATTGACAATTCAGACATACATTATGCATTTTAAAGTAGACGACTTTAAAATGATATTGCCAATATTGTTGAGTTGCGTTGCTGGGACGACTTTACTTATAAGATAGTTCATTCGATTACATGAAATCAACTTTAACTTGAGAATATCCGTCAGAAAAAAAATCATAGCATGTAATTCGTCTTTAAAAAGACAAACACATGACATGATGACAGTAAAATTCTCCTGTTAGTGATTCCATAGTAAATTATGAGGGAAAACCAGGAAAAAGTGGAAATTGAAACGTCAATAAACGTATTTTTATCTTTAATTGTGGCTTATTCCCAGTTTAATAGTAATTAATTTACAATGCCACAAGAAAATAGCTTCAGAACAATATCTGTAAAGGTATGTGCAAACCATTTTGATTCATAAATGCAAGATAAGCATATTATATTTAAATGTTTAAAACTGAGTTGTTTCCCTTTGACGGACCATTGTTAGGTTAAGAATCGTAGTTCATTTACATAAAGTGCAAGTTTCCCATATTTCCCATTTCGGTATTGTCATGGACTCCAAAAACTATTGTTTCGATGCCGTACAATGTGACAGTTATTGTCAGAATCCTTTCAGAGATGTACGCATAGTCTCTCATATATATTTTTAAAGATTTTTTTAATTAGAAGATATATTTTTTTAAATTATTGAGACCCCTGATTTAACCTCTACTAATGACCATATCTGAATGTAGTCTGTTCTTTTCATTAGCCTTTCTTTTTGGTTTCAGAGAGCACTATGATGTCCATTTTTTGCTTTGTCACTTCAGTTAAAGTTTCCATTGTCTTGTGACTCATGTCTTAAGTGTTCCAATTACCAATTTTCAAAGTTCTTTTGTTTGTTAGGTGTCGTCGTTGTAAGTTTAGATCCATATTTTGAGGCTCGGCGTTAAAATTTTTAATCAGAAGAGTTTTTTTCAGATGATAAGGGACTGGTTCATTGCTCCAACTACCAAGCTTTTAGAACCAGGATTTGCTGTTGAGGTTTCTTCCCTTAGTCGACATGTTCCAGTTTTAAGGCACCAGAAATTCGCCTTTTATCCTGTCTCGGCTGCTATATAACGCACATACATTGTACGCCACATACCCGGTGGTTACGCGACATATATGGATTTGAGCACGTGAGAGTAGGATTTACTGGCAGAGCCGAGTTCTGTTTCCAGAACCCCCTAGTTAAAATAAGTAATATTATTTTTAATGTATCACACTCCAGCTTGACCCTTCTTGACTTATCTAGTTCGTCATGTTATTTATTATTATTAATGGGAATGAAAGTTAAAAAAATGTTATTTTGACTTCCATTTCGAAAATCGTCCTTTGAGAAGTCATTTCGTTTAGTTATAATATTTGTTGTGATTTACAGCATTACAAAATCGGTCAATTTTTACATTGTGATGTCGCGGTAATTTTATGAATGATAATGTCCGTACATTAATCGCAATTAATTGCTTGCTGATCAGGTCCTTAATATTTATTTTGCGTCCTGTTTCCTGCTGCTTGTTCTCAATTTACACGAACTCGCCTCGGTCTCGAAACGAGTTTTTAACCAGCTTATTCACAACTTCTTTCCTTCGCCATCCATCAAGTTAACTCTTCATTGACTCGCCGGTGATAAACAACGAGATTGACACATCGCGGTGACTTTCCATACACAAAAAAAGTCGACGAAGAAGCGAAATTATGAAATTAAAATAGCTCGAGCTATTAAATGTAATTTAGTTGTAGCTGTGCACTTATAATTTAGTTACGGTGACGTGAACCGAAGAGAGTGACGTTAAAGAAACTTAAATAACATGTCAATCATTCGGCGACGAGGCTTCAGCAATGTGGAGTAAAGACTTTGTGTAACTTTAGGCTTGCTGTGCTTTGAGAGAGACGCACGCCGGAACGGTGGAATTGGGGATTTTCTTTGGTGACAGGTCCGTTGTGTTTGACGTTTTCTCGTTATTTTCCACTTCATTTTTTGTTTTCTCCTAGAAAAATATACAAAATATATCGATTTTTATAGCGACTTCATTATTATTTCGTTTAAAGTACAAAGAGAATGTAATGTTGTAAGCAAATACGTACAAGTTCACAAATTTCATTTGGTTTTAAAATATGCGTATAATTAATCGATCAAAACATATAGTATACTAGAAACACGTGTATGTTTATTATAGGGGGTTGGAAATTGGGTACAGAAATTACTGGGGTGGGGGAATTAACGATCGGAGGGAGAAAAATAATATACCAACAGAAGAAGAAGTTGCTAAGGCAATAAAAAGGTAAAAAAACAACAAATCCCCTAGAGATGATGGTATACCCCCTGAGCTGTTCAAGTATGGAGCAAACGCCCTAAAAAAACACATAATAAAACTTGTTGCATCCATTTGGAAAGAAGGAAAACTCCCGGACAGTTGAAATGTAGCTATTATAATACCTATTCATAAGAAAGGAGATCCACTAATATGTGATAACTATCGAGGCACTCCCTCCTACATACGGCTTACAAAGTACTGGCTTATATACTGTATGATCGTTTACTAGTATATACCGAAGAAAAAATAGGCAAACACCAATGTGGATTCTGACAAAAAAGGTCAACAATTGATCAGATTTTCCTTCTCAAACAAATATTAGAAAAGACATATGAATATGGAATTGATACCCATCACCTCTTCATAGATTTTAGAAGTGCTTATGACAGTGTAGACAGAAGCGCACTTTATAATGCCATGGCAGAACTAGATATTCTGTGGCATCTAATAACATTGGTAAAGTCAACTCTTTAAAAAGTTGAGTGCAAGGTCAAGGTACAAAACAGAGTGTCAAGGTCTTTTCAAACACACACTAGATTACGCCAGGGAGACAGTCTGTCACCAGATCACCACAAGATCTGGTGACAGAAGCACACACATTCGAAGGGGTCTCGGAGTTTATATATCTTGGAACACAACTAAATAACAGAAACCTAGTAAGCGTAGAAATTAAGAGAAGAATATACCTGGCGAACAGAGCTTACTTTTTACTATATCAGTTATTAATATCACACATAATTAGCAGAAAACCCAAGATACTAATATATGAACCTATTATTAAACTTGTCCTGACATACGCGTCAGAGACATGGACTACAATAAAAAGCGGCGGAGAACTGTTAGGCCGCTTTGAAAGACGAATACTTAGACACATATACGGAGGAGTGCAAGAAAGCTGGATATGTTGCAGGAGCTATAATTTTGAGCTGTATCAATGCTATAAAAAATGCAACATCGTCAGGTCTATTAAAATTAATAGACTAAGGTGGCTAAGACACCTTGAAAGAATGGACCCTGGAGACCCCCAAAGATAGATATTTTATCAACAGCCAGTAGGAACCAGTAAGAGAGGCAGGCCAAGATCTAGATTCAAAACTCAAGTCGAAGATGACTTGAGGAATCTAGGGGTCAGAAATTGGAAAGCCATGGCGAAAGATAAGGGGAAATAGAGACTAATTCGTGAACAGGCCAAGACCCATTCAGGATTGTAGAGCCAAAGATGATGATGATGATGATGATGAAAGCAGCAACCACTATAATGACGTTTGTTACAATGGACTGAAAATGGTCCAAAAGGATCACCTTGCTGTACTAACAGATGCTTCTCTATAGGTTCTCAATATAATCGCACCCATCATGGATGGATAGATTCACAGACATTTACGGATTAATCTACTTTGACCTTTCAACCACATGCAAAACAACTTGAAGGGCGAAAAATCATCATACAAGATAACCTTTTCTCACATTTTATCGATGAAGTGATATCTTTATATGAACAAAATAATGTGGCTCTGACCTTGGTTTAGCAAACCACATTTAGGTTAGCTCCGATAATATCGTTTAAATCTAATAGATTAAAGTGATCAAAATTAGTAAAAAGTGTATACTACAAAAATCTACAGTGCTTTTCATCGATTGGTCTACAATCGCAGTGAGTAAAATTAATATTCTCAATAATACATAATTACAACATATTCTGATAGTCAACAAAATTATCACAAAGGCCGCTTCAACCGGTTTCAGAGCGGGTTTATTTAAAACTCTGCTGATAATACAGAGCCGGATTGGCACGGGTAAAAAATTGACTATGATAAATAAATTTAAAGACAAAAATTATTAACCAAAAATGAATCCAAAAGAGAATAATCCTTCAAAAAACACCACACCATCTACATACTCAAACATACTAACTTCATTCAAATATCCGGCAAAAGACCAAGCTATTGTACTATCTGCCATAGAAGGAATTAAAATTCATGATTATATAGTTGCCATTGGATCACTTGTCCTTCCAAAGAACATAGTTTTTGCCTCGAAAATTGCAAACAACCGCATTTGCATTTATTTATCTTCTAAAAGAATAGTAGACCAACTCATTGATTCACACAAATACGTCAAAATCGGCAACGTGCAAGTAGAAGTCCGCAGATTAATAACTCCAGCATTAAGATTAGTCATCTCGAATGTTTGTCCAACCATTCCAAACGAAGTTATAGAAGAAGAACTCAAGAAAATGGGAATTATAGCCATATCAAAAATGACATTTCTTCGAGTGGGTATGTCTGAGACAGAATATAACCATGTTCTAAGTTTTCGGCGGCAAATCTACATCAATCCATTAGAAAACTTATCCATAACAGACTCTTTCAACATTTCTTTTGATTCCACAACATATCGAATATACCTTTCAATAGACGAATTTAATTGTTCTAAATGTCGAACAATAGGACACCGAGAAGTTGACTGCATTCAAACAACGGATTCGCCCAGTGACCAAATGGAAACAGAAGTACCTGAAAATTCTAATTCAAATAACCAAACCAATATAGAGCTAACTGAAACCACCAATAAAACTCCATGTGAAGTCAACATTCCCTATAACCCTCCAGCTCCTACCCTATCTATAACTAGCAACGATAACCCATCTTTAAATAAAGATAAGGCCAAAAGACAATTATCAAATTCTCCAGATGTTTCTGATATTCCCACATCACAAGACGTCTTCTCTGTTCCCAAAACATCTAAACCAAAAAAAAGGGCCAAGTCGACTGAAAATACATTTGCTGTCCTCGATCCTATTAAAAACTTAATAGAACAAAAAAATCCGCCCTTTCCTATAGGTTATTCAGAAATATGCCTATTTTTAGAAAATGCCACTAACTCTAAAAACCCTGAACTTATAGCAAAAGAATACACCAATGAAATATCCGAAATTATTGACATTCTCACTTTTATCCACGCAAATATTCAAAATCCCTCTTTAAAAAGAACAATTACAACTATTAAGAAAAAATTATCCTCAAATTATTATTCATCTACAGAAGAATCTGAAAACGACACAATTAGTCAGGATAAATAATGTCTGATACATTTTTAATTCAATGGAACCTAAACGGATTCTACACCCACCTTGAGCAATTAAAACTTCTTATAAACGATTTCTCCCCCATTGTAATTTGTCTGGAAGAATCTCACTTTAAAAACAATTCTGTAACACTTAGAAATTATGTGCCATTTCTGAAAAACAGAAATGGAATGCATGCTAGTGGTGGAGTAGCTACTTTCATTCGAAATGACACTGAAGCAAAAATCATTCCACTTATTACAAACCTGGAAGCTGTGGCTGTGTCAATTACCTACAGAAAAAACATCAATGTTTGTAATATATACTTACCGCATCCTAACCAAGACGACATAAATGAACTAACAGCACTCATAGAAAAATTACCCCATCCCAAAGTAATTCTAGGCGATTTTAACTGCCATCACCCAGCGTGGGGTAGCCAAAAAATCGATAAATGTGGCAACTTTCTACACAGTCTGATAAATAAATCAAATTTAATCTTATTAAACACTGGAAAGCCAACAAGATTCAATTCATATAACGGATCATTCTCTGCAATTGACCTGACTCTGTGTAGCCCATCACTAGCACACATGTTTCAATGGAACACAGCAAAAACTCTGCACGACAGTGACCACTTCCCCTTACTTATTTCAATCGAGACAAACCAACCTCTTAATCCGAATGTATATCAAAGATGGAAAATAAAATCAGCAAACTGGGAACTTTTTCAAAAAGACTTGGAAGATGAGATGGAAAATTATGAGATATCAAATGACATTCACAAAACCGTCACGGACTTTAACAACATTATCTTAAATTGTGCATCTACATCTGTAGGAAAAACTAAACAGTGTAAAAGGCAACCGGTACCCTGGTGGAATCAAGAAATCTCTCGAGCCTTGGCTGCTAGCAAGCACGCCTTTAATGTTTTTAAGAGACACAAAACAGAGGAAAACCTAATAAAATTTAAGAGATTGAGAGCTAGTACACGATTCTTAATAAAAAAGAGTAAGAAGGAGACCTGGATTGAATATGTTAGAAGCATTAACACATCCACACCAGCAAATATAATCTGGAACAAAATAAAGAAAATAAAAGGATCAAGTTTACCTTACTCAATAAATGCACTTTCATATAACAACCAAATCATCTCTTGTAGAAACGAAATTCCTGAAATTCTAGTGGACGTATTTCAAAAAAACTCTAGCGATTCTGTACTAGATCCGATCTTTTCTACACATAAGACTACCACAGAATTTGTAGATATCAAAATTCGCAACCAGATCTCTCCCATAAATGTACCCATAACTTTGCAAGAATTAGATTTTTCTCTTTTAAACTTAAAAACCACATCTCCAGGTCCTGATGATATTCCATCGATATTTTTAAAAAATCTACCCAAAAAATGCAAAAAGATACTTTTAGACATCTTTAATCACATCTTTTTAAATCATTACTTTCCTGATAATTGGACCAAAGCTATTATAATCCCAATTTATAAACAACACAATCCAAAAGATTGTCCCACATCTTACCGTCCTATTTCCCTCACCTGTAGCATGTGTAAACTTCTCGAGAAAATTTTAAATTACAGGCTTACATGGTATCTAGAAAATGAAAATCTCCTGACCACAGTTCAAAGTGGTTTTCGACGAGGAAGATCTGCTAACGACAACTTAGTGGCACTTGAGTCAACCATTCATGATGCATTCTTACTAGATCAGAAAGTTATAGCAGTCTTTTTTGATGTGAATAAAGCTTTCGACACAACATGGAGATACCTCATATTAAATAAACTTGATAAATGGGGAATTCAAGGACATATGCTTGCGTTTATAAAAAACTTTCTGAATAAAAGAGAAATACAAGTAAGAGTAAATGGATACACCTCTACCACTAGAATACTCGACAACGGTGTTCCACAAGGTTCTATTTTAAGCCCAACTTTATTTTTAATTGCATTTAACGATGTAATAAATACAATTAAGCCTCCTATAAAAGCAAACTTATACGCTGATGATTTAGTTGTGTATATTAAATGCAAAAATATTACATCTGGGGCTAAAATACTACAGAACCTTATATACAAAATCGAAGAATGGTCTTCCAAAACAGGCTTCCTCTTTTCAACTAATAAGACACATTACACAGTTTTCAGCAAACGCAAGAATACCATTCCTGTTTCGTTAATATTTAACGGTCAAAATATATCTCATTCAGAGGAATCGAATTTTTTGGGCCTAACGTTTGATTACAAATTAAACTGGAAAACACACATTACGACTTTACAACTAACTTGTCAAAATAGAATAAACTTGCTGAAAATTCTATCCAATAATATATGGGGAGCTGATTCTAGTATTCTGCTTAACCTCTACAAATCAATTATTCGCAGTAAACTAGACTACGGTGCAATATGCTACGATACAGCAAATAAAACGTTTCTAAAAAACCTTAACACAATTCAAACAACAGCTCTAAGATTAGCCGTCGGTGCCTTCAGAACCAGTCCTGTAAGCAGCTTACAAGTAATATCAAGAGAACCCCCTCTACATTTAAGACGACATCTGATTAGTTTAAATTATGCAGCAAGAATATCTTCCAATAAAAAGCACCCATTATATTCTGAGATTATTAACGCGCCTACATCCAATTTATATAGAAACAAACAATATAAAGACAAACCCTTTAGGGAAAGAATCAATCAAAAAGGATTCAATTGCAATGAATTCAAATTATCCATAACTACAAAATTAGACTTTCCTCCATGGCTTACCCCCTTACCTATCACCGATTTAACTTTAACACAGTATCCAAAAAATACCACAAATCCTAACCTTATCATTAACGCATTCAAAGAAATTATGGAGAAGTATCCAAATCACCACATAATATACACAGATGCATCAAAAACTGAAAGTGGCCATGCTGCAGCCCTCACAAATAAAAATTACAAATATGCCATTAGAATTCCACAGCATTGCAGCATTTACACCGGAGAAACCACAGCGATATTAGAAGCTATCAAGAAATCCTCTTCAACGACTGAAAATAATATTTTAATCATCACAGATTCACTGAGCGCAATTCATGGAATTAATCAACTTTACCCTAGCCATCCTATTGCACAAAACATAAGAAATGAACTTAATGCACTACACCATATAAATAAAAAGGTTACATTTATCTGGATACCTTCACACATTGGCATTAAAGGCAACGAGGAAGTTGATCAATTAGCATTAAAATCCATCAGAAATGAAAATGTTCCAGAAATTACTAAATATCCCCACACCGACCATAAACGACAGTCCATGAGTCATATAATAAATTTATGGCAAGCAACCTGGGATGCAACAGACTCTAAGTTGAAAACAATAAAGCCCCGAGTAGACTCTAGCCTACCACAACAAGGAAAAAGAAGAGATCAAGTAATCGTAAATCGTCTTCGAATCGGCCACACAAGACTAACACACCAACACCTTCTAAATAAAGAACCAGCTCCAATTTGTACCTACTGCTCTACTCAACTCACGGTGAAGCATCTGATAGTCGACTGTCCGCAATTCCAACCTCAGAGAACATGCCGAGGAATTAGTGGAAACCTGAAAAGTGCGCTTACGACAAATATCTCGGATTTATTGCAGTTTCTAAAAGACATAAACATTTATAATAAACTTTAATTTAACAAATTGTACTACTGTATATGTCCCCCCACTAATAACCCTTGGTGGTTGATGTGGGTTTTGTATGTTTAAATAAAAAAAAAAAAAAAAAATAATGTGGTATATATATATATATATATATATATATATATATATATATATATATATATATGTTTTTTTCATATTCATTTTTAGGCCGACGTATTGGGAGCTGGCTGCTAGTTCCCCCAACATAATTTGCAGTTCCTCGAATGTGCTCGCTATAATCACTATGTCGTCAGCGAATCTGAGGTGGTTTAACTTGTTGCCATTAACGTTAATGCCATAGGTTGACCACTTTGTAGTTTTGAAGACGTCTTCTAGAACTAGGTTGAAAAGCTTTGGCGATATTACGTCTCCTTGTCTCACTCCTCTCTTAATGAGGATGGGATTTGTATTTTCGTCTAGTTGTACTATCATAGTTGCATTTTCATATATATTATGCATTAGTTGCCTATATCTCGAGTCTATTCTATAATTATTAATAGCTTGTTCTATGGCCCACATCTCGATACTTACATTTAAATTTTGAACCTCCTGAAAACGGTTTGTTGCAGCAATTGCAGTGAAATGGTGATTACTTAAAATTTCCATCATAATAAAAGGTTCAGCTCTTGGTGAGGTAACTCTTCTAGGGCCGGAACCAGAAGTACCAGTTTAATTAAATGTTTTGAACTTAGAAGAAGACTACAGAACGTCTACAGAAATAACACTATATAAACGTCAAAACTATCAAAAACAGGTATACATGATCGCAATAAATATTTAAATTGAGACGCAATATGAAACAGTTCATAAAAGTTCCAATGAATTTTTATTTTCGGAAATTTATAGGGTGGTCACTTTTTTGCCGTTCAGTGTAGATCTTGGTGAATCATATTAGTAAAAAATATGTAGTGAGTTTTACAATTTAGTATCATATTTATCAATCAAAAAATAGACCTATTTCTTTTTTTATCTAATAGTTTGTCTTTCCATAGATGATGTTTTTTCACATTCTTTTCTGTCTCAAAATGTTGAGACTTTTACTATGCCTACAATATTTTCTTGTCTTCCTTTTCCTACTTTTGCATTAAAGTTTAAAAGAAAAGTAGCTTAAATCATCTTAAATCCATATTCAATGAAAAATGTGTGATTTTAGAAATACTTCTCAAACGTAAGTAATAAAACCCTGTATTTTATATAAAAAATTAAATTTTTATTTTTTGAGTTACCTTCTCAGTATAGACAGTAATTCTCATCTAATTAATTTGACTGAGATATCTTTATCTCGACCCCGGCAGGAATGTCCTTGCCCTTGGAAGGGTCGCGGCCCAGAGCTTCCGCTGCTTTTCTTAGTGGCTTCTTACTACCAACACGTCTACAACCTGTCCACATAAATCTGTCATCGAGTGACACTTACATCGGGCACCCCACTCAAAGCCACTGATGGTGCAAGCTGGCTGCGAGTCTCTCTCCGGGACGGGCTGCCAGCCAGTGCCCCGGGACCTGGGGGTGGGATCGGAATTGTTTTGATGTAAAGCAAATTCTTTCATTCTAGTTAGTTGTATTGGCGGGAGATAAAAATACTAAAATTAAAGAATACGAGCCCCTTCCCATATCAGTTGGTCAAACGTTATATTGATAAGAAGATTAATGTTTAGGCAACAAAAATAACAACATTTTTGAATTCCTCAATTACAGAAAATATTCTGTAACGTAATGAAAACATAACTGATTAAACAGATTAATAATAAATTTTAAAAAATGCATAGAATATGTAATAAAAAAATGTGAAAGTTTACCACTGAGTTACATCCCCTTTATTTTTAATGACATTCGCAATTCTTAGAGACATATAAGACTGTTCTAAATTATTCAAATATTTATCCGTATTTACAATCTCATCAATAAAATATATCTTTCCCACTCACGTAATAACGCGACTCCTACTGTTTCCAACACACACTTCAAATCTGGATTCATCACTCCATTGTATTGAATCCTATTGCGACTGACTTTATGCTCTCTTGACCATTTTAGTCTATCTTTCTTTTGTTGTAATATTAAAACTGGCTTTGTCTTAGCCTAACATAAAATGAAATTTATTAAAAACAATTCATACTAACTTTTTTAACTATAAAACTTCCTTTGTAAGTACCCAATCCTAATTTGTGGGCCTCACCCAAAAGTATCTTCCAATAACTCCTCTCCATAAAATACTTAACTGCACATAATTTTCTAGTCGATTTTTCACTATAATACGTCCTAATGCCCTTCGATCTGCTTCGGTTATTTTACTTTTTTGTACATTTATAGGTTTTGCGACGACCGAATATATTCAATATTTTATAGAAACCCTTATGAAAACCTGTATGTGAACTTTTATGAAAACATATATGTTTGGGAACTGACTGTGGGTATAAAAATGAATTTGTTCTACAAACATATTTATTTCTGTATAGGAAAACTACAAGCACTTTTAAAATTATTACATGACTAGAGCACTTACCATAACCGATGGTACTCCTCCATTCTTTCCGATTTTGTGCTCTGTGTTTCCAATTTTTGGTGATACACATGATGTCGTCAGCCCAACGAGTTAGTGATCTTCCTCTACTACATCTGTCTGCTTTTGGCCTCCAATTTGTGATTTTACTTGTCCATCGAGAGTCATGCATTCTCGCTACATGGCTTGTCCAATTCCATTTTACTTCCGCTATGCATTCCACCTTCAGACCTTACGATAGTAAACGACCAAGAGGAAGACCACAGATGAGATGGGTTGGTGACATTAAAAGAATAGCCTGAACAAATTGGAAATATGTTGCTCAGGATAGAGACCGATGGAAGGAGTCGGGAGAGGCCTATGTCCAAACATGGACGACAGAAGGCTAAGAAGAAGATGCATTCCACAACATCAGCAATACTCATCCTTCTTCGCAGATCTTCGTTTCTTATTCGGTCTCGCAACGTCACTCCCATCATAAATCATTCCATTCGTCTCTGTGCCACTCTCAATTTCAAAGCCGTAGTCTTGGTTACAGTCATATTTTCCGCTCCATAGGTCATGACCGGTAATACGCATTGGTCAAATACTCTCCTTTTGAGGCTAATTGGTATGTTGCCGTAAGTTTTCCAAAGGCTGCCCACGCTAAAGTAATTCGTCTTTGGAATTCGCATGTTTGGTTATCCCGATTTAAATTTCATGACCCAAACACGTATATTTCTCCACCAGTTCTACCACTTTGTCTTGAATAATTAAATGGTTATTGGAGACCATATTTGTCATAAATTTAGTTTTGGTCAAGTTTATTTTAAGGCCCACCTTCGAACATGCAAAGTTCAATTGATTTAAATGAATGAATGAAAATGAATTAGAAACTAAACTTCTTCTTATGGTGCCTATCCGGTACGGATGTTGGACACTAACATGGCTATTCTGATTTTGTTGACTGCTGCCCTGAAAAGTCCGGTAGTGCTTAAGTTAAACCATTTTCGCAGGTTATGCAGCCAGGATATTCTTCTTCGTCCTGCACCTCTTTTCCCATGCACTTTACATTGAAATATGGGTCGAAGTAGGTCATATCGTTGTTCATTGCGCATTATATGACCCAGGTATTCCAGTTTGCGACGTTTTATGGTAACGACTAGTTCGCGCTCTTTACCTCTATGTAATACTTCTTCGTTGGTAACTTTGTCTATCCAGGAAATCCTCAACATGCGTCTATATCACCACATCTTAAATGCTTCGACATCTGAACTAACTAGGGTTAAATACATCGATTAGATTCAATATAATGGTCGGCCAGCTAGTAAATTAACATATAGTAACACGTTCTTTTAATTGAAGCTTTTGATGTAAAGATATTTTAAAATTTTCATTTTTTTAGAATGTTATTTAGAAATGGTTATATATTTCTGCTACCAGCTTCTAATTTAAGCTTTTCTTTACAGTCAGTTTAAGTTCTTTTAGTAATCAAAAACGATAAATAGTATTGTACATAAAGAGTGTAACGATGACACTGTCAGCACTTGCTGGCAGCTGGTCCTGTATACCCGCACTACCATCACCAACCTACCACTACCATAGATGCACGCTAGAGATGGAATACTGGCCAAAAATATTAAACGGCAACGACAGAGAACTAAGTTCGATCCAAACTATTGATCTGGTAAAAACTTCAACCTGTGACTATGAGTACTGATCACAAGCCACCGCCATTTCCCGTCACTGAGGATCGAGTATCGAACGACCGCTTCCACCTCGCCTCTCTCCTAGGCGGAGTATTGATCGGTTGTTCCAACGGTCTATGGCTATTGACTGAGAATCGTCCTTTGTCTTACCTATTCAAACGCCGTTTGTTTTTTATTTACCGGCATCGACGTCGAACTACAAACCGTCGATTTTATTTATGAAGATTCGTCTTTTTATTTTTATTGTACATATTGTATAGAAATAAATTTTATTTTTAGTATTAATTTGAGTACACCTTTATTTAAATTAAACTTGTGTTTTACTGAGTCTGGTGTCTAATAGAGCTATGTGTCCCACAACAGACATCATTTCCTGGAATAAATTTGACTATTTGTATAAAATATTCTTCAAAAACATCTTTAGATTTTTTTTCGTCGTAAACCTTAACTGAAATGCTAGTAAACTAATTTTAACAAATAATTGTCACATCAATCACGTACTATTGTTACTATTTATTCAACTTATTGCCTATTTAAGCTTTTTAATGGGTAAATGTAAATAATTCACTGTTAAGTAAATCTAAGGTAACCAATATTAACTCTTTCACTTGTAATTAAACTTATATCAGCCGAGTAAATTTGTTTATACAAGTTTACACCAATTATAAAGATCCCCATCGTTCTAGACAGTAAAATTCATGAAAATCCACCCAAATTTAAGTCGTCAGATAATTTGTCCGAAAGCAAATCCATTGCGCTTCAGCTTGGTCTGGGACATAAAACGGACTTTCGGTACAACAAACCCATAGTCGTAGTCGTAGATCTCGTCCGAAATGGCTTGCATGCTATTCCACTACCGACGGAGCAAACTAAAGCAAAGCAATGCCAGTGGCAACTTGATGCAAACAGGCAACTGAAAGACGTCGTAGCCGACGTCAACGGCATCATATCCATCGACGTCCCGTCTTTGACTACACTGTCAAAAAAGAAAAAGGAAAATATCTTCCAAGTTTAATAATAGCTTCAATATTTAGTAAATAACTTTATAAAAAATCCAAAAAGTTCTTACTGGAGAGAGGTTAGACAATAGAATACTAAATCATACAAGTTCTTTACAGTATTCCTAGACTATTCCAAGTTTTTGGATTTGTGATGAAATTTCTAAACCTTTTGTTTCAGCGATGTTTTGAGTTGAAATTGAGAATCAGCAATTAAATGGTTGTGGTAAAAGTGGATGTAAGTACCTGGATAAATGACAACTCCTTTAATACTATTCTGATATCCCTGGTTGACAAACATGTAGTCTATCTGGTTTGGTAGGATGTCAATATTATTATTATCTTAAGGAATTTTCACGTCTATATTCGCCACAGGTAAATCTTATACAATATATTTTTTGACCACGTTCTCGTCTCTAAACATTTGAAGAAGTAGTTTCCCGCGTCCATTTTTAACCAACACTTAGTGTGGAAGCATCTACTTCATCATCACCAATTTGCCTTTTTGAATTTTAGTATTGAAGTCACGGAGAATCATAGTAATTCCTTGACGCTTTAGACTTGTATTTCTACGTATAAATCTAGAATTTTTCAGCATTGTTAATTTGTTAATCAGCTTTAACACTGGTCTCTTTTTCTTGTCGTTTCTAACAATTTTTCTTCATTAGTTTATATCATCAGCTGATGCGGGAGCTTCGCAGAATGAGTTTTTAATTTGTTCAGACTGTCTAGTTGGACCAAACTATCTTCACCTCTGCGAACCAGGTGACTGAACAATTGCAGAACGTTGAAGACATATTGTAAACAGCCTTTTTTTATTTTGGAGTTGGTTTAGAATGGAAACCTTTGTACTATGAGCTGTCCAAGGTATGCGCCGCATTCTTCTTCAACACCACATTTCAAAGGCATCACTTTTTTGGCGTTAGCGTCCCCGAAGAGTCCAACAGTTAACAGTGATAGATAAACTAAAAGACCATTTTGATAAGAATTTCGGAATCCATTAAAATTGCGCAAAATAGCAATATCTGGATGCGTATAAGAAATATTTATGTATATACAGCAGTGGACACTAGAGAATTGAGAATAATAATAATCCTAGTGTTTTATTTTTTTGCTACAATGTTGACTTGCCGATATACTTGGAGTATTTTTACAATGTAGAGTGATCCTACGGCACAATTCCATCTCTCGCTCCTTAACAGCGCTCACTGCGAAAGCATGCACGCGATATATGGGGGGACATTACGTCAAGGGGAATAGATGTATAAAATAAATATCGGTGCTGTATGCGCTAGACGAGAGCCATGATTCCGAAATCGCTTAAATCAACTTGACTGTTTTCGGGAGGAGAAAAGGAGATCGGGGGATAAACGGTTACTTCGCTAACTTTACAGAATTTTTTTTTAAATTGTTATATTTAATTTATTCTTGATAAGGTTTGCTTATATATAACAATATAAAAAATACATTATTTTTAAACAAAGATTCAGATAAAGACACTTGTATGACAGGTTTTTCAATACAGTACGTCCAATTTGTATCTTTTTTATTTTATTCTAAATATTAAAGTACACCTTAAATCTCTTAGCGTCATTACTGTATAGGGGAGAGGTGTACAAAATGACATAAGTAGTTTTGTTCCATCCATCCGTAACTTACATCACGTATCTGTGGTTCTTAAATTATCGAAACTAATAAACATTTTTAGCAAAAAATCTATAGAAAAAAAATATTTAACTGCGATCAATCACAATCCGTTTTGTCCATATGCTTTGGATGAAATGACATATTGCTAATTGACAAAATGATATGCATTTAATAGCTAAAAAATTATTGGCATAATTTGCAAATATTGCGCTTATTTCTAAACACCACCACCAGTCTTCTCCGGGCTCAGATCTTAAATAAAGATCGTTACAGTAGATCCAAGCACAGTCCTCTTCATCGTCATGAGAAAAACCTTCCTTATCATTTTCTTCGAAAAACTTTTTGATGGTTGTGCATTTTTTCTTTGTTTGTGGAGCTTTGGGCTCATTTTTAGATTTTATTTCCAATATATAAGGAATACAAGTCAAAACCAACGAGCTCATACGAATTTATAGTTTTGGTTATGGTTCATTGGTAGCAGCAACAGTTAAAACAACTTCTAGACCGGAGTTTTTGTTGGTACCAGAGATGAATTTTTAGCTTGTAGGTCGGTAAGTACTGTTAATTCGGCTGCACTAATCTCTTCAGATATCGTATCATGGGACCATGGCTAAACGAGACGTAACGCAGCACCCACAGCGACCTAAAACGTATTTGTTACAGGAACTGAATCATCTGTTTGTTTTAAAAGTTGTGTCAAACCATGTTCAGAATCGGCAGAGCTCATTACTTTTTCAGGCTGAGAAGTCTATTCACTGGAGTTTTCGTTGACGCTGTTAACTAAGAAGACGAACTAAATAAACACGTCAGAAAATTCGACAGATTATAGGATACCGCTATAGCAAAATTCAGCTTGTTCGTCTCGTTTTTAGACATCAAATCTATAACGGCTAAACTACATCGGAAAATCTCCGAAAAAAAATTATTTTGAGAACATTCTCCGAAGAAGAAATCGAAACGTCAAAATAAACGTATTCTTAACTGAAAGTGTGGTTAGTTATTTACATCGATCGATTTAATTTTTTAAACAAGAAAAATTTTTTCGTTACTGGATTCAGAATTTCTTTTTTTCTCATAGTCAAATCATTTAAAATTGACTTAGAAATTAATTACTATTTAACTGGGAATAAGCCACAATTAAAGATAAAAATGCGTTTATTGACGTTTCAATTTCCACTTCGGAAATCGTTCTCAAAATACAAACAGTAAATTAAACAAATTTTGTTTTTTGTTACATAGTGAAAAAGTCTTCTCATAATTTAATTTTATCTGACTGATTTATATTGACAATTCAGACATACATTATGCATTTTAAAGTAGACGACTTTAAAATGATATTGCCTATATTGTTGAGTTGCGCTCCTGGGACTACTTATAAGATAGTTCATTCGATTACATGAAATCAATTTTAACTTGAGAATATCCGTCAGAACAAAATCATAGCATGTATTTCGTCTTTAAAAAGACAAACACATGACATAATGACAGTAAAATTCTCCTGTTAGTGATTCCATAGTAAATTATGAGGGAAAACCAGGAAAAAACCTCATAATACTATCCCGACATGGTAAGTATTTGTTCGTGCATTTAGTTTACCTTTAATAAACACCAAAATTCTGATTTTATATGTTTCGTTATTTAAAAAACATAAATGATGTATTCTCTATATGTTACTGACTTACTAATACTGGTATTTTCTTATTAACAACTTCCTCTTTAAATATTGGTAAACAGATCCTACTACATTCTGCCGAGGAATTTGCGACACAATTGGCCTCATTTAGCATAATTAGAGCCGCTTCTTTGATTTTTCTTTTTTTACCGTCCGTTTCTTTTAGGCCTACATTTTAATTATTCCATTGAACCCTATGTTCATTATCCCATGCGTGTTTACATATTTGAGATCTATCAAATTCTCTATTTTTAATATAAGATTCTTCTTCTTCAAGTTCCACT
Source organism: Diabrotica balteata (assembly GCA_918026665.1). NCBI lineage: Eukaryota > Metazoa > Arthropoda > Insecta > Coleoptera > Chrysomelidae > Diabrotica > Diabrotica balteata. Next base: position 7,191,175 of record OU898280.1, read on the forward strand.
CCTATCGGAGATTGGAAATCATTCTGGCAATTATAATTTTATTGGTTACTCGCCTGAATAGTTCAATTGAACTGCATCCAAACCACTCACGGAGATTGCGTAGCCACGAGATTTTACGTCTTCCTACGCTTCTTCTACCTTTGATTTTACCCTGCATTATATTCCTTAGTAGTTCGTACTTTTCACCTCTCATGATGTGCCCCAAGTATTCCAATTTCCTGATCTTTATGGAATTTAAAACTTCGCATTGTTTTCCTAGTTGTTCGAGAACTTGTTCGTTTGTTTTGCGATCCATCCATGATATTTTCAAAATGCGTCGGTAACACCACATTTCGAATGCTTCTAGGTTTTTAATGTTGGATTTTTTAAGTGTCCAAGCTTCAACTCCATACAAAAGGGTAGAGAAAATATAACATCGAAGCATTCTTATCCGGAGCGATATATTGATATCGCGATTACAAAAAAGTTTTCTCATTCTATTAAAAGTTGACCGCGCAATTTCAATGCGGCATCTTATTTCTTTTGTCTGATCAGTACCTTCTGTGATCCATGCTCCAAGGTATTTCCAAGGTATGCTCCAATAAGATTGATGTTCACTTATTCTAATATTTAATGGCCTTGATGTTTCACCTAAATAAAACTGATCGCATTCACAAGGTATTTTATAAATGCAATTCTTTGTTCTTTATTGTTCATTGCTAGGTTTGGTTTTGGACAAAATAGATCTCAACGTGTTTGTTTTTTGTAATGTTGTTGAAATGTTGAATTTATTTCCTATCCTTTTAAGTTTATCTGATAATCCTTTTATGTACGGTATTGTTATTTTCGTCGTATTATTTCTTGTGTATGCTGTAGGATCTTGTTTTAAGTTTTAAGTTTAAGTTTAAGTTTAAATTCTATTCGATCGATTGTTGAAAATTCCTTATTTGTAAACGATAAAGGATAATCATTTTTTAATAAAACAGATGTTAACAAATGTTTCTCCTCCAAGAACCAATTTTCGTTAGAACAAGTAATTTTGGCTCTATCGTAGAAGGATTTAATTATTCCCTTTTTTACATTAATATTGTGATTTGATTTGAAATTTAAATATCTATTGGTGTGTTTTTTAAAGACGAATTACATGCTATGATTTTTTTATGACGGATATTCTCAAGTTAAAGTTGATTTAAAGTCTACTTTAAAATACATAATGTATGTCTGAATTGTCAATATAAATGAGTCAGATAAAATTAAATTATTAGAAGAATTTTTCACTATGTAACAAAAAACAAAATTTGTTTAATTTACTGTTTGTAATTTGAGAACGATTTCCGAAGTGGAAATTGAAACGTTAATAAACGTATTTTTATCTTTAATTGTGGCTTATTTCCAGTTAAATAGTAATTAATTTAAAATGCCACAAGAAAATAGCTTCAGAACAATGACTTAAAAATTGTTTTTTGTAATCTAAATGTTAAGAAATGTTTTTAACAAGCTCGTACATATATTCGCTTAACAAAGCTAACGCCGAAAGAACTTTCCTCTTTGGAAATCACACCTTTTTCCATTACCTTACAACCCGCATTCTCGAAAAGTTGACAATTTCGCACTGTACACAAAAATCACCACCGCCGACATAAATCACTTATCAGAGGCAATTCATCAGAGTGGCAGTGTCATTGTAAAAGCATGACTATGACTACTTCGCCGACCTTTCACACTGCTACGACGACGATATTTTACGAGTTTTTGACAAGTCTGATGGCGGATGGCTTTTCCTCGGACTAAACTTCGAGTGGGTCGCTGGAGGACAGACGGCTCAAATGGCACGCACACACCTGCCGATTTCGCAAGAATAAGCCCTAATTTTAAATTTTTTGTCGGTTTTATTATTCCTAGAGAGAACGATCAATAATGTTAATATTTTATCAAATCAGTAATGCTTTTCCTTGTTCTAAATTCTTGATGTATGATGTGTAATGTAGAGGAGTCAATTTTATGATCTTCTAGTTTTACGGTCACGATAAATCGTTATAAAAGGTGAAATTTTAGTGCAACATCTTCTTCTTCAGGTGCCATCTACGCTACGAAGGTTGCCAATTATCATAGCTATTTTAATTTTTGAGGCAGTCGCTCTAAATAGTTGTTTTGAGCTTCATCCAAACCATTCTCTCAGGTTCTTCAACCAGGAAATTCGTCTTCTTCCGATGCTTCTTCTGCCATCTTTCCTTGCATTATGAATCGCAGGATAGGCAAAATAGGTCCACATTTCAAAGACGTTAAGTCGTCTCATTGTGTCTAGATTTAGCGTCCATGATTCAACTCAATAGTATAGTACACTGTATACCTAACACTTTGTTAGGCGTACTTTAAGAGCTTATGTTAAATCTTTGCCACATAGGACCTGTTTCATTTTCATAAAATTAGAACGTGCTTTTTCGATTCTGACTTTGATCTCTGCAGTGTAGTCATTATTTTCTGTTATAAGTGTTCCTAGGTAAGTGTACTTTTTTACTCTTTTGATCTGCTGGCCCTCTACTATCAAGATTTCGTTAGTATTATGGTTGTTTTTACAAATTTTCATAAACTTCGTCCTTTTGATATTGAGCCGTACTCCCTACTACATATTACTATTTTACTTATGAGTCTTTTCAAGCCTTGTAAACTATCGGCTATTATTACTGTATCTGCATATCTGATGTTGTTAACTAAGACTCCATTTACTCTTATGCCGACTGTTTCATCTTCCAGAGTTTCTTGAATTTCCTCCTCAATATAAACGTTAAATAATAGAGGTGACAGTATGCAGCCTTGCCTGACTGCTCTCTTTATTTCCATTTCTTCAGATATCTCTTTTTCAAATTGGTACTATTGATCGCTGATTGTAATAAAGGTTTGTTATTAGCCTTAAATCTCTTTCATTTAGGTTTTTATTTTTTAGAATTTCCATGAGTTGGTCATGTTTTACTTTATAAAGCGCTTTATTATATAAAAGAGACGTAACGAGGAAAGTTAACATCCAAACATCTCTGTGTCAGCACTTTGAAGGAGAATAATGCCTCTATGGTACACATACCATTGCCGAACCCATATTGTGTGTCACTAATATCCAGCTCCATTTTAGAGTGGATTCTGGCGTGGATAATTTTTAACAGAATTTTTAAGGTATGTGACATTAAGCTTGTATGGTTTGATAGTCACTGCACTCTTTGGGATTTACTTTCTTTGGCAAACACACATGCCTAGAGAAATGCTGATGTCAATATTTCTCTAGGGATGATTCCCGTAGTATAGATAGCGTTGAACATTTCTACTATTCTGTCCAGGTTTTTCTCGTTGACCAGCTTTAATAGCTCGCTTGGTAATTTATCTGGACTAGCAGATTTATTGATTTTCATTGCGTTTAATGCCTGAATAACCTCTGATTTGGTTATCTCTGGGCCTACATCTCCCTTTTGGTTATCTACAAATGTAATAGCTTCTCTCTTGTCATGAAATAATTCCACGATGTACTCTTTCCATCGTCGTAGTTTTTGTTCTGTCTCCAATATAATATTTTCATTTTTGTCGAGCAATATATTTGAGGTTCTTCTATTTCTTATTCCGGCTAGTTCTTTGACTTTTTTATGTAGATTAAAAATGTCATATCTATTTTGCAGTTCTTCTATTTCTTTACATTTTTCAGAGAAGTAGGTTTCTTTAGCCTTCCTAATTTTTCTTCTTATTTGGTTTTGAAGCTGTTTATAGCGGATCGTATTTATGGTTTTGTTGTTTCTCCTTTCATTCATCAACTCTAGAATTTCCTCGGTCCTCCACTCTTTTTTCTTACATATGGTTGTTGCAAGTACTTTCTTACTTGGCTCCAATATAGAGGTTTTGAAGAATTACCACTGCTGTTCTACTTTGTAATTATTTCTTGCATGATTAGTAGGTTGTTGATTCTCATTTCTATGAGCCATGACGATTTCTAGGAATATTCTATGAGTCTTTAATGCAGTGGTTTCCCGATGCCTTCTGCATTCTTCTGCTGTTGACCAATTTATTGGTTTTTTAGCCTTTGGAGTCGATTTCCCAACTCCAGGGCAAAAGGGTGTCCTACTGCTTACCGACTTATCTGCCCAAAGCCGTTGGTCGATAAGCAGGGGATTGCTTATACCGATAATCATTCGGTGAATTACCTGTTGGTCCAAGGGAGGTATTTTATTTCTCTCCTACCCACCGGTAAACTGTGTCGAGATTTCCCTATCCGCCATCTGGAGACGCGCTCTCTAGGAGTTACAGGTTCTCCCGAGAGTGTATTGCAACAGTGGTTGATAATTTCATTCTGGTACAGAATATCCAAATAATTAGACAATTATATTTTCCATGCTTATTATTCTTGTAGTTTCTTCTTCTATCGGACGTTGGCTATCATCACAGCTATCCGTACCCTATAGGCGGCTGCTTTTCAGAGGCTACTGATTTTACGGTCTTTGCATTTCTAATTGCCTGTTCTAATTAGCACAATATTATTTTCGGTCCTGTTTGTTCTTGTGATTCTTCTTGTATCATTCTATCATAGTCGAATAGTTTCATTATGTATTCATTCCAAAATAATAGTTTATCTTTAATGTCTACAATGAGTTTACCATTATCATCTTTGAGTATCCCATAGTGTGCTAGCTTTTTGGTATTTGTTAGTTCTTTTATTTTTTTATGTACATTAAAGCTGTCGTATTTTCTGTCATACCTTGACCTATTTTATCACTACTTTAATTCTATTTTGTAGTTCTTGATATGTTGGCTCATTTCTCCCTTTGGCTTTTCTCCTCCCTTCCATTAATGCTAGAATTTCTGAAGTCATCCACTTCTGATTTTTATTTGTCTTTTTAGGCTTTAAATTTTCTTTAACAGCCTTTAGTAATGCCTTCTAAATATTGCTCTACTTTTCATTGATCTTCTTTTCATCTTCGGATGTTCAGATTTGTTCTCCTACTTCTGTTAGATTTAAGTCGACTAGTAGGATCACTTTTTGATGTATTTCCCTTTTTCTTAATTTTGTATAATCAAACGTTGGTATATTTTTAAGTATTAAAATCTTTTTGAGTTTCACGTGCATTCTAGCTATCAGCGGGTTATGGTCTGAGTTGACATCTGCTCTGTGGTATGCTTTTACTGCTTTAATTGAATTTTTGTGTCTATTTTTGACTAATATATAGTCTATTTGATTTCTGACTATGCTGTCTTTGCTGTCTGCAGCAATTTCATTGTTGTCTTCATGCTTGAAAAATATGAATTCTAAAAAGTGACTAATGAACTAAAACTTCTTAATCTTGCCCATATTCCACTACGATCATTAGTATCTCCAGATTTTCCACCAATATCTACTAAACTGTACCGTCCACATATATAAAGTTATTACCATCTACCTTTCTCTATTAAAATATCTACCACATCATTATTAGCGAGTTTAAACAAGAACTCCCAGATACAATTACTTTCATATCATCTCAATTACCATCACTTTAAGATAAGCCATCTATGATCTAAAAAGAAACTTTTTCGGCTGTCTCTAATGTAGGATTTCTTTAACGTTTGTTTCCTTCATGCTGTGACTGACAGTTGACGACCAAGAGATGACATAACTTCCAATTTATTTGATAAGTCATCTGTATTATTCGAATAATGATCCGGCATCGATATTAACAAAGAAAAGAAATATACTTGCCATCAACAACGCATAAATAACCGCATCAATCAATCGATAGCAAGGACGGAGAGATATGGTAGTATAAAAAGGAGTTTTAGATATTTCTATTTTCTATATACGGTGTGCTTGATTAATGTTATTAAATTCAATAGATTTGCTATATTAATATATACCGATAAAAGTTAATAGCAAGAATTGTAGGCAACTTTGACATTCATATTACAAAATTATTTAGAATGTTACAGGGTGTTGGATAACAGTGGCAGACAAAACTTATATTTTTTTTAATGAAAAACCCTGTATCGTATTTTATATTCGAATTTTTTTCACATTCCCATCAGAACAATATAAAGTTTTGTTATTTTATATAGGGTATCCAGCATATCCAACATATCCAGCTTCTTCAATTTTTTTTCAACAGCGTCCGTCCAGCAAAGAATCTTGTTTGATGAAATCTGTCTTCTTGGTTTCCTGGGTAAAGTTTCATAACCTTGTGGAACTATGGAATTTTTGTATGTGACCTGCAAAAGGGTATGTCACAATTTTTGCTCATGGACAGCTGTGATGTATCAACCATGCAGGGTCATTAGCGTATTTATTAGCATATTTTTTAAGTATCTGTTTTTTCTTCTAGGTCATCTTTTGAAAAGTCGGGTATGTGATACTCTCGTCGTTTACTGTTATTTTTGAGACACGGTATTAAACAATGTTTTACCATTAGAACACTGTTGCATACTTCACTAGTGAATCTGGTTTTTTATTGGGGCTAATATAAGTATTGTAAATTACAACCAAATTTAGAATCAAAGAAAACTTCCATACTGGTTTGAAGAACGAAATAGAATACGAAATAAAAAGAAAAGAGACCAATTATTAAAAAATTTTAAATATAAAGAATATAACGAATAAAATAATCTCAAGTCTCAAGGTAAAGTACAAAAAATGATATGTCGGAAGAAAAATGAAGCATGGCAACAAAAGTGTAACATAATAAATTTACATCTAGGAGGACGAAGAAGCACAGAAAGTTGGAGAGTCTTAAAATCTTAGATCTCTTATCTAAAACAAATAATAAGAGAGACATGGTGTCAACAATATCAATGGACGACTGGGACCAATATTGTGAGAAACTTTAAGGGGAAGATAGACCACAATTTTATATATAACTTCGCCCATATGAATAGCAACGAAAGAAGTGGAAGATGTATGTAGATCTCTAAAAAATAACAAAACACCGGGTCCAGGTAACATCCCTGCAGAGATAATTAAACACAGTATTCTTCTTCTTGATGTGCCTGTCCGTTACTAATGTTGGCGATCATCATCAATGCAATGAATGGTCAATCTTTATCTTATCTGCAGCACAGATGTTGTATTGAACTAGATTCTGAGGTTCTTCAAATATTTTTCCTTGCAGGATGGCTTGTAAACACGGTATAACCATACTATATACAAGTTTAGCCAAAACTGCATTAATGGAATGACAACCCAAGAGGAGTGAAAGATATCATTCATATTTACTATACACAAAAACGGCAGAAGTAATGAATGTGACAATTACATAGGCATTGCCGTGACAAACTCGGTCAGTAGATTATAGGGAAAAGTAATTAAAAACAGAATAGAAAGCGAATATAAAGACTTAGAAGCTGAGGAACAGGCACGATTTAGGGCAGGTACATCTACTTTTGACCATTTGTTTTGCATTACACAGATTATTGAAGAGAAAAAAGCCGTAAATCAAAACGTACATTTATTGTATTGTATTATTGTATTATTATATTGTATTGTATTGTGTACCCACGAAAGGCTTATGATAGCGTACCATATTATAAATTATGGGAAGCATTAGAGAAAACAAACATAAGCATGAATTTAATACATGCGGCGAAGCAACTGCACGCTAATGCTAACTCAAAAGTAAAGGTTGGAAACAATCTGTCAAGTGGATTTCAAATGAATAAATGCCTTAAGCAGAGCTGCTGTCTCTTCCCTACATTATTTAAAATTTATCTAAAACAGGCTCTAAAACTGTGAAAGCGCAAATGTATGCAATGCCGATTAACAACAATAGCATATGCATTTTGTAATTTGCAGATGATCAACTAGTGATAGCCCAAGATTATGAAGATATTGAGTATATGACTCGGAAATTAATCGAGGAGTATAAAAAATGTGGATTTAAAATCAATATCCAACAAACCGAGTATATGTGTATCGGCGAGAACAGGACCTCATACTAGAAGATGGAGAAGTTATTAAACATTGCAACACATATAAATATTTAGGTATGATCATCAGAAAAGAAGGCAACGTAGACGACACAATTATGTAGAAAAACAACCAAGCAAGAAAAGCAGTTTCCCTTTTCAATAGTATCCTTTGAGATCAATCTCTAATAATAACAAGCACAAGATATATAATACAATCATTACAAGTATAATTTCCTACAGTAGTGAGATCTGGCAAATGAAGGAAAGATACAAGAGAAAACTTAAGGCAACGGAAATGGATTTCTGGAGACGTTCAGCTGGAAAATCTAGACTAGAAAAAGTAACGAACAACAGAATAAGAAAAATTATAAAAGTAAAACATACAATAGTATGAGATATTGGTACCCAACAACTCAAAGGGTACGATCATGTACAGAGAATGTCAGAAAAACGTCTCCCAAAATAAGTCTTAATGTGGACACCTCGCAGTAGAAAGAAAAAAGAGAAAGATCCCGCCTTAGTTGGAGAGAAGGCATTAATAGAGAAATGAAAGACAGAGGTATAGAAGAAGACTTATGGATGAATCGAGAGGAGTAACAACTGGGTATAGGGAGATGTAGGAGAACGTTTTAAACCGATCTATATATAATTTAAAAAAGAAATTGTGTCTGTGACTCTAATTCCAATTGCCTCGGTGGTTGTTGTGAGTTTTATTGGTTAAGCATCAAAGTTATCTTTTATGTAAATTGATACCCTATAGCGAAGAAACAATTCAAGTTCTTTAAGTTATCAGCTTTGTTGTTCTTGAAGTTCTTCTTTTTCTTAGGATGCCTGTCCGTTCCGAACGTTGGCGATCATTCTGGCTATGATGATTTTGTTGGTTGCTATACGAAATAGCTGTGTTGAGGTCTTTCTATACCATGCTCTCAGGTTAGCAAGTCAGGATATTCTTCTTCGTCCTGGGGCTCTTTTTCCTTCAATTTTACCCTGCAAAATGCATTGGAGTAGCTCGTATCTGCCTTGATTTCTCATTATATGTCCCATTTTTGAAGTTGGTTTCTTGTAAACATATCAAAGTAGGTTATGTAGGTCAAACACTTCTTTTTGGCCAAAGCTATTCTGTCCAATCAGTCTTTGTTCTATACTTTGTTAAAATAATCTATGAGTCCCAGAGTTTTTCAACTTGTCTTTTTAAACATTTTCACAGGTTGATGCTTTTTATTATATATTCTGGAAATATTTTAGCGATTTTTAATTCTGACAAGATAGTGATCTGAACAGCAATGTAAATTTCTCTATATGAAAGTACAATAGTTATAAATGTGAAGTTACTTGCATCTATAAGTATGTGGTGGGTTTTAAGTATAAAATTTCTTATTTCTTATTACAAAGTCAGTGAGTCTCAACCCATTATTGCATTTTAAATACCAACCTCCTGCTCAACAGATTCTTTTAGAAATGTCGACTCCTCCAGTTTTTACATTTAATTTACCAAAAATCATCTTAACATCATCTGATGTTGCTGTGATCTTAAAGCATTTTAAGTGTTTTTTCTTTACCCCCTTTCTTATGTTTCTATGTCTTATTTCGTTACGTTATTATTCATTTTGAACTTAGCTGCAGCAGCTGCGTCTTAAATAGTCTCTCTTCGGCATCAAAATTTTGTTTCTTTTAGCTTTGCTAACGTTCCACAGTCTCTGTAAAAGCTAAACAGCCAAGAGGCTACCTCAAACCTGATAAAAGATAGCCAGCGTGAAAGTTTAAATTCAGCGATTTTTAGGCATATTTCAAATGCCTCATATTTGTTGCCAAAATTCAAAATCAAAATTTCTTGTTATAGGTTTTAAAGATTTTATTTTCTACCAATAGAAACTCCGCATCGTCCGGCCAATGGGAGTAATAAATTTTATTGATCTCATAAGAATAGTAAAAAATATCAGAAATCACAGAATCCTTATCTAGTTGCTCTTATAACATGCGCAACAAATGTGCCAAATGTCAAAAAATAAAATAAAACAGTATATCTTAGGATATAGGAAATGAAGTAAAAAAGAGGAACAAATTATAAAATAATTTTGTCGTCTCTACAAAATTATCTTTCATAATTTTAGAAAAATGAAAAATGAATATTGTAAGGATCAAGTCAAAAACAAAATATCTACCCCACTGGTCTAGGTTATATTTTATCGATATCTCTTTATCGGGATTAAATTGATACATCAAAGATCGTTTACCGCCTGTATGTAACGTGAGCAATAATAAACATTGTTTAAATAGTCCAAAATTAGAAGGGAATACTATTGACATCGTATTGATTGATAGTTGGTTTCATATTCTCGCCCTATCTGCGAATTGTCGTGTTTTTATTGCACCACAACAGGTGTGCAAAATATCTTTCGCTGATTTAAAAAGTATTAATACCAATAATTACAATTTTAATTTATTTTTTGGATTTTATTTTTGATTTTATTATTAAGCATGACAGAAAAATGTAAGCGGTTCTGGGATAATATTTCACTTTAGTTGCATTGGAAGTTTGTTCTCAAATCATCCAAAACATGATGCTGATAGAAGCATTCAATCATTAAATGTCCGAAAATATTTTTAGGTCATAATAGGAAAAACGCCTTCTGCAATATAACAAAAATAAACCGAAATGATGACATCTCCTGAGGTAATGCATTCCAGAAGCTAACAGAGGCTCCATTCAGATTTCCGAGTTAGCAAAAATTAAAACAGTGTCTTTAGATCTTGGAAGTCTCGCAATTAAGAGCATAAAGTTGGCAGGTGCATAGTTTGGATGCTGCCAGATGACAAAAGTGGAAGGAGACTGTAAAAAAACTAGACTTAAATAAATCAAGAAGAAAATGGTGGTCCTTACTAAAAAAATTAAGAGTAGCAGACATTGAACTCAAGGAAAAGTATCAACAGAATGTCATCTCACATTTAGGCTACTTCAAGAACACCTAGAGATCGTGACCACACCACAAAAGTAAATCAAGAATTAAAAATACTAAAGTCTGCATACCCTCCTACATCTGAATACTCTAACGAGTTTATTCCAGAAGAAATCACCGCTGCAGTATCAGAAATTAAGTATAAAAAGTTCCGATAAAATTCATCCAGAGTTTTTTATCACTTAATCAGGCCTCAATTTTAACTATATTAAAACAAGGAAAGGCAAATGATTGGTCTCAAAACTACGCATTGTCTATAAACAGCTAGAACGCTTAATCTACAGCAGAATTAGTAGAAACATATTTGAAGTGATTACCGCTGAGCAAGTAGGGTTCGGGCCTAACCGCAGTTGATCAGATCCTATTACAAACAACACATATTGACGCAGGTTTTCAAAGAAAGCTATAAATATCCATTGCTTTAATTGATTTATCTTCAGCTGAATATAGCTGAATATGATACCGTTTGGTTGGAGATGAGGACTAATATAAAAATAATAATAAAAAACTACCTTGTGCCATTTCCTGTCAAAAAATAACTAAACTGATCAATAATATACTCCCCCAAACTTTTCAAGGTAGAATGTGCAAAAAAGTTAAAAAAGAAATAATTAGACTTACTCACAATCAATTTAATTTTACTACCTCAGACGACCGGTTTCGCTTTCTAAAATTTGCAAAGCATCATCAGGTCGGTGGTGCAAAGTAAATTAAATGCTGAAATTATAAAAAGCCCATATTAAGGTGCTGTCTTATAAGGATATAGATCAAAAAGTTATAGATCAAAAAAAAAGTTTTACTAATTATGCCAATATTACATGTCTGTGTTAATTAATATGCATAAATAGCAATAGCAGACAGAGTAACAACTCACAAATTGGTGAAAGAAAAAGTCTGTTGAATTGTGATACATTAGAAATAAACAAAATACTACTTACATTCCGGCACAAGAATTAATATATATTCTTATAATTACTATGTGTCGGAATGTAAGTAGTATTTTGTTTATTTCTAATGTATCACAATTCAACAGACTTTTTCTCTTACCAATTTGTGGGTTGTTACTCTGTGTGCTAATGCAATTAGTTGCTCTCTAGTTCTTCGCATTCTTCATTTATGTTTATTTTTATCATCCCTACATTTTGGTTAAATATGTATTCCTATTTCATGCCACACGCTTAATAAACTAAATAAGTGTGCTCTACTAAAATCTCCTTCCTTCTGTGTTCTTATGAAAATCTATTTTTCCTGTTTGACAAAAGATTTTACAGTACTTTGGGCTACTCTAGAGATATCAGTATACCTTTTGATTTAATTTGTTTTCTCCAATTTTCAAAATATTTAAATGATTAATATTTTGGCCGCAGAATGAAATTTTTCTGGTAAGTTTTTTCCGTTTTTCGATTTATGAAAGAATTATAGAAACTGATTTTAGTTTTCCGAAATCCGAATCCCCAGGCCATAATTCGCCGTTTCTATGTAAATACTCTGAACCGAGCAGCGAAAATCGTCCCAATAAGGCACTGTTTGTGTGTGTGTGCACCTGTACTCCCGATGTACGACCATATTTCAGCGGACGGGCACCAGTAAAACTTTGAAGGTTAAACGTCGGGCCATTTCACATGCAAAGTGCCCAGGAAGTATATACAGGAATAAACAAAGAGGTAATCCGAACAAATACGAGACAGGGCCAGGCACACTAGATATTATGTGCCGTTTGGACAGGCACCAATACGAATATTGCGAGTATCAGCATTCAAATGACGCAATTACGAAGCAAATGGGCCGGCTAAGGCTTCTCTTTACTATGCGCTCCCCTAGCCCGTTCCATTGTGTGGAATACGATCTGGAACAGGGACGGCGCCATCGTGGGAAGATATATCGATATATTCAAGTATACTTCGGCGTAAAGTGGTGGTTCTGCAACAAAGAGTATCTTAAATTTCGGTAATCTTCGTATCAAAACTTTTTATTCATTTAACTTGCAACTTTTTAGTCTTTAGAAATATGTTCCTTGTTAAAGATTAATCAACTATGTTATTTAATGAGATAATTATTTTAGCACGAAATAAGCAGAATCAATTTCACATAAACAGATATTTCAGCTAAAGATTAATAATCTGTACTGGTAAAATTATAGATAGCAGCACTAACTCATAAGGCAGAACAGAGCAAAATTACGACGAACCAGGAAAAGAAAGGATCTAACTATCATCATCATCCAGCCGAATTTTCACATCCATTGTTCGATATAGGCCTCCTTCAAACGTCTCCAGTTCTCTCTATCTCTAGCTGCTGCAATCCAGTTTGTTTCTATTCTCCTTAGGTCGTCGGTCCATCGGGTGGGTGGTCTGCCTCGACTTCGCTTGTCGGCTCTTGGTCTCCCTTGGTCTTCCTTTTCAGGTGAATTGGGATATTTGTTTTAAAAATGTCTCTCATCCGTCCATATGCCGCCCATCCCAACGTGATTCGTCTATTTAGCTCGCAGGTTTGGTTGTCTCTGGTTATTCTAATTTCATGACCCAAGTATGTGTATTTATCGATTAATTCTACCTTGTTGTTATTGATCTGTATCTCTTCGCTGGGAACCATATTGGTCATCATTTTGGTTTTCTCGAAATTTATAACCAGCCCAGTTTCTTGTAGTATGTCATTCAGTTCTTGGAGCATGTCTTTGATCTCTCCCAGATTATCTGACAGAAGCACGATATCGTCCGAAAAACGTAGATGGTTTAATCTTTCCTCATCGATGGATATTCCTTTCTGTTGCCATGTTAGTCTTTTAAATGCATACTCAAGAACGGTAATGAACAGCTTTGGTGACATGGTATCACCTTGCCTGACTTCCCTTATATGACTGAAAACTAACTATAGCAATGAATAAATTATAGGTAGACTCCTAAACAGTGCTTTTGCAACGCCTATTTGACGTTAACAAGATATTAGTTAGACAAAAAAGTCATCATCATGGCTTCTTTCATGTTCATTCATTAGATTTTGTTCTAGATTTTATTAGCTGGCAGAAATTACAGGTAATATCTACCTGAAACGATCGGTCCCCTACGATTCGAAGTTTCCAGAAACCGGTCGAATGAAGACCCGGCCAACTGACCTTCTAGTCTAGTCAAAGGGAATCGCCGGAACTCTCGAATAACGGCATGATATATAAATAGAAACCTTTTTGTAGAAAACAGTTAGTCAGAAGAATTTTAAATATAACATTAGTAAATTAGTATAAATAAACTTTAAATTAAATTGTAAGTGTTGTAAATATAGAACCTTTGATAAATAATAAAAACAATAAATTAGAATTAATAAAAATACAACAGTGGTGTTAGAAGTGAATTGTGAAAATGGCTACGATTATTGAGCTCTCAGTTACGGATTTAAGAAGACATCCTGAGGACAGAGAATAAGCTTCTACCGGAAAAAGGCTGATTTAGTCCAACGACTAAAGAACGCTTTAAAAGAAGAGGGTTTGGATCCGGAAACTTATATATTTGAAGACAAGCATGTTGCTGTCATCTCGTCGATTTCGAAATTAGAGAACAAAGTTTCTGACGATATTTCGAAAGTTTCTTCTGATATAGCCAAAGTTTCTGGTTTCTGGAGATATTTCGAAAGTTTACGGCGACATCGCTTCTTTAGAAAGCAAAGTTTCTAACGAGATTTCCTCTCTAAAAAGCAAAGTTTCTGCTAACATCTTTAAAGTCACTTCTGAGATATCTTACCTCGACGATAGAGTGTCTCCGTTAAAAAACCAAGTTGCTGCCGATATGTTGGCCTTCGAAGAAAAGATGAAAGAGATGGAAAAGAAGATGGAGGGAACAGGGACAGCAGAGAGAGGAAACAATCCAATTGCAGTAGAGACAAAAGAAGACGAGACGAAATGTAAGTTGGAAACACGGCCGAAATTTGAAGGAAGTGGAGTATCTGTTCATGGAACAGACAATCATCATGGAACAACTACATGAAACAGTTCGAATCAGCTGCAAGCGCGAATGAATGGTCTGAAAAAAAAGGCTGTAAACCTGACTATCGCTCTTCGAGGAGATGCCTTAGATGTGCTCCAGATCATATCCGTAGACGAGACGGATGATTTCGAACAACTTAAGAAGAGGTTAAATATACGATATGGCCACGAACACTTGGAGCATGTATATCAGTCGCAGCTTAAAAATCGAAGACAAAAGAAAGATGAGGCTCTTCAAGAATATGAGGTAGATATGGCCAGGTTAGGATGATATGCTTATGCAACAGCTCTCGAAGACATGATGGAAAAGTTGGCCGTTCAAACGTTTCTTGATGGTCTTCGTGATCATGAAATGTAGACAACACTACGATTAGCTCGTTACAAGACGCTGGTTAAGGTCTTATCCGCCGCCCTCGAATACGAGTCAGCTACGCAGGCCTCTGGCGGGTACAGTAAAGTTAGGACTGTAAAAGAGGAAGGAGATGAAGATAAACTTGACCAGCTCGTTAATATGATGAAAATCATGACATACAAGAAAACGAAGACCATAAGATGCTGGAATTGTGGCGAAATAGGACACGTACGAAGTTTATGTAAGCACCCTAGTACGACGCAAACCAAGAAACTCACCATCAGGAAAACTAGAACGGGTCGGCCTTAGGTGGGCAGCTTTGAAATGTCGTGATCGCAATGGTGATCGCCAACGTCGGATAATTCTGATATGGCACGCGAAGAAGAAAAATTATGTTTTATCTGTGATATTGACGATTTATATAATTTTAGTAAATTTTAATTTTTATTGTTATTATGACTTTTTTTAAGTTTTATATGCTTTGTCCATAAAATTGTACAATTTTCAGTGACACTAAAACATATTTCTTCTTCTTCTTCTTGTTCTAACAATAGACATACAAATAGGTATTTTACATTTTAAATGCAAGAAACAAATATTTTTTAAAAAACTAGTTTAACGTATTACACAATAACAAATTTTATGTAAAATCTTTATTTCAGTTGTTTTATTGTCATTTACCAAATATGAGCAGATAAAGGTCCAAAATACAAATCCACCAAACATATTTGTCCATTAATATCATATTAACTGGAACTAAAAACCGAATATCCATCAAACGACCATCTATTAAATAGTACCTCATGTTCCGGTTTGTACACAACAACGAACAACGGTCCCGAACGATAAAGTTTTTATGTACTTTTTATAGAGTGCCGAATAATCCGAGTTCGGTTCTGCGTATTCCATTCACGATGACATAAAATCGACCCACTTCTCCTGATGTTTTACTATTGCCACCGAAAGGTTACGATCCAAATTTGTATGAGGGTTGTCGGGGCTCTTTTGTCTTTATTGCCAGTAAAAGGGCAATTATTTTCTTTTTACTCAAGACCTCCATCACGCATAAAATCAATTATGGAAACACCAGTTGTTTTGTGCCGGTGGGTTGCTTCAGTAGGATTTTTGTTTGGAGTATATTGGCTACAAAAATGACCATTTTTTTAATAATTAAATGATCTAATCGAATAATCTGTAAATGTTCTAAAATTCCACTTAAAATATTTCATTATACCCCCGAAAATGAAACATTTAGAAATCTAAAAATTACTTGGTAAAATGTTTGAACTAGATTATCTGAAAGAAGTCAATAGAAAAGGCATACCGTCACGTAGGAATCGACATTTTTACTGTTTCACGATTTTTTATCAACCTTTATCATAAAAGCGACTTTTTCATTCATTTCAATATTGTGAAATAACTACGAATTGTTGATAAAAACGTTCAACCGACAGTTCCTGCCAGTGATTTCTCAGCGACAAAATTATGACAGATTCGTCACGAAGATGCCTGGTAAATCTATTGTTTGTAATGTAAACATAGCAAGAAAATAAAGAATTGAAAAAATAAGGGCTAAGTAGCATAGAGAAGATAATAATTATTCAAAATAATTATTATATATTCCAAATTTAATAAAGAATAAATTCAATACAGTAACGTATACATTTTATATTATATGCCTGGTTATTTTATTTTACATTATGCCTGATAAATCTATTGTTTGTAATGTAAACATAGCAAGAAAATAAAGAATAGAAAAAATAAGGGCTAAGTAGCATAGAGAAGATAATAATTATTCAAAATAATTATTATATATTCCAAATTTAATAAAGAATAAATTCAATACAGTAACGTATACATTTTATATTATACAGATAGTTATTCGATCAAATTTTTTACACTTTTTTGCCAGCATATCCAGATACTCGTTGTGTTCGAAACCCATGTGCTTTAACCCTACAAAATTATTGTTTTTGTTAGCTTTATGCAGTTCTAAATTCCGTTTTTAATTGCATATATGATATAATTGGAGGAGTAACTTGGATACTTAGCCAAAACCAAGGAATTAAAAACAGAGAGGGATTCCGATATAATTATTGCATAATCAATTGTAGACTGTGTTAAAAATATCAAAGCTTTGTAGATTGCAATCTATCAGCACTAAATATAGAAAATATGTTATCCAGTTGGTAGGAATAATTACAATTTTTGGAGGGAATATAAAAACCACATCCCACACCATCCTTGGATTTGGAAGCATCGGTATATATTGCCACAGATTCTTGCAAGTATAGAGAATAATTCTTCTTCTTCTTCTTCTTACGGTGCCTATCCGTTCTGGATGTTGGCGATCAACATGGCTATCCTAACTTTGCTTGCTGCTATTCTGAATAGTCCGGTTGTCGATGTATTAAACCACTTTCTCAGGTTTTGAAGCCAAGATATTCTTCTTCTCCCTGGTCCTCTCTTTCCAAATACCTTGCCCTGAAGAATGAGTTGCAACAAGCCGTATCTCTGTTCATTCCTCATAACATGGCCAAGATATTCTAGTTTGCGCTCTTTGATGTTGTGAATAATCTCGCATTCCTTGCCTATTCTACGTAGGACCTCAACATTAGTCACACGATCCACCCATGAAATTCTTAAGATACGTCTGTAACACCACATCTCGAATGCCTCGAGTTTTCTTAAGGAAGCTTCGGAAAGTGTCCAGGCCTCTACTCCGTATAATAAGGTAGAAAATACATAGCATCTAATGAGAGAGATTTTGGTAGCAAGTGGTAAATCATGACTTCTCAAAAGAGACTTTATCATTATGAAGGCTGATCTCGCTTTTCCGATGCGTTGTTTTATTTCACTGGAGTTATCCCATTGGCTGTTAATGTTGGTACCAAGGTATGTGTAGCTGTCCACTCTGTCAATAGGATGTTGGTTAACCAAAAGCTGTGTATTTAATATTTCGCGCTTACTGACTACCATGTAGGACAGAATCTCATTGAACGAGTACAAAATTACAATTACCTCGGAACAAATATTAACGAGTCAAACGAATACACCAGAGAAATAAGAATAAGAATAGAGAAAGCCCGCAGTGCCTTTAACAATATGAAACAAATGTTGTGTAGCCGTAACCTAAGCCTAAAGCTGAAAATACGAATGCTTAAATGTTATGTTTTCTCGGTCCTGTTGTATGGGGTGGAGGCGTGGACACTAAGAAAGCAATGTATGGGTAAGCTGGAGGCATTTGAGATGTGGGCGTACCGAAGAATGTTAAAAATCTCCTGGAAGGATAAGATAACTAACCGAGTTGTATTAGACAGGATGAACAAACAAAAGGAGGCCGTATTGAGTGTTAAAATGAGAAAACTACAATACCTGGGACATATTACACGTGGGAATAAATATCAACTGTTACAACTAATTATGCAAGGAAAGATTGAAGGTAGGCGCAGCATAGGTAGGAGAAGAATGTCGTGGTTGAGAAACCTCAGGGAGTGGTTTGCTTGCACTTCCATACAATTGTTCCGAGCGGCAGCCTCCAGGGTCAAAATTGCCATGATGATAGCCAACCTTCGTAGCAGAGATGGCACGTGAAGAAGAAGAAGACTACCATGTACTTTGTTTTCTTCGTATTAAGATCAAGTCCGTGTTCTATATTTATATGTGATATATGCGACATTATTCTTTGCAAACCGTCCAGACTGTCTGCAAAAACTACTGCGTCGTCGGCATATCTAATGTTGTTTAGACGCATTCCGTTGACTAATACGCCTTCTCGCAATTATCTCAGCGCTTGCTCGAAGATATATTCAGAGTATATATTAAATAACACCGGGGACAGAATGCATCCTTGCCTCACTCCTCTATCTATGGAGACTGCCTCTGTCAATTGATCATCCACTTTAATATTGGCTCTTTAGAGTATAATAAGTTAATATTAATGTGAAAATTATCGTTATAAGAAGGTTTTACAATCTTTATATTTAAAAACAATGAATATGTAATCATAAAGTTCTGACTTGTATTGGAGGTCTTGTATGGGAAAATTTTTTTTCTTTCAATATTATTTTGTAAGATCTTGTTCACTTAATACTACTACATTTAAATACAGATTACTATTGGTTCTAAATATTTTCAGAAGAAATTTGTCTGCAAGGAACTGCTTTCTGTGGTTTAAATGATACTCAATAGATTTTACATGCAGAGGTTCATCTGGAGTTATTTTCATGACACCAAGACTTACACGTAGGACAAAGTTTTGCAATATGTCTATTTTGATTAAAATCTGTAACTAGCAGAGCCGTACAGATACATCCATAACCCAATACGGAAATGATATTATAGGCACGATAGAATAGTAAAGCGGTTTCAAAATTTAACCCTTTCATAATACATCGGTTTAACATGTAATTAATATGTATTTTCCATATCAATTTTCTATCACGTACCATGCCAAGATATTTGACAAAGTTTTTAAGGGGACAATTTTAAGAACCTAGGATGATGTGAATTATTTTAGGTATGTTGTGTCTACTGAAAACACAAACTTCAGAATTGGAGTAGGAAATCTGAAAACCATTTAATGTTAACCATTCATGAGCAACAACAGAGATATCTGTGAGAGAAGCCATAGTGGTATTAACTTTTCAGTATATATGCAGAGAACATCCGCATACTGCACTATTTTTAACAGAATCTGATAAAAACTTAACTGATGTAAATCAACACTATACAAATTAAAGGGAACAGTTCTTAAAACTGAGCCTGGTGGAAGTCCGTGGTTGCTATTTCTTGGACCTACAATTGTGTTATTCAAATTTCTTAAAAATATCTTTCTATTAGTATAGCATTTAATAATCATGTTGACTAGCTGACGTGAAATATAAAATAATTTCATTATCTTATCTTGCGAAGGCATATATTATCATACGCACTTTCGCGCAGAAAGGTAATTGCTCCTGCCAAAATTATTGTTTATGCCTACCACAATAATATTAAGAGCATCTAGAGAATCAACCCATTTTTTAAAAGAGAATTAATTTTGACAAGCTAATTTATTATAGGTTATCCATCATTTTAGTCTAACTTTGATAATTCTTTCCAACGTCTTCAAAACACACAACATCAAAGGGATTGACCTATATGATGATTGTACCAAGTTGGGATCTTTATTTATTTTAGGGATTGGTAGGACAATAACCAAAATGACATATTTGGGAACTGTGATAACAAACCAACTAGATCCAGACATAGAAATAAAACGTAGAATAGCGATGACTAAAACTACTTTTATGAAAATGAAGTCATTTCTTTGCAATAACCAACTCAGTTTAGAACTAAGGCAAAGAATGGTGCTACGTTTGGTCTGTACTTTTGTATAGTGGAGAAGTGTGGACGCTAAAAGTATCGATCATGAACAAAATTGAAGCATTGGAAATGTGCGTTCATAGACGAATGCTGAAGATACTTTGGACAACAAGAAAACCTAATGAAGAAGTACTAATTGCACTTGAAGATTTTAGCGATGTCGAAATCAATGCAGAAAATTTAATATCTGATCGTTTCGAGATTGCTATTGCGCAACTTGGATCCAAAATTGAAAATATTAAAATAACATTATCCAATAGTGATATTATCGAATCCTCTAATGTTGTTTTGCCAAAAATCAACATTAAACCTTTTACGGGGTTGGCTCAAGAATGGCCCTCATTTTTCGATCTTTTTTCAGCGGTAGTGCTGAATAATTCTAAATTAAAAACTGACGGGGAAAAATTTTATTGTCTAAAAAGCTTACTGCGCGGTCCTCCTTTAGATTTAATTTCAAGTCTGAGCCTAACTAATCAGAATTTAAACGTTGCTTTAGATATTTTAAAAAAGACATATGACGATAATTTTAAGTTATTAATTTCTTTGTACCAAACTTTGATAGAACAAAAAAGTTTATCAAAATGCACAGCAAATGATTTAAAGGAATTCTATATTACCTCGCGTAAAACTTTTGATTTAATAAATATTACAGGTCATACTCCTCAAATCAAATTTGAATCTTTAATTATATTTTTGCTAGAGCAAAAACTTGACTACAATTCTAGAAAAGCGTTTGAGAGTGAGCGTGATACAGGAATCATTCCTACTGCAGAATTTTTTGAATTTTTAAATAAAAGACAATCCGTCTTAGAAAATTTAAATCTTTTTGAACCCCATTCTTCCAAATCTTATTCCAGGCAGACTGACAGCCGAAAAACTAAGGTTTCATTAGTTTCTAATGTAAATATCCTTCAACGTCAATCTTCCAACTTCCGTACTAATTGTTTTTATTGTAAAGAGTCTAATGATCTTATATATGGATGTTCCAAATTTTTAACTTTAAAACCTCTAGAAAGATATCAATTTGTCAAATCCAAGAAATATTGCATAAATTGTCTTAGTAGCACTCATGCAATACCTCAATGTAAATCCTTAAAAAGATGCTCCACTTGTGGGAAACCTCACCACACTTATTTACATTTTGATAATCAATCAAACTCATCCCCTAGTATGCAACCCATAACCACGTTCCAAATATAAATACGACCTCTCGTTTTAGAGGAAATAATGATGGAACAGAACAACCTAATGTACATATTGTAAATAAATCTTTGTCTCCTAATATGAACCCTGTAAATAATGAATTTATTGAACATGCTCATCCCTCATCTCAGCAAGCTTCACTCCATACGGTATCTATTTCTGATAACATAGTTCTTTTACCTACAGCTCTTGTAAATATCAGATGTTCTAATGGTCAACAAATGGTGGCAAGAGCTCTATTAGATTCTGCTAGTCAAATGAGTCTCATTGAAAGCACATTTGCAAAAAATTTGCAGCTGTCCTCTCGAACACAACTTATAAATATTTCTGGGTTAGGTAGTACCAATTGTGCGAAAAGTAGACAAGTGCTAGATATACAATTTAGTTCTCTTGTTAACCCATCAATTAGTTTTAAACGTTTCTTATTCTATTATAAACAAAATAACAAATAATCTCCCTCAATTTTCTATATCTCCTGAGGTTCTAAAATTACATGAACATATAATACCCCAACTTGCCGATCCATTTTTCTTTAAAACTGGGCCTATAAACTTGCTTCTTGGTTCTTCTTCTTCTTTCAGTGCCTATTCGTTCCGAATATTGGCAATCATTCTGGCTATAATTATTTTATTGACTGATGCTTTAAATAGATTCGTTGTTGTTGTGGAAAACCATTTCCTCAGGTTCTTCAACCATGATATTCTCCTTCTCCTAATTCCTCGCTTTCCGAATACTTTACCCTGTAGGATTACCTTCAGTAATCTGTATTTAGTGCTGTTTCTCATTATATGTCCGAGATATTCCAACTTTCTCCTTTTAATGGTATACATCACCTCTCTTTCTTTGCCCACTCTTCGTAATACGGTCTCGTTGGTTATCTTGTCTGTTGGTTATCTTGCCTGCTTCTTGGTGCTGATATTTATTTTAATTTACTTACATCTAATATTATTAATATGGGACCTAGGTTGCCCTCTTTAGTTGAAACGTATCTGGGTTATGTGATCGCCGGTCCTATACCTAGGATCCGGCTCGAAGGACCAAAACAAATGTAGGGGAAAGGATGAGGTAGCTGGTTCGATAAATTAAAAGTAAATAAGTATTTGAAAAATTATGATCTCACCTTCCTACATTTGGTAGATAAAAAATAAATTAATTAAACCTCGAAGGACCAGCGAACCATAGGTCGCAACTTTGCGGATATGTAATTATGTAGTGAGTAGTAAAATAGAAAATGAAATAATTAAAATAAGAATAAAATCTAGAAATATTTTTATTACATTATTTACAAAACTAAATAAAAAAGCGGAATCGCCAACCAATCACCCTTTTTATAATAATAAAATATAAATGTTTATGTACAATGTTCTTTAAACGCACAACTGTTTATATGAAAATATAGAACAATAAAGTTTATATGTAGATTATTGAAAATCCGGCAACCCTGTAATTTGTCGGGCCGGCATTCATGAAAAGTTGGCACGAAACCGTAGATTATCTTCTGTATGAAAAAATTATTTCAGGTACTTACATATTTGATGCACAAACACTGAATTTAGTTTGATTAACTATTTAATAAAATAGGTTATTCAAAAACTGCTTCTATATGAGAAGCGCGAGAACAGAACTATCTTGTTTCTATTTGAGAAACTGAAAAAATGAATTGACTTACGTCCTTCTATTTGAGAAGGCAGCAATGAAGTGAAGTTAAGGGTAGTTGATTTGAATAGATTAATGTAAAATTCTGACAGGCGCAGAAGATATGAAACAGCACGAAGAAGGGATGCCGTGCTGATCGTATAGACTTTAATTTAATTTAAAAGACAATTTAGTGAAAAAATAATAATTATTAGAATAGTAAATAAACTATTGTAGAAAATGTGAATAATTTTCTACAAGTACTAAGGAGCGTCAACAAAGATAGAGAAGTGCTAAAGACTGTTGAACTTTGAAAAATGTTTTATCTGGGATATATAGTAAGAGGAAGTCGATATAAAATTTTACAACTGATCCTTAAAGGCAAAATAGAGGGCTGTAGAGGTGTAGGAAGAAAACAAGTTTCTTGGTTAAAAATCATTCGTGAATGGACAGATATCAAATGCAGGACAATTATTCCATTTTGCAGAAGATCGAGAAGCCTTCGCAATGGTGATCACCAACGTCGGATAATTCTGATATGGCACGCGAAGAAGAAGAATGACAATAACAGTTCCTAATGTATTAATTTCTGCATCTTTAAAAAGAATATCATTAAAAATATCAAGAAATGTATTTTTCGCTATGTTTGGAAGTTTTTTAGTAAGTATATCTAGAATATTTTAATATCATCGTAGCCCTGAGCGCTGTTAGACCTATTAGTTAGCGCAAAGTCGTCAAGTTCTTACCGTGTGAATGGATTTAGATGTAAAAGTTTATATTTTTAGGTGCTCAAGAAATCAATCCAGTACGTTTTTAAAATGTCGTGTAAATAAATGTAAACACAAAGCAGTGAATTTCTTTTAGCAGATATTTTTTATTTATTGATATTTTTACTGTTGTCGCCTATAACCAACTTTTTGTCGTGAGTGCGTCAATAAAAACGTCTCCGTTAATCATCTTGACCCGTAAAATTGACTAAATATTCAGATTGAATAGCAATCAAGTATGTCACGCATTCAAGAAATAATTTACACGTATAGATAATTAAAAAAGAAAGCTGATCGTCTATTCACTTACGCAGCCGACTTGTAATAATCAATAAATCTTTTAAGGTTTCCTATCGGCTCGTTGGCGCCAGCTTCTCTTCCTAAAACGGTAGCTAATTATTGAGAATGCATTTTGAATAATTTATATAAACGAAAATGCACTTCAGTTGCATTTCAGATGGTTTGATGCCTGTGTTGTACCGATATACATGTAGACGAACCAATATTTTTCCTCATTGCTTTGAAAAAGGATACTGTATTCTTTGAAAAGAATTGTATTCGATCTTTTTTTAAAATTCGGTTATATTTAATTATGAGCACCACAATATCCATGGCTCTCAGGTAAAAGGGCATATCTATGCAAAATGAAATTGTTCAGGAGACAAAATTGAAAGTTCAACATTTTTCAAGCTTTAGCTTTAGCCATTTTTTGGCTTATTATAATGAAAGAGAATATAGTAAACTAACTTTTGCTGCATATAAACAATTCACACCTTATTCTAATTTATTTAAATGTAACTGTTATTATGTATGACAAATACAATAGTTTGTACTACCTTAATGCTGAAAGGCAGATATTAATAAAACGGCTTATTTACTATTAATGGTTTCTATTGTAATCAATAATGAAGGTAAGTATTGAAATTAAATTATTGTGCGCTGTAGAAAGAAGTCATTCATCATTTTCTTCTCCATCCACAAAGACGTCTTCAACCTTTTCATCCGATGGAATAGACCTATAGTAATCGTGGAAGATATCGGGTATTAGCGAATGTCAATGAGGTCCTTCTTATTATTCACTGAGATTGCGAGAGTACCACCGTAGGAGAGTTAGGTGTTCAGATAGATAGGATGCATCAGAACCCCCATAGGGTTCAGATGCATCCAGTCGTGCGGGTGATGAATTCTAATATTTGATATTTTTTCATTTTTTCTGTCAGAGCATGATCGAGTCATACTCCATATGAGTGTAACCAGAAACTAGAAATGTGTGGTCAATTATCTCTAGAGTTGGATGGTCGTTTATGACAGACATGAACATGGCAGCTACAGGCAAGTTCGTATTCTGTCCTCCACATGTGTCTGGCCACAAGATTGCCCTCTTCACATGTGGTGGAAGATTTAAGAGATGCTTCTGTAAACATTAAGCAATTTGGTTGCCTCCTCTTGCAGCTACTACTTCATTACAGTGCACAGTTAAATTAAATACCCACAGTTGCCTTTTGTAGAAAACGACTGAAGTTTTAAGTTGGGGAGACGACAAGCATTGTTGCAAATCAAATGCAAAAGTGTTTTAATGCACTCATCAACCAAACTTTTATCATTCCGTTTTGCCTCATATGTTTGATCTGCCATGTAGTGGTGCTGCTGTAGCTGGATTTCAAGAGCATCTTTTCTTTATCTACTGTTAAAAATATCTTCATTTTTAGCTTGTCACAGATGTTGCATGTCTCTTTGCTAGGAGATTTAATTGCCAAGTTCAGCCAAACAAGTTCACACAAATATCCTTGTGTAAACTGATAGGCTAACTGGTTTGAACGTTACATCTACCTTTGCCGTATATTCGGCAGAGCATTTTATTATAGTGTAATGTGATGGCAAATACTTTTTTCTAGTTTAGTAGTCCCTTCGGGAATAGTGACTGCGATACGATGGTATCGAGAGTAGGTGACTTTTTACCCTTTCAATTTCGTCATTACATATTTTGTTTGAAGGTACATGTTTACCACGCTGGTCATCCTTGGGTATTTCTGATGTACTTTTAGCTTCTTTTTTTATAGCGTTTGTTAAAAACTTCACCGTTTTACCAAAAGTATATAGGAAGCATGTCTTACAAACAGGCTGAAGATTTCCATTAATGCATAGGATGTACTTATGAGTTAAATTGTAATTTTTTTTGTGTTCCTGTTGTTTTTCTTAATGTTTGTGTCTTCTTTAACTCGGTAGTTACTAAATTTGCAATATAACTAACTTACACGTTTCGAGTAATCACTCATATTTCAGTACTCTGTAAGAATTTGCAAGCAGTTTTCATCTGTATTTCTTTCAGCACATTTAAGCTTACAACAGTCAAGTGGCTTGCACTCTTTTGCTAACACTGTCTTTCCTTTCTCTGTTTGATATTGGAGTCCAGCATTCTGTTTTCTTTTCCTTTTACTGCGAATTTTTCTAGCTCTAATTAATTTACTCTAACCATAATTAGTAAATTTTGTGCACCTGATTCCAGTAAACGAAAATATCTGTAGATATCCCTTTTTACCCAAACGTAATTCTTGCATTCTTGGTTCATTATGATTCAGGTAAACAGAATTATTTACTAATATAACATTTTACCCGAATTTATTTTGTAAATACATTTGGAAACTAAAGCATATCTAAAATTATTCCTCTTTACTCCATTGTAAATGTTGATTTTGTTCAATGACTCCCGTTTCACATGTCGTCGCTAAGATGTCAAAACCCCGTATCTCAATTTTCGATGGTTTTTCGTTTTTTGTGTGGCCTATATTAGGAAATCGAGCCGCATCGATTGAGAAACCTCTTATTACAAAGCATGTAAAATTTCACCTCCGTCACTCGAATTTAGAAACCTTGTATCTCACATGTTGCGCACGAAACCACGTAAGTCAACACGTGTCTGAAAAATTGTTAAATACTGAACAGTTTTGTGCAGTTATATAGGTTTAAAAGAATTATAACTGTTTATTAGAAGTTATGGTAAGTAAAAACATTTTAATACATTGTTTTAATAATACGTAGACGCATTGTTTTACGTTAAACAGAAATATAACTATTATTGTTCCAAAAAATTTGAGGGTATGATGACTCAATTATTATATTTCA
Source organism: Diabrotica balteata (assembly GCA_918026665.1). Classification (NCBI taxonomy): domain Eukaryota; kingdom Metazoa; phylum Arthropoda; class Insecta; order Coleoptera; family Chrysomelidae; genus Diabrotica; species Diabrotica balteata. Next base: position 7,218,436 of record OU898280.1, read on the forward strand.
AGTGATCAACTGAAACAAATTATATAAATCAATTAAGGAAAAGCAAAAACTTGTCAGTTGGTACAAGAATTTCCAAAATAAGGTATTACAGTAAATTTTTAAGTGAAAAATATTGTGATACGAGGTTTCGTTACCTACCAAAATATAATCAAGTATTTACAATATTGATTTACGAGGTTTCTTTGGAAACAAAATAAGTATTTTTTGTTTTATTTTTAGGCAAGCCGGGCATTAAGAATGGTCAAATCAGCACTAGAAAGTCTAAAAGCGGATTCTGATATTGAGCAGAATGAAAGTACTACCAATTAAAATTTACATTCTAAAGAGATCGCAGAAGAAGAGATAAAAGTCGCAGAACTTAAGAGCTGTCATGTAGAAGATTGGAAAAAGCAAATACAGGCTTTGAACAAGTTTATGAGACCTTTCGAGAAGAATCCTTGAGTTTCCAGCACACTGCTTTTTCATCAGGTTGTTCACAAAACATTCAAGTACATTCCTGTACTATTTTTAACCCAAAGAGTACTGCTATTCAAACAGGATCTTATTTAAAAAATGACAACCAAAGCAGATGTTTGGCTAGTATTAATATAGAAGATAGTATGAATGTTGATGTCAAGGACAGTACTCAGATGGAGAATGTAAGTAGGGATCTAACTTTGAATATAGAAAATATTAGTGAAGCTGCAGAAAATCGACACTATAACACCGATATTGAATTTGAAGAACCTTTCGAAGGATCAGAGTCAAGTTATCATCCAAATAGTTCGTCGGATTCTGAAGATGAAGCTGTAAATTTCGCCAGACGCAAAAAAATTAGAGCGACGCCTAAAGAAGTAGACGCTCTTCGAGAAGAAAAAAATGAGAAGAGAAGGCGTAGCAAAAAAGGCAAAGCAGATTCTTCTACTTGGGAAAGAAATGAACAAAAATGTTTAAGAATGCGTGGTACAGAATATAGAGCAAAAAAGAAGGAGAAAGATGGATCTATAATTACCATAAAGAGAAACTCCCGGAAAATAAAACCAAGATGTATTTCAGCAAAGTGTTTAGCAGCAAAAGAAAAAAGGAAATGTTCAATGATAACTGATGATCAACGAAGAAAAATTTTTGATGGGTTGTGGTCTGAGATGGATTGGCATCAACGAAAGATATTTGTGTGTACGCTCGTTAATAAACAGCCAACAGTGCAAAAAAGAACACAAAATAAATCAAGGGGTAATTTAAGTTTATTTTATCATTTGAAAATAGATAATACCGTAATTCCAATTTGCAAGAAAATGTTTCTCTCCACATTAGGATTGGGTGAATGGAGTGTTCAAAACTGGGTGAAAACTAGTTGTGATGCGGGTATCCCAAAAATAACTACTATTACTTTTCCTTCCAAGATGAAACCTGTCAATATTGAACGCAGAAATAAAGTTAAAGCATTCCTTGAAAAACTGCCAAAGATGCCCTCCCATTATTGCCGTTCATCAATGAGTAAACTTTATTTGGAAACAACTTTTCAATCATATAAGGAAGTATATGACGTATACAAAAATTATGAACCACTATCTGCTGTAGGATATAATGTTTTCTTAAAAGAAATGAAAAACACAAACATTGATGTGTATCATCCAAGGAAGGACCAGTGTGATTTATGTTTTTCGCATAAACTGGGCAATGTAGAGCAAGAAGATTATGAATCGCATATTAACCAAAAAGATCGCGCTAGAAAAGAAAAAATCAAGGATAAAGAAGATGCGTTGGCAGGAAAAGTGTGCGTATTTACGATGGATGTACAAGCGGTCCAACTTGTCCCTGTCGTCCCAGCAGGCATGGTATACTTTAAACAGAAACTAGCATGCCATAACTTCACCATCTATAATTTAACAAATAATAAGGTAGTTTGTTATGTATGGCATGAGGGAGAGGGCAAAACGGATGCCAACTCCTTTACATCTTGTATAATTGATTTTTTAAATGAAGAGTTAGATGCCCAAGAAAAGGACAAACCAAAATTTTTTTATAGCGATGGATGTTCTGCACAAAATCGCAACGTAACATTGGCTAATGCACTTCAGCATTTCTGCAACGAAAATGATACGGTAATTATACAGAAATATTTAGTTAAAGATCACTCGCAAATGGAGTGCGATAGTGTGCACTTCACCATTAAAAGAAAGAAAAAAAAAATAAATGCATTTACTCACCATCCAATTATGTGGAAATAATTAAAGAGGCCCGTAAAAATTTCCAAAATCCATACAAAGTTAAATACATTGATCACCAATTTTTTAATGACTATTCCGAAATTAAGTATTATTCATCCATTCGTCCAGGAAAAAAAGTGGGAGATGCATGCGTGAATAATCTGAGGGCTCTCAGGTATTCCAGAGATTTGCCTGTCCAATTCAAACTAAACTTTGAGGAGGAGTGGCAGTTTTTACCAGTTCGCAAAAATACGAATTATGCAGGAATCGTAAGAAAAATGTATAATGACCATTTGCCCATTACAGAAGACAAATTTAATCACCTGCAGTCTCTTAAGACTGTTATTCACCCAGATTATCATGGTTTTTATGACTCGTTGAAGCACTAATTTTTTGTTTTCAAAATATGGAAAATAGTTGTGTTATTTTATTTTATATCAGAGTACTTATGTAATATGTTTGTTTTATTTCTCATTTAAGAATAAACATTTTATTTTTCTTCTGTAATATTGTTCTTTGCGTGTAAAAAAGAGTAAGAGGGCTGAAAATATGCTACCAAAACCTCGTAAGACCTGAAATTAAATACTATTTAAATTTCAAAAACTCGTATCTCACGATTTTTTTCCAAAAAAATCTAACTTTATTTTTTTCGAGTTAAATCACTATCACAAATAATTCACTTCATGGAACTACCCACATTTCAGAAAAAAAAATAACTTTAAAAGTTATATTTTCTACTATGGAAAGTTTTAGGTGATTTCCCAAAATACACTAATTTTGAGATACAAGATTTTGACATCTGAACGACGATGTCAAAATCTAATGGAATTATTTAGACTGTAGATATATCCTTTTACCCAAATGAGCAGAAAATTTACTTTATTTTCATAACTTTAACTCATTTTGGGAAAAAATTCGAGATATGCCCTTTTACCCGAGAGCCACGGATATATTCTTGATCTTGGTCTACATCTGAATTATTATTTCTAAAAATTTCCTGTTTGTTGCTTTAATTAAAATCAATTAAACGATTCATTAAAGATGATCCTGATTGTCGGCTTTAATCTTGTGAAGAATTTAGTGAAATCATAAATAACAACCACCATCAATTGTTCAAAACTTGTTTTTCCGACGAGTCTACTTTTACGTTAAATGGTGAAGTAAATAGACATTATTGTTGTTAATGGAGTAACAGTCATTATCAGGGCTTTTCATTTTTCATTCCAGGTGGAATGTTTGCCGCTCTTACTTAGAGCTCTCAGATTCGCTCATTGCGGTGAATCTCTTCGCATTTCACTTGTATGTTGTCAAAGTTTGTTCTAAGACTTGGCTTTCGATACAATTTTCTTCCACTCATTTCGATATGTGCATAGTTCCCTTCAGTTTCTCACTTCCAGTATCTCTCATGACCTGGTCCTCCCATCTCTCTCTGGGTCTTCCCCTTGGTTTTTCAGTTACTGGTTTCCATCTGGTGATCTTCTTAATCAGTAGGTCGTGTTTCCTTCTCTCTATATGTCCCAGGCATCTCAGGCTCTGTGCTTTAATGAGTCTACCTATATCTTCTCCCTTCATTATGTCTCTTAGTTTATGGTTCATTCTTCTTCTCATTTCTCCGTTGTCCATTCTTATCGGGCCCATAATTCGTCTGAGGATTATCCTTTCGAAAATTTTCAATTTTTCTTCATCTTTTTCTGTGAGGCACATTGTCTCTGCTGCGTACCTAACTACAGGTCTGATTGCAACTCTGTATATTTTCAGTTTTGTATTTCTGAATAAGTTCTTGTCCTTCATAAGCCTGTAATATCTTCCAGTATGTTTTGTTGCCTGCTAGTATTCGTTCCGTTACTTCTTTACTTCTCTTGTTTTAACCATTCACTATTACTCCCAAATATTTAAATTGTTGGACTCTTTCAAAAGTGTAGTTTTCTATTTTGATTTCTCTCGTCCTGTTATCTTATCTTCTAGAGCAAAGTACTATACGGAGCCACGGTTCTGTACGGAATTAAAAGAAAAATTATAAAAAAAAGCAACAAGCATATCTGGAATACATGTGAACAATAAGACACCACATTCATATGATGAAAGAGAATTTACAATGAGATACATAGACTTATTGGAACAATGAAAAATAAATACTGAGAACGCTTCTCAAAAAATCTGGAACATGACTTGAATAATCGAAACCAAAGGCATGGAGACAATCACGTGGACAGATTACTTGACAAAACTATTCTCAGAAGACCAACTGACACCAGCTGAACCAAAAACACTGGAAATTACAACTAATAAACAAACCAGAATAAGCATAATGATGACATAAATTAGCACCAACAACAAAAGCCCGCTTATCAAACTAGCTCGTCAACAAAATATTACAATACAACAAAGAACCAAAAGAATGGAAAATAAGAATATCAATCCTAACGTTTAAAAAAGATGACAAAAAAGAATCAGAAAACTATAGACAAATTATTCTATTAAACATTACGTTGAAACTTCCGACAAAAACGCAATTACAATTTTTATTGGGAATAAGCTACAATTTATTTTATTAAATGTCAAGTTCTTAAAAAGTCTTGAAAATGACAAAAATACTATAAAAGAAGCGATGTCAATATATATACCAAGAACAAAAAGATTGAGAAAAATCCACTGATTTGATGACAAATGTAGAACAGAGTTAAAAACAGATCAAATTTGAGATTAAAAAGTGTGCGACCACAAAACAAGACAACCAAGAAAGGCATGCCAAGCAACAAAAAAAGGTAAATAAAATCCTAAGGGCGCGGACAAGAAACTATATGGATGATAAAGTAAGGCGTATTGAAGAAAATTATAAGAAAAATTAAATAAAAAATTTTTACAAAGAGGTAAATTGGATAGAGTATTACTGGGTATCAGAGAAGAATAATAAATGTGAAAGATAAGCAAGGAAACCTGATAGTGGACGAAGACCAAATATGTGAAAGGTGGAAAGAATATCGAAGAGATGCTAAATGATGGAGTGACTACTGAAGAAAATTATAATGTTCCTAAACCTCAAATAGTAATAGAAGAAATACCAAAGTCCACAAGACAAGAAATTGAAGAAATAGTAAAAGATAGAAAAATCAAAAATGCCCAGGGGTGAGCGGTATTGTGGCAGAGAACTTAAAATATCGAGGAAAGGCTAAACCAACTTAGCGAGCTAATATTAGAAGTGAGGGATGCCGAAGAAATTCCTCAAGAATGGAATAAGTCTATTATAGTTCAAATACACAAAAAGGGAAATAGAACTGAATGCGCAAACTATAGAGGAATATCCTTATTAGAGATAATATACAAAGTGCTCGCCATACTAATTAAAAAACGATTAGAAACATATGTGGAGAAGAATGTAGGAGAATACCAAGGAGGATTTCGTAAGGAAAGATCAACAACCGATCGAAGTTTTATGCTAAAACAAATCCTGATTAATTGCTATGAATACATATCATCCATCTTATTAATCAGTCGTTGCCAAAATATCAAATCAAAGGTAATCTGATAAACTTAACTAAAGAAAATAAATAGGATTCATTATAAAAACAAAAAGAGAAATCATACGATTTCTACCTGGCGAAATCGAATTCAAATATAAGCCACCGTGCTTCCTAAAACTTGCGAAGCAATCAGCTTGATGAATAAATCGGCAAGGGAATCTGAAATTGCACTCCAAATGCCGTTCATCATGGCCAATATTCGTAGTGAATTCGATTTCTGGTACTCCAAACGAAGTAAAGAAATAAAACACTGTGTTTTAGGATTCATTATCTTTAAAAAAATTCATATGAAAAAGTGATATTTTTACAAAAAGAAGAGAAAATATCTTCAACACAGTGGTGTGTTGATATAGATTTGCACAGTTATTGTTCAATATTTGAGAAGATTAAAATAAACTGCGGAGTCAAATAAAGAGATATCATGTCACCGGCACTTAAGAAAACATCTTTAAAATGTTAGACTGGAACAACTTACTTATTAATGTACATGTACATGTGCTGACCACTTTATATACAATAGAAAAGAAGAATTACAAAAATAGTCAAAAATTAAAATACCACAGTTCAGGAAAATAAGATTAACTCTCTCTTTCTCTTTTTCTCTATTCTAGCAAATCATTTTTGTCTATTTTCCACTATAAATGCAAACACTGACGATTCTTAGCTGGCTGATTTATAAGTAGACTGACATTTGACAGACAGATGTGGTTTGAAGAGAGAACAATCAGATAGAAGAACCCGCCGGCCAGAACACAGCCACGAATAGTGCAAAGTCATGACACGCTGAGATGAACTTATGACGAGATTGTAATCCCAATTACCCAGCAATAACAAATCAACGTTGGCCACGACCGGTGAATCAAGAATGGTAGAGGTGGAAGGAACGTAGAATCGGTTCAATCAACGGGATTATACTATTGATTTGTAAAGATATACAATAATAAATTTTAACAAAACTGGATTTAATCTTTAAATGTTTCGGACGATTTACAAAATAGTATAACGTGCACATAGCCTCGAATGGTCCTACATGGACCATTCAAAATATATTCAAAATCGGGAAAAGTATGCGGATCCTGTGTTGTATTCTTCTTAGAGTGCCGTCTTCATATCAAATAGCATTTGATTCTTACTACTACTACTAAGGATTTCCACAGTTTTCACTGTCTTCCTTCACTCAACCGTTTTCTTCAATTTTCTCTGTCATTCCAGTCTCCATCTCGCAGGGTTCTTTTCTCCATAGCCTCGTCGATTTCGTCTCTGAATGACCTTCGGGGTCTTCCTCTCTTTCTTCTTCCGATCGGTCTCCATTCTGGTATTTTGTTTATCCAGCGTCCTCTGTCCTCTCTTCTGTTCGTGGCCGTACCAGGATAGTCTTTTCTCTTCTATATAGTCGATTTTGTCTGATTGCACTCCCATTCTCCGCTTAATCTCTGCGTTTTCAATTCTGTCTCTTTTTGTAAGTCTACAGCTTCTCCTCAGGAACTCCATTTCTACTGCTCTTATTATTGTCCAGTTTTCGGACCCATATGTCAGGATACTTCTTGTCAGGGTATTATATATTCTCTTTTTTGTCTTTATCGTAATGTTCTTATCCCACAGCACTAAATTTATATGTCTTATACAGTTTCTTGTTTGTCTTAGTCTGTTGTTTATATCTTCTTCTGTTGTTCTCTGGTTCGATATTATGGTTCCTAAATACTTAAATTTATCTGTTCCATTTACTTGTCTTCCCTCGTCTATCTCTAGGTTTCTCATATCCTTGTTTTCTGTTGTTAGGTATTCGGTTTTCTCCAAGTTTATTTCCATTCCGTTGTTTTTATATTCCTCTTCTAGTTTTCTGAGCATAAAGCTGAGATCTTCTTCATCTTGTGCGATGACTACTTGATCGTCGGCAAAACTTAATGTGTATAGGTATTCGTCTCTTACTCGTATGCACATTCCTTCGCATTTTCTCCTCCATGGTTTGAGTGTCTTTTCCAAAAATATTTTAAACAGAGTAGGGGACGTAGCACAGCCTTGCAGAAGTCCTTTTGTCGTCTTAAATGAATTGTAGGATTTATTTCCACATTTAATAGCTACTTTGATTTCTTTGTACAGTACTTTAACTGCTTTTATTAGTGTTTGTCGGATTCCGAGATCATTCATTGCTTCCCATAATTTGACTCTAGGTATTGAGTCGTATGCTTTCTTTAGATCAACAAACGCCATATGGACCGGTCTACCTTTTGCCATTTTCTTCTCTATCAGTTGTTCTAATGTGTCCGTATGATCTAGGCATGATTTTCCTACTGTGAACCCTGCTTGGTCTTCTCCAATTTTCCTATTATTTCAGTTTCTAGTTTTTCCTTGATAATTTTCCCGTAAGGTCTACCTACCGACGATATTATACTAATTCCTCTGTAGTTTTCACATTTTTTCCTGTTTCCTTTCTTATGTATGGATGTGATGTATGCTTATGTCTATTCCGCAGGTATTTCCTGTCCATTTAGTTCTCTTTCGAACATTCTGTGTAGCATGCGGAATAACTTTTCCGTTCCGTTTTTAATTAGTTCGTTTGGTATCCCTCCGGGTCCTTTGGCTTTTTTGTTCTTCAATGTCTTGATTGCTCTCTTGACTTCTGTCAGACTTATTTCTATCTGGTCGTATGTCCCATTTCCTGCATGTTCTGTATTCTCTTCCTGAAATTGGGGACGGTTTTCTGTAAGTAGTTCTACGTAGTATTCTTGCCACTCGTTTTCACTAATTTTGCCGATCTGGGTTTCCTCTGTCTTATTTCGTTGGAGTGCATTTGATTCTTTAAAACCAAATAAAGCACTAGGAGTTGACACGATTGCGATTGAGTTCTACAAGTTTCTTCAAGAAAACGGAAAAGTGCTTATACTTGGACTTGCTAATAATTTTTTCGTCAATCCAGACTTTCTTTACTGTTCTTATAATGCAATAATTTTTCTTCTTTATAAAAAAGGAAACATGGAAAATGCAGACAGTTATCGAGATATTAGCTTCTTAAATGCAATAATCAAACTCATTGCGGCTTTGACTTTAGCCAGACTTGCCTCGTCGGTACAAAATATTAACATTTTAAATGAGTTTTAGTATTTTAAAGTATTTTAAATTATATTAAATTTTAAATTTATATATACTAAAGAGTTTTAGTATATATAAATTTATCATTTTAAATGTTTATAAATTTTTTGTGGACTTTAGTGCTGCTTTTGATACAGTTGACAGTTCATTTACTTGGGATTATCTACTAAAGTGCTGGATTTGTTAAAAAGTATGTTCGTGAATACAAAATCGGCAGTCTGGTCAAGGGAAGGTTTATCTGAAAGGTGTGACTGTAATATAGAAGTAAGACAGGGATGTCTTTTAAGCCCGTTACTGTTTGCGCTTTTCTCGAATGACCTACTTGAAGCATTGGGAGGCGGTTTGGAGATAAATAGTTTAATTATAAAACTTTTATTATATGCAGATGATTTGGTTGATGGCAATAAATCCGAAGGTGCTACAGCGGATGAATAATAAACTGGAAAAATACTGCAGGATGTGGAATCTAAAAATAAACGAATATTAGATATAGTGAATAACTATATTTATTTGGGAATGATAGTAACAACCAAGTTGTTGTTTTAAGCTCATCTAAAAAAGCGCCAAAGTTTAGCAAAACTGGCGATTCAAACGGCTTGGAGTAGTTTAGTGTCTAAGGCTGATATACCTTTTTTGGCTTAAGTAACAGTATATGAGTCAGTCGTGAGATCAATTTTGACTTATGCGTCTCAGGTATGGGATCTTTTTGAGTATGATGAGGTGGAAATAATTAGCAGATTTTGTATAAAAAAAAATTGTTTGTCCAAGCTTTTGTTCTAACTTTATGTTAGATTTGGAGATAGGTATTGCTAGAGTCAGCCTATTATATTTAAATGATAGGTTGGAAAAATTTCTTTTGGCAACCTATCATTCATGAAAGAAATAAGGAGAGCATGGTGTGGCTGATGAAAAGATTGGATGAGCGTAAGAGAAAATTTGGTATCGAGGTAAGGTGTAAATGAGAATGGAAAGATAGCTGGCCTAGTAGGATTGGGAGTATGGTAGAAAAAAGAAAAAGGAGATACAGCGTCAGGCTAGGAATAGGCCGCTCGAATCAAATTTCTATGGACACTACAAAGAACTGCGGGAAGAAGAAGTAAACATGCATGATCTACTGGAAATTTTGGGGACATTCGATGGTTGTTCAAATTAAGATGTGAAGTTCTATATTTAAATGATCGACCTGGCAGAAATGATGAAAGAAGGATTTGCTCAATGTGTAACACGAAGGAAAGGGAAGATGTGATACATTTTTTGGGAAAATGTTCGGTGTTGAGATAAATTAGGTTAAAGTGGTGGGTAGAACAAAGATCTGCGTCAAGGATACTATATCCAGAAGACTGAACCAGAAGAGTTATGTTATCAACCAATATCCGTAACTCATAGATACCATAACAATAAGAAGAAAAATTCCCGTTACAAAGTAACAGGTTCCAAAATCTATAATATTACTCCTCTATAAAGAATAGCATGACAGGAATAGATGTCGACAGTTCGTTGTTATATATATTCCTTAAAGAACATCAAAGAATGCCGACTATTGATTGTGAACAATACTTTTAACGGTTTATAGTGATTCTTTACTGACGACACCGTCGTCGTGCCAATTTTATTAAGAGAAATAAGTTCATTAAATGGTCTTAGCGACACTAAACACAAACGGAAACGTTGAATTATTGGATCTCTCATATTGCATACAACAATAAAGTTTTGCTATTTCTGTAACTGTGCTGTGTGTTGATTACTAAAAAAGTAAATAAACCAGTATTACCTGGAGGAACTCTATTATTGCAACTTTTCATGCAATTATAACTTCTGAGATACTTAAAAACCTGGTCAGAATCTAATTTGCTCTCTTTTAACGTGGATAAGACAATAGCATTATCCTATAAAGGAGCTCTTTAACCCTTGTTTCTTAATAACAGTGAGATCAGTATCGCTGATTCTGTAAAATTCCTTAGTATTTTTATAGATCTCTATCTATCTAATTAGCCTTCTTCGGTCCATCTTTGGACATAGGCCTCCCCAATCCTTTTCCTTTCTTCTCTGTCTGTCGCTACAGTCATCCATTTAGAGCCCACATGCTTCTTGATATCATCTGCCCATCTCATTTGGGGCCTTCCTCTGCTTCATTTATATTCCCACGGTCTCCAACTTATAAGAATTTTGTTCCATCGGTCTTCTTTTTGTCTTATATTGTGTCCGGCAAATCTCCATTTCAATTTTGCAACTTCTTGTCTACCATCTCTCACTTTTGTTTTCTCTCTTATCCACTCGTTTCTCTTCTTATCCATTAGTCTTATGTGCAACATTTGTCTTTCCATTGCTCTTTGAGTTTTTATGATTTTGTCCATGTTTGCTTTTGTAGATGTTCCACGTTCCCACGTTTGGGAACCATTAGTAAGAACAGGGAGTACGCATTGATTATATACTTTGGTCTTAAGATGCTGTGGATATCTTTTGTTTTTAAGAATATAGCTTAGTTTGCCAAATGCCGCCCATGCCAGTCTAACTCGTCTTTTTATCTCTGCTGTTTGGTTCTCTTTGTTAAGTTTTATAGTTTGACCAAGATATATATAATCCTTAAGTTGTTCTATTTCATCTTGTCCGATTCTCATTGTGATGTCTTCATCTGTATTTGTTATAGTTTTGGTCTTGCTGTAATTCATATTAAGGCCTATCTTTCCAGCTTCTACCTCCAGTTCTTTCATCATCTCAAATAATTCTTCTTTTTTATCGGTTATCAATACGATGTCATCAGCGTACCTTAGATGGTTCAAGCGTTGTCGGGCATTTTTATAGATAGTAACTCTTAATTAATGGTCCCTTCATATCGATTGGTTAAGCAAGAAACTAGCCTCAGCCTGCTATGCAATAAGATCTGTTTCGAAGGAAATCAATTTAGCATTTTCCAAAGTAACATATTTTTCTTAGTTTGTTCAAGTCTCATCTTCGATATGGCCTTCCTTTGTGGCTGCCTAATTTGATGAAATTTTTCAATTAGAAAAAAAAGCAATACATTATCTTTTTGGCTTCAGTAGAATAACACATTGCAGAAGCTCTTTAAAAATAGAATTCTAGAAACTGTGTGCTTAATTCGTAGACACCTGCATGTTTTTTCGGCAAGACCTAATCATGTCTACTTCACCAGAAATTCAAGCTCTGATGTGTATTTACCGATCCCGTCTACTGAGTTAGTGAAGAAACCTATATTATATTCGCAAAAAATTATACAACCATCTCCGTTTACAACTTAAATCTACAACTTTTTTCCTTAAGTTCCATTAATTGACAAAGCTTATCTATCTGAAAGATCATAATATTCAGTGAAAGAGTGAAGAGTGAAATTGGGTATATCACATATAAGGTTTTATTACCCAATTTTTTTGAAAGCTTTGTCCATAAGATTGTACAATTTTCAGTGACAATAAAGCTTATTTCTGTAATGTATGCCTCTTTAGGACTGTTGGACACATCGAGCAAAACGACAAAAGAGGGAATGTAAAGGTAGTGGGGACAAAAATATTGTTAGACAGGAAGTGCAATCTTTAGAGGCCACATTAAACAAGGAAAGAGAGTCTCTCTCCTTGTTTGACATCAAATTTAGTTTGGTTATGTTATTGTTTGTCCCAAATGTCACATGAAATCTTATTTATATTGAAGTTTTTTAATAATTGTGTTGCATTTTAGACTATTACCGTTAATAATTAATTAAAACTTTCTCGTCTAAGACACATTCTAAAAAATATTATATAGCTACTTTTAGGTGCGGAGCTGTGTCGGAAAGTGTCGGAAAATTTAAATTTAGCGCATTCGCATTTCCGGATATGTCCGCCATCAGAGGCCACTTTTTTGGTCTCCTTTTCATAAGGATTAGATTCCCTCTTTTGTCTTTTTGCTGGATGGTTGGACATAATATAACAGAAAGCTACTTACGATAGGTTTTATTAATTTATTAAGCTTTATAAGGATATATAAATTATTCCTGTAGTCCATAACCTAAGTCTATTGTCATGTGTAATTGTCATGTCACCGCTGTCACTTGTGGTTCCGTTTACCAAGTGCAACGTTGCCAAGTATATGCGTACATGAAAACTATACATAAGGCTGTTTTATCGGTGCACCAAAATTTTTTCTCTGTTATTTACCGACGAAATGTCTCGAAGTTTGGACATGTTATACGAAATTATGTTGCCTTTAAACTGATGGTTTTACTTTTTTTATTTTTTTGAATTTTCTGTTGAAAAATTGGATTATACTGTTTAACGTTCTATTATAACCAAACTTTTCACGCCCATCAGTTGAAAGAGTTTTTGTTTCTGTAATCGTTGATTCTTTTTTCACCTTTCTATGTCCAGTAATAATCGAGAAAAGCGTATTCAAACTTTGAAGAAAATTGCTAAAAAATACTGAAATCTAATAGTGAAACGTGTTCCTCATCATTGTCGCTGAGCTTGATCGTTATCGCATTAGTGACGTCAAATCTCATGAGCGTACGGTACGGTCTTATTTTTATTTCTCTATGGGTACGGTCAGTTAGTTCGCTTGAATTAGAATCCATTTTAGTTCTTTCATTCTTGTATTTTCTTTATCAACTTGCTTAGTTTTTACAGTTTACAGTATTCTTATTTATTTTGAAAACATTGAAATTATTTAGTTTACGTGTATGTTAAGTAATATATTATTAGTTTAGTGGTATAAGTTAAAAGTTCTTTAGTTTACGCGTATTTTTAAGTATTACATTAGGTTAGTGATATAAGTTATAAGAGACAAGATAAAAAATGAGTCCCAGTAAACGTCCTATGTCAAGGAAAAGAGCAATTGCACTGCTTTAGTATTTATTATTTATATTACAACCGTTTTTAAAAGCTTTTATTTAACTTATATATATATATATATATATATATATATATATATATATATATATATATATATCTATTCAAGGTTTGAATAATCATTCTCCATTTTCATGCAACTTTTCTAATATGGAGGTTATCAAAGAAAAAATGGACGGATTGATAAGTACATTGACTTTTAAATGTCAAATGTGGAATATTGAAAAGGAGATAGCAACATAGGATTCTGATAACAATTCACTGAACTTGAATGGTTCTGGTTATTCAGACATACAGCAGCAGCACGCTGCATTAAATATACCTGTGATTTCCTACAGGCAGTATGCAAAACATACGGAAACAGTTGCAGATATCATCGGCCAAACACTTTGTGATTCCTTAGAAGAGGCTGGACGGGAGGAATTAGCTTTAGCCAAAGAAATTGGTGAAGTAGATTCCGACCGAAATGGGTTAATAACCGTTATAGCTGATGGTGCTTGGTCAAAAAGATCGTATAAAGTAAACTACGATGCTTCTTCAGGTGTAGTACCTGACGTTGTAAAATTTATTAGTACGCCTTTGATGGATAGGACATGTAATTAGGCGAGATGAAGATGAAACGATCAGAAAAATTTTCGACCGAAGAGGACCAGTGGGAAGACGATCCACAGGAAGACCAAAACTTAGGTATCAAGATAACACAGAGGATGATCTAAAATCCATCGGAGTTAAAGCATGGAGAAAGTTGCCAGAGGCAGGGGCGAATGGAAGATTGTTCTGAAGAAGCCTTTGGCTGATGACGAGCTGTAATACCACTGATATGATGAAATAACTATCCACGATTTGTGTTTTATTCATCAATTGGATACTTTTCTTATGTAACTGCAACCTATAAATATATTAAAATAATGTATATTCCATTCAGAGAACATTTTCCTCGCAGTGCGTCGCCTCGAAATACTTGCCAGATAAATACATTTACTATTATGATGGTTTCGCAGGTACCAATTTTTTATAGATAAATAAAAATATTTTTTGTTTAATTTTTACTACGCTAATATCAGTTTTCTCTAACAAATATTAACAAAATATTAATTATATATTAATATTAATATAACAAAATTTAAATTTATTATAAATAAACACTATGGTGTTTTTTGCAGTCACGTTTCACAAATTTTTATTTAATACTATGTTTAGCTAAGACATATAAATTAAAAATGTGATTAATTCTTTTTAAAACATTATCTACGATAATTAATCTAAAAAAAAGTATTCCGACAAAACTAATTTGAATGGAGAATAATGCATTTATTTTAAACAACCCGTGGGCCGGCGCCACTGAATAAACATCCAAACTATTAGGAGGTCACGTAGGGTCTGACATAGCAGTGTAGAAAAGTAAGTGATACGCCCACTTCAAATCGCAGTATGCTATAACTGCGAAAACAGCCATAACAATATCTATTCTATTATTTTTTTCCCTTATTCTTTGACATGAACCAACATAAGATACAAATGTAATCACTTGCTTGATGTTTACGGGCTTATAAATACATTACATTTAGACAAACTAGGAAGACTATGTCACGGATAGTAAATAAAAAGAATTGTCGTAAAATAAAGGAGAAAATTTGAATTAGAATTGAAATTGATAGGTGACTTTTACTATAACAAATAAATGTCTTGTAGCACTAATACACTCATTTCGTATTCACAGACAGTAGATAATATATTAAGAGATGAAAAAACTTTTGAACTAGTAAACCAATAGTAGAAAGATAGCAATTTTCGAAAACAATTAGACAAAGCATTTAGAGATTTCAATCAGTCGAAACGTCTGCCATTTCGCGTCTGCTGCCGCCCACCGCCGGTGATATTTTTTGATAGATCGCCCCATTCCGAAATGGAAATTCGGTATGTGACTTGAGTGGTTATTGAGTTCAATCAAGCTCCAACGTGCACATACCCAACAGAGAGAGTGAGTGATATTGACTTACGGGTAATATTTATGGGCAATTTAGTGTCGTTTCACAGAACACCAATATTGGTTTGATAACCATTCTGTAATAAATCAAAATAATGTGCTATTATTGCACTGTCGGCGAAAATAGCGGGAGGCTGCTCTCGGGACACCCCTTCGCGCCACATTATTTTAATGCTCGCCGGTTTCGGTGTCGTTTAAGTACAGCACTGGAAAAACGGGAGAAATTTTGCCCCTTTCTCTTTCTAATAAACTCCATATTTCATTGAAATGTTTCAAAAATATGCGACTGTCTGCAGAATATGTATAAATGGACGGATATCTCGCAGCCTAAGACTTGAAATAAAAGTCCATCTGCTACTCTTGAAGTCATACTATGTCAATTACTGACATAAAACTTACTTCGCATTAGAATTTTTATTTATTTATAATAATGTGCCTCAGCTGCAATGGCCATTCACACAAATATTATTGTGAACAATAATTACAATAAGCAAATGTTACTAATTGCTACAGTTAATCTATAAGCTTAGAGCCTATGACTAAATAATACAAAAGTTTTATCACTAAGTTATAAGTGAAAGATAAAGTACATGGAAAACAAGGGGTCACATCCTGTTGAACAACTGAATGTCTTTTAAGAAACCAATTAGGTTAAAGACTTGATCAGCTGAGTTTAAAACGTTTTTGATATTTGACCTAAATTTATGTTGCACTCTCAGGGATGGGCGGTGTCGATAATGTCATGTCGATAATTCGATTGTCGACATGTCGACAATCATGTCGATGTCGAGTGATTTAAATTTGTTGCCAATGTCGACAATGTTGAGTATGTCGACAATTAACAAACGATCAGAATGACGTTCCGTGCGCACTAATTTGAAATTTTAGGTTAATCTGGCTGCGCTGACTTATTGAAAAAGTATGCATTAATGTTTCAACAAATTGCAAAGAGACCAAATAATCTCAAACTTTTGAAACTTTTAACCTCACTATTAACTTGCAATTGTCAAATTCATAGGATATTCCATAATTGTTTGATTGCAGGTTTTTCAAGTGTAAATGAATTTTAAATAGAATCATATAGAGACAATTTATTATGTGCAAACCTCATGATAGAGTAATGCAATGTAATGAATCTAAAATATTACCATATAGATGCAAAACCAGAAAAAACCAGCAAAACAAATTTTCATAGATTTTTAATTTTCTATCGTTACTCGTAAACTCGTAAAATTTACAGAAAGATTTAAAAAAATTAAAAAGAAACGTAAACCTAAACGTCAGTAAACGAGGTAAGATTCAAAACCACAATCAAACATATCTCAGTACATTGAAACCTTACCTTGTTTCCTAACATTTCGTTTACTTTTTTTAAAATTTTACTAACTCTTTATTATAATAATTATAGTATAATAATTACTGAAACAGTGTTGAATCTCTTCGTGCTTCATCAAATAGTTGTACTTTCCCCGTCCATATCTACAATTTCTTCCTCGTCCAGGTCATAACTATTTTTATCAGGATACTCTCCCTTTAATGAAACATAAATATGTACCAATTTCTTGGAATTAGTGAACGTTAATCTATTTCTTATCAGACTGTGAATGTGTCCCCAATTTGAAAAGAGTCTCTCGATTTGAGCTGAGGAGGCTGGCATTTTTAGAAGTCTGAGAGCCATTTTAGCAAGAATTGGGCATTCCAGTTTGACCACTCGCCAAAATACTAGAGGCTTTTCAACTCCTTTTTCCCAAAGTGTTAAGAATATTCCTGAAATTGTAAACCTAATATATTAAAAATCAAAAGAGCGATAATTTTGTCTGAAAGACTTACCCGATTTAGTGTTAAATTTGTCCCATTCTTCTATGCCCTGATTGCACAACTTTCTGAGTAAGAACTGAGTTATTCTACCAGTGTGCTCTGACGTAAGCTTGGAATTTTCATATTTCGGATGCAGGTAGTACGCAGTTAATGCGTACACGTTTAACGCCATTTGTTGTCTGTGTTTCAATTTTTCTTTAAGGTTATCTGGCAGATTCAAATTGAGCCACAGATGAACGGCATCTGCTACAGATGTGTCAGATTTCTGACAAGCATTGATCAGATTACAAATGGGTTCATAAATTTCTATGTTCTGTTGAATCTCATCACAAATTCATCGTTGAAGATTAATTCCTTGACTTTCGGCTTAATCTTTTTTTTTCGTTACAGCGGCTACTTGTTTCATATATACCAGATTTTCTAGGAGACTTTTGAAAGAATCTCGGTAAGAGCACCATCTTGTTTCGGCCGGCAATTGGATTCTGCGCCCTCCCTAATCAACTATCATTTTTTCTAAATCTGGTTGCTTAAATTCTTTGAAGACAATGACCACATTGTCGACTAACTTTTTATCCAGCACGTCTTTGGCTAAAAGGTTGCCGGTGTGGCTACTGCACGTAGAGTGCCACATGTTGTGCTTGAGGAGGGATCCCATTTTAATCATTGCACTAGCATTATCCGAAACTATTCAGATCACATTCAAAGTTTACAACTGAATAATTTCATAACATAACCTCACTTTTTTCCATTATGGACACGTTGCTGACATTGTCGACATTGTCGACATTGTTGACACGTTCTCGACATTGTCGACACGTCTGTGTCGACAATTAAAGTCGACGTGTCGATGCCCATCTCTGTGCACTCTGTGTTTTGCATACCGTCGAGACTCGATCTGGATGTGTTCCACAGTTTATACACTTGAGCAGATTTGGCAATTGGGCTTCGGCTCGGTCAATCTTCGGATGACAGCTTTTTCGTTTCTAGAGATTGTTGGAAGTTCAAATTTTTCAACAGTCTGCCGGATCTCATGTAATGCACTCTTGATTATGTTCCAGTGGGTTTGCCAGGTATGATACTGTTGTTGCTTGAAAATTTGCTTTAGATCATTACGGATTTGAGTATGTTGGGCCTTTGAGGATTGATTGTTTACACAAGAAGCTTGCTTGGCTGCTTGGTCTGCTTTTTCATTACCGGGGATGCCGATATGGGATGGTAGCCAGATGATCGTGACATTTACACCTTGAAAAGCAAGTGCACTGTAAGTCATATGGATTTCTGGAACTAAGAAATGCTGAGAGTATAGACTTTTTATCGATTGTAGTGACGACAGGGAGTCTGTGCACATTGCTTGGTTATTATCATCTGTTTTTAAATTTTTAAAAGCTTCTAGTATCGCACAAAATTCTTCAGTGTATACGCTGCATAAATTCGGTAAAAAAGATGATTTTATTATTTCATCATATGTGGTAACGGGTAAGGTGAATTTCATTCACCTGAAATTCACCTGAAAAGGAAGGCATTTAACCAATGCATTTTACCAGTCTTGACCTACGGCGCAGAGACCCTAACTTTAACGAGAGCTACTGCCGAAAAACTGAGGGTAACACAAAGGCGAATGGAGAGATCAATGCTGACCTTGAAAGATCGCGTAAGAAATGAGGAGATACGCAGGCGAACTGGCGTAGACGATATTATACTGCGAATCAATAAACAAAAGTGGAGGTGGGCTGGACATATTGCTAGAATGGAAGACGGAAGATTAACAAAGAGATTATTGAAGTGGAGACCAATAGCCGACAAGCAAAGTCGAGGCAGACCACCCACCCGATGGACCGACTACCTAAGGAGAATAGAAACAAACTGGATTGCAGCAGCTAGAGATAGAGAGAACTGGAGACGTTTGGAGGAGGCCTATATCCAACAATGGATGTGAAAATGGGGCTGGATGATGATGATGATGTGGCAATGACACATCCAACGCCTGCTTCGCTTTTGGAGGCATCTGTATACAGAATTTTTTGGAATTTGTGCTTGCTTATGATTTCTTTAAAGTGTTGCCTTATGAGAAGGCTTGAGGTTTCATGTTAACTGTATTCTAAAAGAGAAATGATTAAATGTGGGAGTGGTCTATTCCAAGCCGGAGTGTCCGGGATTGGGAAGGGAAGTGTTTTAGTGAGGTCGATGGTTTTTCGTAGAGTTAATTTCTGGATCTCTAATATTAATTGAATCCTTTGCGGGGTCTCCGGAGGCGGATGTTGAAGTAATTAAATGGTAGACTGGATTGGATGGCTCTGCGGATACGGAAGCAAAGTAAGATTGATGAAGATACTCTCGTCGAACCCACAGAGGTGGTACATTAGCCTCGCAGTAAAGGCTATCTATGGGACTAGATTTGAAAGCGCCTAAGCAAAGACGAATATAAGTGTTATGCACAGAGTTAAGTCGCTTTAAGTCAGATTTTGATGCAAACATGTATATGAAGTTGCCGTAGTCCAGTTTTGAACGAATTGAAGCTCTATAAGTAAGATGGTTTCGTCCGCACCCCATGTGCACTTTGATAGTGCCTTTATGATATTGAGTCTCTTTATTGCATTGCCTTTTAATACACTAATATACTGTTTCCAAGTTAGTCTACTGTCAAACGTTATACCAAGTATTTTGTGTTGAGTAACTAATTGCAATGAAGTTTCATCAAGGGTGATAATTGGACTTTGGCTACAGGGCCTTCTGCTAAACCGTATTAATTTCGATTTAGTCATTGAAAGAGCTAATTCGGGTTTTTTAGACCATTCGCTAAGTTGATTTACAGCAGTTTGGAGCACGTTGCACGTGGCAATTGTTCTTTTTCGCTGACAATATAAAATAAGTTCATCTGAGTATATTAAGTGCTTGACTGTTGGACAAATATCATTTATTGCAAGAATAAAGAGTATTGTACTGAGTACTGAACCTTGTGGGACTTCATTATTTAGCCCGAATGTCTCCGAAATTTCTCCATTTGTTTTAACTTTGAACGTTCTTTGTTGTAAAACGTTTTTTTATCGAGGAGTAAATCTTTCATGTTATCTTGTATTAACGAAGCTCTTCAAGAATGGCTTGACGCGAAATAGCTCCTTCTATATCAAAGACAGTAGCTTCGCGGAAGCTCAAAGTTTGTTTGAAATAGCGGAAGCTATTTGTGTTTGTAATAGCACAAAACTGTCAAGGATTGAACGGTGACGTCTGAAACCGGATTGCGCTGCGTGAATTATTCGTGACTGTTTATATTCAATCATATCGTATCAATAAACAGGAAAACAGGAGTACCTATTTATTTTCCAAGTATTATTGTTGAAAGTAAACTAATTAGAATTTGTCAGATGTCGAGGATATAGCGAATTTAGGCGATTAAGAGGAAGGTGAGGATGAACAAATTAAACAAGAGCCACTGAGATCTGAGATGTCTCCGGAAACGAAGATTTTCAAAATCCAGATTCTATGGAAATTGAGGTAATTAAATATTTATTCCACATTGACAAAGATGACTTTCTTTCTTTCTTTATCGTGTCCGGACATGTCATTCATAAAATTTCGGCCCAGTATCGGGCTATGTCGGTTCCATCTTTGTTGGCGAGCCACAAATCTTCAAGGGTACATCGATGAGGACAGTTTCTGCATGTAAGAAGATGTTCCATATTCTGTGTTTCTCCACAGTCACAGTTCACATCATCTTGGTCTCTATATCCCCATTTTGCCATGTTTGATTTTACTGTAGCAACCCCCGTTCTTATCCTATTCAAGGTTTTCCACGTTTTAAAGTCTAGGGTCTGGCCGGTCCATTGAACCTGGGGAAGTGGAAAATAGTCAGGCGGTTCATCCTGCACTGTTCCAAGGAAGCTTTTCCTAGATTTTAGTCGCTTTCGTGGTGTTCGAGCTTTGTATAGGGCATGCCGATCGTCCGCGATCTATTTAATTTTCTCTATGTGTTCTGCAGCGCCTCTGCGTGTTGAGGGTTCTGCAAAACCCGCTGCTCTATATAGATTTGAAAGTGGCGTTGGTTTCATGCACCCCGTTACTATCCTGCATGTCTCATTTAGCGCAGTATCAACTTGTTTGGTGTGGACAGATCTGCTCCAAACGGGGCACGCATATTCAGCAATTGAGAAATACAGTGCCTGTGCCGTTGTTATTAAAACGCCAGGACGTGCGACCCATTTACTTCCCGTTAGCTTTATGAGTATGCTGTTCCTAGTTGTTACTTTCCCTCTTGTTTTTATGCAATGTTGTCTGTAGATGAGGGACCGGTGCAGAGTTACTCCAAGATATATAGGTCGGTTTGTGTGTTCTAATGCATTACCATTCCACACAATTTGGAGTTTTTGCTTGGCTTCCTTTGTTCGAAGGTGGAAAGCGCAGACTTGGGTTTTAGAGGGATTGGGTCTTAGAGAATTCTGCACGTAGTTGCAGCTGTCATTGTTTTTAAGGCAGTTTCGAGTTTCTCCTCCACTTCTTCAAAACTATTTCCTTGAGCACATATTGCAAGATCGTCAGCATAGAGGAAGTGCTTGGTTTCGGTCGGAGTAGGTTGGTCGTTTGTGTATATATTGAAGAGCATTGGTGCTAAAATACTTCCCTGTGGGAGGCCGTTTTTTTGAACTCTTTATCTACTTACTTTACCCTCCAGCATAACGAAAAAACGTCTATTTTGCAGTAAGGAATATACGACCTTTCCCAGATGGTGGTCATTGAGAGTGTAGTATAATTTGTGGAGCAATGTTTTGTGCCTTACTGTGTCATAGGCTGCTGTCAGATCTACAAAAGCAGCCCCTGTTATAAGTTTTTCTTTAAAGCCCTCTTCAATGTGTTCTGTTAATGCGAGGACTTGACCGATGCAAGATTTGCCAGGTCTGAATCCTCCTTGTTGTGGGATGAGGGGCTTGTCGACATTTTCGTCATCTTTCGACAAAGATGACGAAAATATATGTTAACGTTTTGTATGCAAGAGGCATAACATTAAGACTACCACCTGCCAAAATTGTGTAGTTACTAAAGTGAAGAATAGGAAAAAAACTCAGATTAATATTATTCTAAAAATTAGTATTAAGCTGACTCCGGGTTGAACCGCGTCGATTATCACTGCGCCGATGCCGAGCTTTCGACATTCTCTTTCATGACTTATTCAGGTCTTTCGGCGTCTTAGTCTCATGACCCCCAGAAACTACTCCACTGATCAATAATCACTGTTTTACTGCTCACTACTACACTACAACAGTAGTGCTGTGATTATTGACCGTGGACTAGTTTCTGGGGGCTCGGGATATATCAAAGATATGCTCTTTTAAATAAAATCTAAACATAAAACAATATCAAAATAAAAGTAAATGAAAGCTCAAGATAAGGCTTTTTTTATAAATATTTTTTAATAATAAAACGTTAATAATGTTC
Source organism: Diabrotica balteata (assembly GCA_918026665.1). Lineage (NCBI taxonomy): Eukaryota > Metazoa > Arthropoda > Insecta > Coleoptera > Chrysomelidae > Diabrotica > Diabrotica balteata. The sequence continues at coordinate 7,241,303 of OU898280.1, forward strand.
TCAAAACTTTTTTTCTTGTAACATCTCACTCTTCTCCCAAGAGAACTAGAATGTTAACTCTTACTGTTAGTTCCTTTGCCTCTAAAATCATTAAATCTTTCAAAAAGTACAGTTTTAATAGTATCTTTATTCGTTATCGTGACTCTCTCATGACACGACGTGTGCCACCCGGTTCTTCCCGTACTTATTACACAAACCTAATCCATTTCTCATAAAACCGTTGACAGAGCCCGTGTGTTTCTCTTTAACTGCTCTTCTATAGCCGTGACATGAACTATGACTCAATCTTTCGTTTCTGCGCGCTTAGTTTGTATTCGATTTGTTGCACTCGCGGTCGTTGGCGATTTTTTGGTTTCTCGCTTTGCTGATTTCGCGTGATTGACACTGTGGGAAGTTGGAACGAGAAACTGATAAATATACAAGGAAAGTCTAGTTAGCTACGAAAGGTTGTTCCTGACATAAGGTTTTGATATAAACAAGCAAAAATTATTCTTAGAAAAGAATTGACTGTTTTTCAAAAGGCTCTACAAGAAGAGCAAAAAAATAACATATTTTGAGACGTTCCATATCTTTCAGGCTTCTTGTTAGCAGTTCATATATTCCGTGCTCCTAAATGCATAAATCGTTTTTTATCTTTTTTTGTATTCTATGTTCTGAGAACTGAATTATTTTATTGGTAAGTAATATATATTTTTTTAATTGGACTACTGGTCCATTTCTCAACCCCAAACCTAGACTCTTGACTAACTGTTATCTACGAAGCAATTACAAGTGTCACACGTCCAAAACGAATACAAAAAACAATCTGTAGGTGGATAGACCTCACGCTGAAGAATTTTGTGATATACGCAGCGTTATGAAGATATTGTGTCAGTTCAAGTAGATGAAAGCTATCCACAGGAGTCGTATTTCCTTCATTAAGTTTTCATCTGATCATCCTAGCACATGGCAAACTAGTGACATAGTCAGAGATAGAATGTAACTTTGTACTTTGACTTAATAGACCTTAAACGTAGGGCGTGATATATACTCCATAATCTAAAAAATTATTAGAAGATGGATTAGATTTAGAGAGATTAAGTCTTCTTAATCTAAATGTTACAAATCGAAATCTGACGATTGCAATACCTTAAAATAGAACAACTATCAGCAATTACTAGCTATCCCACCCATGACTGTTGTTTTGATTCATATGAAATTCTTAAAATCTATAGAAATTATCTGCAACAACAAATAATTTCTATGAATTTTAAGAACTGCTTGTACTGCTATTGATGATAGATATGATACCCTTTCCACCCAACTAAATGAATGGAAAGGTAGGCCAGCGGTAGGACTTACACAAGGTATTAACAAATTTAGAGATTTAGATAGAGACTAGATTTTACTTTTTAAAACAGAGAAATTCGATTACAGGTGTGGCTGGAGGTGGTAGAAGTGCCCTTTGTAAAGAAAAAGACATTTTGGGTTTCGAGTAAAAACTATAAGTAAGTGGGAGTTTGGACTATCTTGCAAAAAAATACTCAATACTGTACAGTTGTATGTTCAGCAAAATAATCTGCAAACGCCCTTTAGGAAGGGGAAGCCTGGTGAAGATTAGTTTCTGAATTTTTCAAAACACAACCGACTTTCTATTAAGAAACCTGAGATAATTAAAGCATCACGTATAAGACCACAAAGTGACCCATTTGTTGTTTATGATTTCTTTGATTAACTGGAAACTATCATGAATAATTTACAACTTCAACAATACCCTGCTGGAATATGGAATACAGATGAAATGGCTTTTAATTATGAATCCAGTCGTACTAAGATTATAATTAGAATCGGAGAAATAGCACAAAGGTAAACTGCAGGCTGAGGACGAAAAGCAACAACAGTTTTGGCATGTGCTAATGCCAACGGATCCATATTGCTACCTATGGTGCTCCACAAGAGCAAAAGGTTATGGGGCAATATGTCTGGTCCAGATGAGTATCCAGAGATATCTTAGTAAATAACCGAAAATGATTGGACGAGTCAACAAATATTTTTTCTATGGTGCAAAAATGTTTTTATGAAAAATTGCGTTGAAAGGCCTACTCTTTTGATTTACGGTGGTCATTTATCTCACGTTTCCCCGTTAATTGCGTTCTCTATGGCAAAATATGTGACCATTCTTAAATTACCGCCACATAATTCTGCAATATTGCAGCCTTTACATGTGTCTGTCTTTAAGAGGCTCAAGTCTTCGTGGCATGCTATGTTAACAAATTGACAGACAACACGCGAATTTTCCAACCTTTTGGGAAAAGCTTTGCGTAGTATTCGAAACCTGTTGTGGTGAATGGCTTTAGAAAAACAGGTATTTTTCTTCTAAACCGATATTCCAAGCAAAAAAAAAGATTGATCCCGAAAAGTTAAAACGATATTATGAGGAGAAAAACATTCTTGACACTATCCCTCAGAAGTATAGTTCTACGGGTAAGCAAACTACGATCCATGTACAACCTCTTGCAGCTCTATTACAGAAAGCCAGAATTGCATTGCATCAACTTCCATTGCATCCTGGGAGAACGTTCTAGTAGTAACAGTGAAATATTCTCCGAAGCTAGAACAAAGGAAGAGGAAACAAATAGATGTTGCTGAGGTAATCACAACTACAACCTATATAGAACAGCTACAGTTATAAAAAATTAAGACAAAAGTTTCGAGGAATACATTCAAGAAACAATCAAAATTAAATAGTGACCATGAAAATTCCGAAGAAGTCGTTTATGCACACAGTGATGACTCATATGAAGCTCTAAATGACAATATGGAAGAAGGTGCGGAATCTCAAGTTTAAGAACCCACTGACGATGATATCATAACAGGAAAATATATCGTGGTACGACTAAACAAACGAGCAGTTGCTCATTTGATTGGACTAATATGTCAAATGAATGCAGTGAAAAGAGTCTTGATAATCAAATGTTTGAAACGATGCGTGGGAAATACCTTTAAATTTCGTTAGGCAAACGAGCCTCTCTTGATTGGTTTTAATAAGATAAGTATTAGGAATATTGAACAACCCAAAATCAGAAGGAGAAAACGTGGTTACGTTTTGTAAGGATTTAAGGAGATTCAAAAATATTACCTAGCTGCTTGTTGTTTCATGATTTGTTCCATCTCATTATAATTTGAGTTCATGTTATTTGTCGATTCTACCTTATTATTTTTGATTGATATCGGTAATTCTTAAAGTTTGGGTAAATTAGCTTCCAGAAATCTATTAAAAGAGTAAAATGTTTATCAGTCTTACATATTTTTGGGGAAGATTTCTAGATAATAAATCCTGTCTTTAGAAATTAGGTAGTTTTAACATTTACAGTTGATCGAACCAAGCAGTTCATTATTCTTGTGCCCGTTACGTATTTATATATTTCTGAGAAGGACAATACGTGCTTCCCCAAGACAAAATTTCATAGTTTTTAGATACGACCTCCCCTCCACTAGGGGCTTGTGTTAGAAACTTTGTAATGTATTTTGAGTAGTAGCTTTCGACACTCAGTTATGTACCTACGTATAGCTTAGGCAATAAAAAGATCTTTCAAAATTGTCGTTGTGCCCACGATTAACTCATCGTGGGCACGACATGATTTTTATTCAAAATTTTCGTTTCTGCATTTTTGTTGTTGCTTTTATTTTAAACCACAGTTACACCTTTCATTATAACACAAAGTAAAGTTTACCAAGCAGACCACAATCTTCCCGTCAGGGTCCACAGTTGCCTTTATATAGAGGGGGTTTTAAGGATTTTGAAAAGGCATTTGATCGCGTTCAGCATACCAGTTATTGCCAAACTTTACTGGAACCAAACAGCCAGTATTAATACCAACAACAGAGAATCAAAGCCAATCAGTATTGAACGAGGCGTAAGACAAGGCTGTATACTATCTCCCACCCTCTTTGACGTGTATTCTGAGAATCTATTTAGTGAAGCTTTAAAAGATCAAAAAGGAATTATCATAGGAGGAGAAATAATTCACAATATACGGTACGCCGACGATACTGTGATTATAGCTGAAAACATCGACGATCTGCAGGAGCTAATCAATAGAGTTTACATGGAATGCACAAATTGGGGACTGTCGATAAATATCGATAAAACTACATACATGGTGACCAGTAAAGTGGATATCGGTGCAAGCCAACTGATATTAAACCAACAATCGCTGCAGAGAGTTTAGAGATTCAAATACCTTGGATGTTGGATTACCCAAAATCTAGATCCATCCTTCGAAATTCGATGTAGAATTGAACAGGCAAGAAACTCATTTCAAAAATTCAAGCCTCTATTATCCAATAACTCATTTAATTTGGAAATCAGTGAAAAGTTTACAAGATGTTACGTGTGGTCTGTACTTTTGTATTTATGTGAAACTTGGACTTTAAACGCCGATATCATAAATAAAATCGAGGCGTTTGAGATGTGGTTGTGTCGAAGGATACTAAAATTCCATGGACCAGCAGAACCAGAAACGAAGAAGTTCTTCGAAGAATATCTTGGACATATAATCAGAGGACAAAGATATGAGTTCCTTTGGCTAATTCTCAACGGTAAAATCGAAGGAAAGAAATGGATAGGACGGAAGAAACTCTCTTGGTTGAGGAATTTGCGGCAGTGGACAGGTTTGACAGCGGACCAATTGCTACACGTAGCGTAAAACCGAGATCAGTATAACAATATTATAAGCATGGCAGTCGCCGACGTTCCTTAGGGATATGGCACTCTAAGAAGAAGAAGTGGACCCATACATGTGAAAGAATGTCAATACTCCTCTCACAATTAATTTTTCATTTCTAAACTTCTATTAAAGAGAACATACTAACAGATTACTAGTACATATCTACAAACAAAAAAAGTGGTTTGAAACCCAACTAACTTCATAAGTAACTTCAAAATAGAACTTTTTACATTCCGTTCACAGATACCCCACTTCACCCTATGTATCTATTGGCAGTATGCAAATTATTTAAAAATAAAACATATTTAATGCAAATTTTCTAAAAGAAATGTATATTTAATGCATATTTTCTAAAATAAATGCATATTTAATGCATTTTTTTGGGTAAATTAGTGCATACTTATGCACACATTTTTACCTTTTCTTGCATATTTGTCTAAGTTTACTGATGATATTGGACCTGATGATGGAGTACAAATTGTAAACCCCAAAACCAGTCGTCCGATTTTACAACCGATCGCACCTAACAGTGAATATAAAATATTTACACAGATTTTAACAAAAGCTTTTTTAATACAACAATATGAATATATCTAGGCGGTCATCGGCAACACCGTTTTGTAATTGGCAAAGAGACACGGGGTCCGATGCAACATTCCGACTGTCATACTAATTAATAATTAAAAACTATAAATAGTCGTCGAGACGAAACGTTTCGCGTCCATTACAAGGTGTACAATAAATAATTGTCACTGACATGTGACAGTGTCACGTCGTTGTTATTTACCAGATGGATTATTTAAATATTCATGATCGATAACTACCAGTGACGGAACACATATATTATTTGATACTTTTTGAACGATAAATTCGTTATATTTTAAATATAATCTAAAGACGTAAACCAGTCGATCTAAAAAATCATCTGTTTCATGTAAAAATCGTATAGGTATATGCTTTTGAAGGTTCTAAAAGGTATGTATATGGGGGATAGCTGATTGATGATGAGTCTTTAAAGATTTACACTGATTTTCCTTTGTTTTTTTAAACAATCATACAAAGTGAAAATAATTTTTTGCGACAAACATTTCTTATACATTTTAGAAGAGAAAAAAATAGGTGCGGCAGTCCAGTGGAACTGCCGGTAGAAGTTATACTTCTATACACGCGTTCGCCGTTACAAATTTATATGGGAGTCAATATGCACAATTTTTACATATGTAATGCTATAGGTACGAGAGAGCAGAAAGAGATACAGAATTAGGTATATAGATATATGGTGCATCGTTTGCTGTATATAAAGAACATTAGACCTGTAATAGGATTATGGTTTATAAAGGATTGAATCAATATTTTGATGAAAATGTATATATTTTTTTTCATATATGTATGAAAGGAGTTGAATGCAAAAAAATTTACACATACCCTGCAGTAAAATTTATTGTTTATTTTGTTAATAATATAAAAATACAATACAATACACTGCAACATAGTTCAATATAATAATACAATACAAATTAAAATGCAAGTAAACATAAGTTACTTACTCATATGTTTCATTTACTATGATAATACTATTAATAAAATAAAAATATTGTTTCGTGTTATTATCTGACAAGCGAGAGCTGGCGGGTCAGCTGCGCGAAAATAGAAAAGGAATTATTATAAGAGATATAGGAGGGGTACTGAATCTTTGGTGTCACAAATGCGTAGTTGCCGTATCAAAAATTTATTTGGGATCTGAAAATTACGTTAATAGATATGTTCCGTGGTTGTGTGGATGAGTGTGTAATAAATTTATTTACCACGAAAAAAAATTAAAATAATAATAATATTGAATAAAACGTAGAAAAAATTTGTTAATAATATTTATTTCCATAAAACGTAATTAATTCTCGAAAGGAAGGTAATTTTGTATGTATCGCTGACTGGTGCAACTTGTGTGTCTTAATGATTACTAAACTAATCACAACACAGGACACACGGTCTTTGTTTATTTTTCTAAGCCAGACGGTAAACTCAAGTATTATCGGCCTTTTATCTTGTGATGTTATTGCTTACAATATCATATTTTGTTTCCCATGTATAGGAGTAGTTCACCTCCCGATATTACTAACTGCGACGGACCCCTAATAACACGCTGTGAGGTTATAAAGGCCATACAATCATCAAAAGATGGCAGAGCGACTGGTCCTGATGAAATTCCAACTGAAATATATAAGCTTATAAAGGATAGCAATGTTTTAGAGGCTATAACTTCGTTTTTCAATACCATTTATACCAGCGGACAACTACCTAATGGTTGGTCTAACTCACTGTTTATAGCTCTACCTAAGAAGACAACAGCAAAAACCTGTGCTGATTATAGAACCATCAGTTTGTTAAACCACTTATTGAAAATTTTTCTGAAGGTAATACATGGTCGTATCTACAATAAATGTGAGGAATACCTGGATGACACTCAGTTTGGTTTCCGTAACGGATTTGGAACGAGAGAGGCACTGTTTGGAATGAACGTACTTGCTCAAAGATGTCGTGATATATCTGTAGACATATACTGTTGTTTTATTGACTTTTGGTCAATTTGGACTTTTTGATCAAAAGGCATTTGATCGTGTTAAGCACTCTATATTGATCGAAGCTCTAAAAGACATTGGCTTGGACGGCAGAGATGTTCGAATAATTGCAAATTTATATTGGAATCAAACAACATCAGTTTTAGTAGATGGTGTGGAATCACAAGCTCTCAATATTAAAAGAGGAGAACGGCAGGGATGCCTCTTGTCACCCCTGCTTTTTAACGTTTACTCCGAAAGAATTTTCAGAAAAGCACTTTCTGAAAAACAAGAAGGAATACTTGTGAACGGCGAAGTCATCAATAATTTGCGATATGCGGACGATACAGTACTAATAGCTTCTAGTCAAGAAGATCTGCAAACACTACTTGATAGTATCGTTGAGAGTTGTAGGGAGGCAGGTCTGGATCTTAACATAAGGAAAACCAAAACACTTGTAATAAGTAAACAACAGAATATAAAACCGTCTATATATGTAAATAATACCAAACTTGAGCAAGTTGATAAAATCGTCTACCTTGGATAGCAATTAAATTGTAATGCAGAAAATCACGGCGAAATTAGATCCAGAATAGAGCAGGCTAGAGCTGCTTTTAGAAGGATGTCCAAGGTGTTATGTAACAGAGACCTAAAATTGGCATTAAGGATCCGCCTACTTCGCTGCTACGTGTTCTCGGTCTTACTTTATGCTGTCGAGTCCTGGACTGTGAATAAAATCGATCTAAATCGCCTTGAGGCTTTCGAAATGTGGTGCTATAGAAGAATTTTAAAAGTTTCCTGGGTGGAGAAGATTCGTAACACCACAATACTTGAACGTCTCAGCAAGACCACTGAGATCATAAAAAGCATCAAGCAGAGAAAGCTGGAATATTTCGGACATGTAATGAGAGGTCCCAAACATAGATTGCTACAAAATATCATGCAAGGAAAAATAGCAGGCAAACGCAGTCCAGGACGAAGAAGAACCTCATGGTTGAAGAACTTGCGAGATTGGTATGGTGTAGATACAAGCATGCTATTTAGGGTGGCAGTGTATGTATGAAAAATGTAATGTATCCAAATGTATAATTGAAGTGTCCAACATATCTGTAGTAATTAAACATTAATTACTATTTAACTGGGAATAAGCCACAATTAAAGGTAAAAATACGTTTATTGACGTTTCAATTTCCACTTCGGATATCGTTCTCAAAATACAATTTTGAGTATTTTGTATTTTGTATTTTGTATTTTGAGAATGATTGCCGAAGTGGAAATAGAAACGTCAATAAACGTATTTTAACCTTTAATTGTAAACATATTGGAAAAACACATTTCAATTTTTATGTTATTTATATTTCACATGTGCATAACCAATTGCGATAATGTGAATTTTAACATGAAGAACTGTTATTTAATTTTTGAAATAATTAGCTTGTCGCTACAGATATATGTTGTATACTTACCATACTATTATGTTAGACAATTGATGCAAAAGTTTTGACCAATTGAAATAAATTTCGTAATTTTCCAAGAGGTTGAGTTTAAGTTCAGATATAAAGTTTTTGTAATCTCTAACTACTTCTAAAGTTTGTGATAGAAAGCGAGGTCGACCCCACACACATACAGTCCGCGAAACTTCTCAGCACAACACAGTCCCCTTCGTACTTTCAGAATGTCACTATCTAGCCTTCTCTTAGTCCATTTTTGGTCAATTCCAAAACAATAATCTTAGTCGCTACATAGTTCGTTACACGAAAGATCATTGTCCGAGCAATCAATCAAATCGTCGTCAGATTCGTCGCCAGAATCCTCATCCAAGTTAATTATTATCTACGGAATCATCCGTTTGTAAAAAAATTTAACACCTCATATCTCGGAACTGAGATATTGATATTAATTAAGGATGCCTACTGGTTTAGATTGAGAAACGGACGCATAATTTCGACGACCATGTTTTATAAAATGGTCCTTAGAGTTTCAGTTCTTTAACGATAACGGCCCTTTTATTCGTACAACTTGTAGTCGCGCGCCACTGGAAACGCCATAAAAGTTTCCAAAGAGTTTACCACTTTGTCTTATTGGACTACACTCATCGCCTGTGTGCAGAAAACAACGTTTAGTCTAAACGGCCCGGAATGTGCTTCTCCACTCTTCATTATAAAATACTAGAAAGTATTTCACGAAAATGGGACTACATAACAGTATATAAACCCTCTAAACTGACCACAATGACCCACCCTCCCGAGTGGAAATGGTGAAAATGGCTGAGAAACGAGGGGTTAAGAGGATAGAGGGTACCGAGGACCTCGAAACAATCAACATAATGGTGTGGCGTATATCACACTCTTTTTGTAAGACATTTATGAAAAACAAAAAATAAATAGGGCAGTTTAATTCTATGATTATGTATCCCTGCGCACTAAATAGATAAAAATATAATGTAAAATAAAAATTAAACATAACTATCTACAGAATCAAAATACAGGTAATTTTCAATAAAATATGATGACTGTATTTTCACTTTTCGGTTCTGGAAAACAGAATAAATATAATGTTTTTTCTCAAAAGTTTTAGTAGACTGATTTTTATAGTACTTTTACAGTGAATCCAAACATGAAATGTTTATATAATGTTATATTATGATACATATAGCACCTACGGTACAATAACGTCACTTATGCAATTTTTGTCAAAAACTGAACTGAGTATGAGAAAATACTCCTAATCCACCTCTTTACTTGGTGCGTTTTTGTCATTTGTGTAGTACGCGTAGTTTCCTCGAGAGGGCATTTGTGTCGTTACAGTTTTGACTCGAATCTGGACAGTACTAGGAGAAACAACATTACATTGGTCAATTGCGCGCGGCCCTCCGCACGAGAAGCAGTCTCCTGGAGCTACAACGTTACCAAGGTAATTGTGACAATTTATGTTTATGTTTTTGGAGCAATAATGACGCTTGTGCAGTCTCCAGGAGCTACAAAGTTACTAAGGTAATTGCGATAATTTATATTTATGTTTTTGGAGCAAAACCGACACTTGTGCAGTCTCCTGGAGATACAAGTAATTGTGATAATTTATTTTTAAGTTTTTGGAGCAATAACAGCAGTAACGACACTCGTGTAGTGAAGAAGTGACGCTGTTTCACCAAACTTTGTATTTTATGGATTAAAGTTAAACATTAGATTGACACTTGTGACAATATTGCCTCAGTATAGTAGGATTATGTTTTTGGTTATTAATTTTATGATAATTGTTTCGACATGATGAATTGATGAGAAGATATTAATTATGATATCTTTTATCCCGAATTTTTAAATGAATTGTTTAATTGATGTTAGATGTTTAGATAATAATTTATGTAGATTTCTCCGTTAAATTGAGAAGTGGTATTGGCTGTCTCGCTAATTTTAAGAAAAATTTTTTTATCAATTTTCTTTATTTTTAAGTAATCATTTGTTTGGTTTGAAATTTTATTGTAATTAGTATTAGTATTGTTAATGTGGTGGTTTGGCTCAAAACAGCACTAAAGAGACAGCCGCCATTACCAGTAAGAAATCTAATAAGTAATTATTTGATGGGTAGGTTTATGAAATATGGAGAAGTCATGTTTGTTTTTAAGTCTGATAATTTTTGAATCTAAAAAGTTTATGGATTGATTTTGTTCTGTTTCTATTGTAAATTCAATATGACTATGAAGTGAATTAATCAATAAAAATTGATCGAGTTGCCTGTTAGTTCCTGTGAAACATACCAATACGTCATCTACATATCTCCACCAATAAAAAAACTGTTTAAATACGGAATGTTTTGAAATCTTTGTCTCTAGATGATCCATAAATATATCTGGTAGCAATGGGTTTAGGGGATTGCCCATTATAAGTCCTGCACTGTTATTTGTATATATTTGATTATTAAATTCAAAGTAGTCCTGGTTTATGCAAACTTAAAGAAGATGTAATTATTGGATTCGTACTATTTTGGTCTAAAAGGTTTTTTACTAGAATAAAAGTTTCTGTAGGAGGAATACTAGGAAAAAGATTTTTTACGTCAAATGAAATTAATCTGGAGTTGTGAGGTAATTGAATATGTTGTATTTTATTAACTAGTTCTATTGTATTTTTTATGGTAAATTTAGGTGAAAATTAAGTGTGTTCTAAAATAATGTCTAACAGTTTTTTTGAAAGTTTATATGAAGGAGCTGTATAAAAAGAAACTACAGGTCTTATTGGGTGATCCGGTTTGTGTAGTTTAATGAAAGAGTATAATTTAGGAGGCTGTGGGTTCATGATATTGAGGTATTTCTGTTCTATTGGATTTACTATTGATTTTAAATTTTCTAATGCTAGCTTAATTTGTTTTTGATATTTTTCTGTCGGATCTTTGTGTAATGTTTAAATATTTTGATTATTTAAGAATTCTATTGTTTTGTTATTATATTCTATTTTATCTATAGCAATAGTAGTGTTACCTTTGTTTGCTTTCGCAAACACTATGTTCTTTTCTACTGATTTTTTTTTAATTAAAATAGCTGTTTTATTCTCTTTGTAACAGTTTGTAACTTGAGACAAACAGTTTTTCCTCCTCAACCTATTCCATTAGAGACTATAAAATGTAAACGCATGCCAAAAATAGATCACTTGAGAAAGGCAATTAGCCGAAACAGCTGTACTGATAAGTTAAAATAAATTTTGTGGAAGTTTGAAAACAAAGTTTTCAGTGTTTTATTGTTACATAAAATGAATTTCCATCAAGTTACGGTCTAATCCATCAATTAATTAATGATATCTAATCAAACAAGCAAGACACAACCTGTTATTTTTGGCATGAAGGATTCGGCAATAGAGGAACCATCGAAATAGGGCCGTGAGTGTATAAATACTAAGAGCAGATTGCATTACGAAAACCAGGTTGCGATGTCATTCTTTACTCTGACAATTACTGTGGTCATCAAAAAATAGGTTTGTTTTTGCAATGTACTACTATGCAGTGAGAATATTAACTTATTTATCCCAACTTTTGAATTCGAGACCACACTCATAACAAAGGTGATACGGCTCACACAATAATAGAAAAATATGTAACTAGAACCAAAAATGCTGGATGTATTTACGTTCCCAATCAATAGATTTCCTTAATTCGTGAAGCCAAAAGACTGCCAAACCATTTGTGGCAAATGAAATGAACTTTAACGATTTCTTTGATTTAAAATCACTTGAAGACAACATGAACTTTAATATGGCGAAAAATTTAAATGGTAGTGCTATCAAGACCGGTGACAGAACGTACAAAGAGTAATTTACTGCAATTATTGGAGGCTAATCTTGTGCCAAGATACTATAAGAGTTTTTATAATAATTTAATTTAATTTTTGTTATTAATAGAAAAATTACTAAGTACGTACAATTTAGAAATTTTGTTGCACTTTTTTGCTATTTTATAAATATTATCATTTTATTTTTTTATTCGAAAAGAACTATACAATGTAAGAAGATATTGAATTTTCAAACGCTTCTCCTGAAAAACTACATCAGATCCATAAGTGACGTTATAGCACCGAAGGTGCGATATGGCAACAATTTGATCATGACGTATAACGGCTTTTAAACGGCGCTCGCTATATATGCGATATAGACTGTTAAAGCGTTCATTCATACAGCAGCACCGCTCTTCATAATTTCTTTGAAAAGCGCCGACGAAACGGTAGGAGCAGTTTCGTCAACAAAAAGCCTGACGCATTGTTTTAAGTGACTTAATGATTGACAGTTCCGTCAACGAGCAAAATGGAATTTTAATTCGGAACTCTCTTTCGCTTCTCGTTTAATGGAAGTCGATTACGATATTGAGTCGAGTTTCGTCAGTATTTTACTAATGAACTGTTTAGAGGACGTTTTGAAATATAAGCAAATATTACTCTTTTTAGTTATGGATGGAAAGATGAACAAATGATTAGATTGGAAATTTTACAGGATCAGAGAAGTTTCGACATTATTGGATGGGGTATTTTTATATATTTTTAAAAATCTAATGGAAATATACCAAAAACTAAAAAAAAAAATTCAGTTTGGAAACCATTTATCGAAATCTTGTTTTAATAAACGAAATGTCTTGTGTTTTGCGGACGCATTGCGAGAATAACACTGCGCTTTATGCAATTACCAATACATTCATCTACCAATGAGATATAACCTCCAATTTCTTTGAAGACACATCGATTTTTATAACATTTTGGAAATAAACTCTACTTCCTTCCCAATAAATTCTACCATATACCAATATATAAATATTAAGCCAATAAAACTCACCGGAATCAGAAAGGAAGATACTGCAAAGAAAGAATGAAGACAAGTAAACATAATAATAATGGAATCTGCAGAGGAAACTGTTGGAAAACCCAAAAGGCAAAGAAATGCGGAAAGGTATGATGATGAATGCAGAACTTCAGTAGAGGAAAAAGGCAAGCTAGGCTTAACTAAAATAACTTCAAAAAAACACAAGAAATAGCAGAGAAATTTATAACGAAAATGGAATACAAGCGAATATGCAGAAGAAGAAAAAGAGAGGCTTTAAAAAACAAGTACGACTGACGTACGATTTTCGTTGTTTTGGGAACATCAAGAAGCCGAAAGGCTTTGACTCAATTCAATGAACTTGCTAACTACAACGATCATAATCGGTATTTATGTGGTTTGATAATCGTTATCCCAGTTATGCGTCGACGAATTCGAGTGGGTACAGGGACACCTAATCTTGCTTCTTATTCCTATCGTGTTAGGAGTGGTCTGATGGAGACTTTCGTGATGTGCAAGTATGTTTCAAAGCATTCTTATCCATTCATGGAATTTCTGCTTTCCGAGTACAAAGAATTTGAGAATCACTGGCCTCAACTGGAACTGTACCAATAAACGATAGAGGAAAACACAGAAATAGGCCACACAAAATATCTGAAGATACTATCGTAAAAGTGACAGAATTTATTGGTTCCTTGAAAGAAAGAAAATTGTATTACTCCAAGAAAAAAAATTCGAAAACTTATCTCCTTGAAAAACTCAACATAACTAAGCTACATACTACGTACTTAGAAAAAATTTTCGTATGACAAGTTTTGGAAAATTTTAGGAGCAAAGTTTAATATTACATTCAGTTTTCCTAGGAAAGACGCCTGTTGTAACTACTGAAGCACTATAAATGCGGAAATATCTGCCCTTTAGCAGAAATTAGATGCCAGCAGTGATGAATATAAAACCGAAATCTTGGAGAAATTACAAGAAAAAAACAACGAGAAACAACTTCTTCTTGCGAGAAGTAAAAAATTTTGTTCTGTGAAAAGAAAATATCGAAAATTGTTGTCAAAAGCACTCGATACCGAAGCCATAACCATAGACTTCCAAAAAAATTTACCAACCAATAGTTTCACAACAAACGATGTCTACTATAAACAGCAACTTGAATTGTATAAGCTTTAATGTACATGTACTGGCTGATTTTACCTCTGTTTTCTATACTTATAACGAATCAGTAGCAAAAAAGGGGGCTGATGATGTGTGTTCGATGATTCATCACTTTGTGTATAAGGTATTGTCATCTCAGGTTCAAAATTTAATAATATTTTGTGACTTTCGTGGAGGGCAAAATAAAAAGTACACCGTTTTTCGATTTTTTTCATTATCTAGTTAAGACAGAAGGACAGTTTGAGTTTGTGAAAGTAATCTTTCCCCCATCAGAGGACATTCCTATCTAGAGTGCGACTGGGATATGAGTTTGATTAATGACAAACCTCATACGGAAAATCGGGATCATTGTATAGAAGTCTTTCGCAATAGCAGACTGAAATCAACACCTTTACAAGTTGTGGACTGTGGGAAAGATGTCAAAATTCTGAAATGAACTAAGCATTTCCCAATAAGTATCACAAGGAATGCCCAATGCCTACGAGACCTCCTCGAGTGTTGGAAATTAGGAAAAATAGTGCTCAATATATATTTCACAAGAATACCTATTCCAAGTGTGGAATTTAAATATATGTATTACAATTCCAAAAGTTAATATTTTGTCATAGCTCCATTATTATTTATCACTTGTTGTAATCTTCTGGGAACTGAGTTAATTAAATTTAGTGACAAATTTTCATCTTCGGCCAAGATTTCTCAGGTTTCTTCAATAATGGTCCATAAATGATCTCTGTTTTGGGGAATTACATATAATTTTTGTATTTTGTTGACCATAAGTCCCCAAATGTTCTCTATTGGATTAATATCTGTATTTTTAGAGGGCCATGGAAGAGCTTCAATGCTATTTTCCATAAGGTAATCCCGTACACGGTGGGTTGTGTGAATTGAACAGTTATCATGCTGGAAAATAAAATTATTGTTGGGGAAAATTTCCCTAACCTATGGCAACATCACATTATCTAATATATGTAAAAAGGTTTCAGTATGTGAATCGTCCTTCAATTCTCCAACACACTCCTAAACCTCCTCTATACATCCAAGCCCAAACATTTATAGAGAACCGTCTTATTACTTGATGAAATATAGTTTTCGTTAAACCTATTTCGAGGCGGTCTATAAACCCTAATATGGCCATCATAATGAGACTAGAATACTTTTTTATCAGTAAAAATTACACGATCCGAAAAATTGACTGGTTCATTGAAAACGTAATTTAAAGCAAATAGGAGTCTACTTTTTTCATGTTCCTCGCTAAATTTGTATTTTCGGGCGGCTGCACAATTTTTTAAATCTGTTCTTCTAATTCTCCTTAATGCTGTAGTTATAGAAGCATTAAAGGTTGTATTAACTGCTGCTTGCCTTGCCGTATGGAAGGGATACGCTCTTAAATAATTAGTTAATATTTCAACTTGTTGGGCTCTAGTAATAACTGGTCTCCCACTCCCTCTCCTTCTATTCAAAGTCTGCTCCTTTTTCCCATCTTTTTTAATGCTGTGGATTGTGGTTTTGCTTCTATTTAACTCTCGAGCCAATTGTCTAATAGACCAACCATCTTCAATTTTTGAAATTATTCTCGTTTTATCAAACTGACTTAACTGATGTGGCATCTTTAAAAATTCGCTTTGACAAACTTGTCAAATCTGCTGATGGCAAGCAATATTTTTTATATTTTTATGTTTAATTGTTCGGATTTGTTCCAAACACTGTTCGTACATTGTGAAAAAAAAATGTACCAGTTGTATATGACGGGAAGTGTACCATAGAAAAAAATTACTGATTTATAGGGTTGAGTTGAAACAATTTGTTTTAATTAGAAATATTAAATTTCGATTTCCATAAAAACTGTTTTTGTGGACTGTTATTTTTCCCCATGGCTCTTCATTTCATACGTTATATTTTTTGTGACTTACCCTTATACTTATATGGCTCAAAAAGTCAATACATTATATTAATACATTATTTTATTGTTTTTAACAACAAGACCAGTCCAAAAATTGAACTTTGAAGTTAAGAAAGACGAAAATATTAGTCGTAATATAAACTAAGCAAAGAAAAGAATATATGACTATGAGACTGAAGTATCTTATTTGGTATTCAAAATAGAACAGAAATGAAAACTGCAACGCGTATAATGTATTTTAATTATAACTTTAGTTGTTTATCGCAGTTCGTTTTTAGATGAAATTACATGGTTTGTCATTTTTGCGATATCGTGGGCAAATTTACGATCCGATATAAAATGATCTCGAAAAGCGACAATTAAAACCGTCACAAATACCGCCAGCAGTCACTCTATTTCAAGTCGAGCCCGGCAATAATTGAAAGCAATATGTCATCTTTAAAATCCCCTGCATCTGCCAATAATAGCACCAGAGTGTCATTGCTAGAGGTGTGGAAATATTAATTGTGAATTATTTTCACGCATATCTAATCCCGGCCGGCCATAAATCTGGCAAGTCGTGACAGTCCAGAAGAGACACATCCGTCACAAAAGAGGAGCTTTCGTCTCATCTAGTGAGCGGTGCATGCGTTGCTCGTCAATCAAGGCACTCTTTGATCCGGGAGAGAGTGTGGATGTTGGTTTGATTGATTCATGGCTAACACATGGCCAACTCTGCGACGACCAACTTTGCTTCTCGAACGAGAATAGATCAAGACCTGCTACGCTATAAACTTTTTGTCGTTTAGGCCAGAATCTTAGATGCAATCGAAATATTTAGGACGCATATTGTCTATACAGCGACTACTTTTTGTTTCTATTGTTAATAACTGTTATTGATACTCTACGATGATTTATTGTATCATGAGTACACAACCATGGACGCAAATCCCGATAGAAATTCTTCAATGTCCTGGTTAAAAGCGTCAGTCACTAACTATACACCGCTAGATCAGAGCAGATATTATGTTTTGAGGTAGATGTGAGAGGTGGCATTCGGATTTTTACAGAAATAGTTAGGTTATAACTTCAGTAAGAATAATTGACTGATCTCTCTCAAATAGGTCGGAAATATTAATAAAAAAAATTAAAATATTTAAAAATTACTACTAGTGAAACAGTCTTTAAATTTCATTTAAATCGATTTAACAGATTTCGCACAATATTCTTGCAATGTAAATTTATTTTTCGATCCTAGAACCATACGGTGATGATTGGGACATAATATCTAGTTCCGTGACGTCGGATACATCATTCTAATTTTACCGGTATTTTATATAGAAAACTTACTTTAATGTACAAAACAGATAATTTTAAACTAAATTACCAAACTCAATAGATTTTAGTGAAAAATACGTTTATTTGATATATAAAAAAAATTATTAAATACATTAGAAGTACATAAACGATTAAACATACAATTCTTCATATTCTAAGTTATAAAATGAAACAAAAAAACAACAAAAACGATTAAACAAAATTAAAAATTACAAAATTTTTCTTAAATGCTGGGAGCAAACAATTCGTTTGTGCTCACCACACACTTTTATTACAATGGCCACAACTATAATTTCCTCTACTTCTCTTTCTCCGATCACAAAAGGCACACAATCCTGGTCTTCTGAGCTTCCTTGTTGAGCGTCAGCAGCTATATTTGTAGCAGAAGAGACATCTTTATCCAGCAATATAGATATTTGCGTCTTTAGGGCAACTGTAATTCTCGAATTTTGAATTCTTTGCTCCATGTGAGTAGCCGATAAGGCGAGCGATAAGTTTTTTTAAAAATTGAGATCTCGAAACAGGTGTATCTACATTCAGTTTGTAAATTACAAAAGCATTGACAGCAGCAGCATCAAGAACTCCAAAAAATTACCTCATAGGCCATCGGTTGAATTTTCTTTTGGTAGTCTTCGTCATATTATGGAATTCTATTATATCAGGTTTATTGGAAATTTGATTTACGTCTCCAGTAGAATGCTTTTGTGTCAATAAAGGATTTAGGAATCTCCCTCTTATTTTTTCGAAGGTTGCCTACCAAAGTTAGATTATTCTTTCTAAGTTCCTCAGACGAAAACCAGATGTCGGTGGTTACGTTCTGTTTGAGTTCTTGATGGGTTCTACCAGCTTGAGAACATATTGAGTTGGTAACAGCTGGTCACTTTGTGGACTGTTCTCTTTGCCAACGTAAGGAATTCCTCCATAGAAATAGTCGTTGCATCACAAAGACAAATAATTTTGAGTCCATACTTATCTGGTTTACTTGGTATATACATTTTAAACGGGCATCTTCCCCTAAAGCTTAACAAAGTCTCATCCACGGTTATAGACTCCGATGGAGTGTAATTTTGTCTGCAATTACTCTCGAATAAACTCCAAAATTCTCTGAATGGAGCAAATTTGTCTGTTCTCCTTTGTTGTTCCCTCGTGATCTTAGAATCGAAGCGGAGCTCTCAACAAAAACTCTAAAACGATTTTTGCTTATGATGCAACGAAATAAACTGGGACTAAAAACTTTAGAAAACACATTCAGTAATGTCAAGCCTGAATTTTTTAGTGCACCAAGCAAGTATAGCACTCAAATAAAGGACTTTATTTCTGTAACACCTGTTGAAGATATGTAAGACTGTTCTGAATTATATATGATGATTTTCGCTCAATTTCTTCATTAGTATATTAAACAATCAGTTCAATCATCTCATTTGTTATGAAAAGATTAAAAATATTTATTTCGTCAGTAAGACCTTTGGCTTTACCCTTTGCTCCTGGAAGGTGGGTAATAATATTCCTCGAAGGAGTTCGAGAGTGTATACTACTCAATGGAATGTCAGTCCAAACTGTTTCATTGTCTGTACCGAAAAAAAAAATTCCCTCATCTAATGGTTCATTGGCTAAAGGCACGACCATACCTTCGTCATTTTCGTCACAGTCAGAGGGTACATACTCGATATCCTCATAGTCATGATCCGATAAAATATTGTCCTCAATTTCACTTACACTGCCATCTATGGATGAATCGCTTTCTCCATCTTCTATTTTAGAAATTTCTTCCAAAATCTCCTTTTTAGATAAATATCTTCAGTTCATTCCATTTTCTAAAAAAAAAAAATATTACGTAAACCACACGGTAACGTCGTATCCCATATCAACGCGTAATAAAATCCGAATGAAAAACGTTTGACTCACCTTACTTCGTAGCCATCAAGAGAACGACTACTTAGAAGGGTACTAAACCCAGCCCCAGTAAAACGGGGATGGTGTAAGTATTGTAAAAAAAGAAAAACTTGATATTTTTGCCAATTTTGCAAACACTGGTTATGTGTGGAACATATAAAAGCATGTTGTGCCTATTGTGTAGAAACAAAATTAACATTATTTAACTCCCTCTATTTTCTGTTTCCAATTTTAATTTTGGATATTTAGATTTTACTTGTATTACTGTAAGTATATAGAGTAATAATATTGTCTTTTTTAAATTTCTCTTTTGTATTTTGTCGTTCATGATTCTTTTAGTCAACTGTTGTAAAGAAAACAATGGTGTTAGTTATTTCTCAGTAAACTATACCAATACAATATTGATACACATATTATACGTACACTTAGGCAGTACAACGTTACATCAGTAAGTTTCCATAAAATTAAAAACAAAAAATTTTTTCATGAGCAAAATAATGTTTAAAATCTGGTTCTGATAGACACCACACGTGGATTTGTGCCACAAGAAAGTCATCGGTGGACAGGAGGATTAACAGTTCCTTCCCTCTTCTGAGCTCTCACTAGTTTCAAAGCCGACGAATTTTGAGGACCACAATTTTGAAGCTTTGTGAACGATTCCATGAAAATGCAACCTTTTTCGAATTTTTTACGTTAAAACCTTAAAGTATGATCTTTCAGGTGACCCTAATTAGGTTTCATAATTGCTATAAACAAAGCTGTTCATCAATTGATAAAAAAATGCACTAACTTCGTCCCAAAGTATCCTAGGTCAACTTTTTCCTTCAAAAATTCAGGCTGTCAAAATATAAAATAATCATTGTTTACAAGCAAAAAATTTAAACGTTTTGCCAAATTATTTTGTAATAGTTAAAACTATTTTTTCTATTTTTTTTTTAATAATAGTAATAGAATAAATCTTCTTCTTTTAGAATCTATCCGTATATTTAATATACTTATTTAATTTTCTGACTTACATTGTTGCAAAAAAATAACTCTTTGGCCGATCAACTTAAAATTTTGATTTTATTTTAAGCACCACAACCCAATAGGTGACTATCAAAGTGGATTCAGACCGGGAAGGTCCACCATAGACCAGATCTTCGTCCTACGCCAAGTGTTGGAAAAAAAATATTCGTGGATTTTAAACAAGCTACGATTCTGTTAGCAGAGAGGCATTATGGAAGACCATGGTAGAATTGGGAGTACCTGGAAAGCTGGTACGATTAGCACAGGGGAGCACGGAGAACGCTTCCGCACGGATCAGAATTGGCAACGCCACGTCGGAGGAATTCCACATTGACACCGGGCGTAGACAAGGAGATCCTTTCGCTCCCCTGCTGTTTAACTTTGCACTGGAACATGCAGTAAGGAAAGCTCAGCCACAATTGACAAACGGATTTGCCGCACAAGGATCAAAAATACTATTGGACTTTGCGGATGACGTGGACACAATAGC
Source organism: Diabrotica balteata (assembly GCA_918026665.1). Taxonomy (NCBI): domain Eukaryota; kingdom Metazoa; phylum Arthropoda; class Insecta; order Coleoptera; family Chrysomelidae; genus Diabrotica; species Diabrotica balteata. The sequence continues at coordinate 7,262,626 of OU898280.1, forward strand.
ACAATCCACCAGAGCTGCAAGAGAAGTTTTCACCCTATTCGAGACCGGAGCCAAGGAAATTGGTCTTAAGGTAAACGAGGATAAGACCAAGTACATGGTAGTTACGAAGATCCCAAGACCAAGGGTTAGGCAAAACGTAACAATTAACGAATATAACTTCGAAGTCGTCAAACAGTTTAAGTATCTGGGAGCGATCATAACATCTGAAAACAAATATGAAAATGACGTGGCAGCCAGGATAATAGCAGGAAACAGGACATATTACTCTTTAATGACCATCCTTAAATCAAAAATACTCTCAAGATCAGCAAAAATAAGAGTAGGTATACAAGACAATAATTCGACCCACAATAACGTATGGAAGCGAGACATGGACGCTGAACCAGCGGGAAACGACAAAATTACTGGTTCTTGAAAGGAAAGAAAGATACTGCGGACTATCTATGGGCCTTGTAGAGAAGAAACAACAGGAGAGTGGAGAAGAAGATACAATAATGAACTCCAGACAATATATGGAGATGAAAACATAGTCCGCTACATTAAAGCAAACCGAATAAGATGGGCGGGCCACGTCTTAAGGTCAAATAACGAAAGACTGAACACCACATTCTGGAAAATGCCCGATGGCAGAAGGTCAGTTGGCCGCCCAAGAAAGAGATGGAAGGACGCAGTGGCCAGTGATCTACGTAAAATGGGAGTGCAGCAGTAGGAAATAGCTGCTCAGGACCGACAACAATGGAGGGAAATAGTAAACGCGGCCAAGACTCACCTAGAGTTGTAGAGCCAAATGATGATGACTACAAGACCCAACATTGTGTGTAATATAAAGGTTATAGGTTTATTTTTAAAAAAGTTATTGGCATTTATAAAAAACCGAAATTTTTGACTTATTTTGCTTTTATTTTTTATTTTTGTTTTTAAGGATAGAAACGTTAAGAAAACGCCATTTTGAAAGTTTTTATATGACGTAAGTTTCTTCTCTTCTCAAATTTATTTCAAACGCTTTACTTTTTGCGAAAATTTACCGTTTTTGACCTTAATTTGTTAATAATTAATTAAGGCCAAAAAATCAACTGCAGGAAACATGAAGGTTCTTGTTATATAGGTCCATACTACTCAAAGTCAGTCAGTCGCCTGGCCGGACAAGTGTCACAAACAGGGTGATTTTTTGGCTTATTTTCCTGGTCCATATATTCAAAAAACGTTCTTAAAGTTTCTCATGACGTAAATTTTTGTCAATTAAGCTGTAGAATGATTGTTAAACGCCATTATGTAAACCAATGCTTGCAACATTGTTGCCATTAAATCTAGCGAAAAAACCCTAATACATAATTCTCTTTTTTATGTAAGGTATATTTTTTAAAAAGTGTGATAGGTTGAAGATCGGATACGTTAGACCATTATCAACTTTTCAACTGTCCACTCATATGAGCCTACTAAGATGACTGAATGCACCGGTTTGCGAATTCTTAGAAAAAGACGGGCTTCGGGTCTGCGGTTGACAGGCCCATTGAAGTCATGTCCAGTCGTACACTTCAGTAATTAGGGCGACATGTATATTATGTAACTTTCAACAGCGGGAATCTCTCGTTCCTGTTCGTTTTCCATCTTTGTATGTGCCGTGGTCGGTCGCTCTGGGTCTGATTTTGAAGCTGACTCTGACTGTAGTTTGATGTGAAATTCAAACTTCAAAAACAAGCTTTGTGGCTGCGGACAGGACAGGCCTCAAATTCTCTCTTTCTCTCCATTACGTATTTTATACGAGATTTTGTTTTACGTCACGAGCGAGGTGATCCTTTGTTAATTATTTGATGGTGGTGGGCAATTACAGAATTCACTTATTAGTATATTCACGGGATTATTTAAAGCCAGTTAACTCAGAAGGGAGGTTATACATAGAGATGATAAACAATAATAAAAAAAAGGCTGATTCTGTATTTTAACAACTTTATTTTTTATTTTGTTTTTGAAAATTAGCCGAAGAACAATAAACCGGGGTTAAGAGCATCCCTTTATCTTCTTTGTCTTATCTTATTACTAATAAAAATACATGCAATGTAATAATAGAAGAAGAAATAGGAATAGAAGACAGTTCTGGACTTGTTAGAGGTTAAGAGGCAACAAAAAAGAAATAAGAGCAATAAGAGAATATCATACAGAAATATTTGGAGGCGAACTGGCAAAAGAATATTTAGACGAACTAATGGAAAGCTTACCGGAAATAACACGAGAAGAAATAGATGTAGCCATAAATAGAATCAAAACGGGAAAAGCATGTGGGGAGCACAAAATTGCGTTAGAAATGTTAAAATATCTGGGAGGAAATAGAAGGAAATGGTTTTTGGATAATTTGCAAATAAGTTTAGAATAATCAAAAGATGCCCGATAAATGGGAAAATAATTAAATTCTGACAATACATAAAAAAGAAGAAGAATGTTAAAACTACAGAGCAATATGCCTAGCCTAAATTATAATACTGGGAGTTTATTAAACCAAAAGTGTAATAATATGCAGAATTTAGGCGAGATAGGCAGATAAATGGCAACAAGATAAATTGACCTTTAAAGCTTTTGATCGATTGACATGAAAAATATAGAAATGTCTGGAACAACTAGAAGTACTTAAATCATGAATCAGAATCGTAGAAAGTACACATACAAGACAGTCAATAAATTCAAAATAAATCAACGAATAAAATATGGGGGTTACGGAATGTTAGAAATCTATCTTTCCCTGGAAAACTTGATAATGCAATTTAAGAAGTTAAAAAAAAAATAAAATAGATCTACGGGAATCAGCGAATTGGCTAATTGGTTACAAGTTCCTGGCCATAATCCGTACAAAGGATGGTAGTGTATTATATTATTCCGGTAACAGCACATAAGACCCGCATCACAAAATTATAATTATCTATCTCGCACTGTTATTTAATGATTGAGAACTAAATGTTTGTAATTATTATTTATTGAAATTTCTTAGTAGCTGATGGAAAGTTCGTAAGAAAATATTGAATGTTCTTTAAATTGAATACAAAAATCAGTAGTTACTCTCAACTACTGGTGAAGACATGGATGAACTTTCATTCGCCCAGATGATTGCAGATAATATGAAACCATACCGTATTATTCGCCTAGATTTGTGGAGATACGAAGAATGTGGTGCGATACTTACAATAATTCCTGATGACTGCTGCACTAATTCACTGAAGTTAATTTACTTTACTATAATACTTTATTTGTATCCAGCACTGAAGTTAATGAAAATTAAAAGTACTCTATAACTATATTTAATCTAATATAGTATTAGATTTCGAAACTCAAACTATATAAGTGTATACACACTAAAAAAGAAAAAGCACAGAGACGATAATGAAACGATAATTTAGGTACGCGTCCTCCCTTAAGGATCGCCACACGAGAAGTACCTCTTTACTCAACGAGTGCCCACTCAGAAGTAAAGTTCTTCTCTTAAAATTTCAAAAACTTCCACAAAAAAGAAATGATTTCTCCCCCTCAAAAACGACAGATCAGCCTGTAGTATTTCTAAGAAGATAAAAAGATTCCAACGACCATCCGAAAGTTTGTGGTATTTACGATACAAGTAATTGGAGGTGAGAAACATAGTCCTTTGGATTAGGTTATTATAGAAAAACATACAATCAAACAACATATACCTACAACATAGCAATCATTCAAAAGTGGGTTTAAGCTACCAAATAAAAATTTTAAATAAATTTCCTCTGACCCCTGATTGGAGAGGCAGTGATAATTTGAAAGTAGTCACGTAGTCAGTGTCACATTGTATCCCAGTTTAGCTGGGCGCGTCTTGGTTGGAGTTCAATTCGCATTTTAGTTAGTGTCAGTTAAGTATTCGATCGAAAAGGTCGACGCATTTCTAGTGTTAGTCTCTGATCGACTCTCGCGTATTGATTATACCTAGTTATTGTTATATGGCTTATAGTTTAAAGGCTGCATATTTCACAAACGCTTATTATTAATCAAGTATATTAACACTGAAGAAAACATCCTTGGTTCTTGTGACAATTTTATTAGTAACAATTTAAACTGTAACAGTGCTCTCGTGTGGTGTTAGGAGGACTCTTGTAAATTGGACAGTGATCGTCGGTTTAGATGTAAAAACTTTGCGCTAAAACTTTTGCTAAATCTTAACTTAGTTGTAGTAACAAAGTTAATCAATAAATTACGCATTGTTTAACTCTTGTTTTTTTATTTCCCACGTTAGGGAGTGGTCCTTCGAATTGGAATTAATTAAATTACTTAGTACGTTCTTAATGGTATAAGATCGCCATCCTAATTTGTGGAACATTTTTTTTATTTCTACCAATTACCGTCACCATTACCAATTTTCGTCAAAGTAAGTTGATCAGTAATTATTCTGTTTTAATTACTTACCAGAATCATTTTGTAGTTATAAGAGACTTACCTGAAATGAAAAAATATAATTAGTTACCAATAGATATATAGCAAATAAAAATAAACCTCAGTTTACAAAAAGATTAATTTGACAATTAAACTTTTTATTCAAGTTTCTTCAGTTAAATCACTACTGTTTAAAATAAAATAAACAAGCTGATGACGAAGATGAAAGAGCTATAAAATAAGCCATAAATACTAAATTTAAATAAAAGTTCTCCACGAGATAAAGTATATAAGTTTTGGATTACCGCTCGACACTCGGCAGCCAATGGTCCACTCTATAATATATAGTGTATAGCATAAGAAGTATTAAAGTAAATTGTTCTAATAATGAAAATATAAAACAAATTATTTCTAAATTGAATTTAAAAATTTACAAGCGTCAAAAAATTATTGTTTGAAAACAGAGATTCTATGTCCTTTTTAAGGGGAAGAAAAGCTGCTGGCAGAACTAGAAGAATGGCTTGGCGCGGGGTGGAGTACTAGCACCCATGCTGATTAACGTTTACTCTATCGACTAACCAATCGTTCAAACTACCGATCACTTCCTGTATGCTGACGTATATTACAAATATAATACGTATGTTACAAATCATAATTATTGGTTCAATTTTATAAAAACTCTAACAACTCCGGATTAATTTCATTTGACGTAAAAAACCTTTTTCCTAGTATCCCTCCTACAGAAACTTTTATTCTAGTAAAAAACCTTTTAGACCAAAATAGTACAAATCCAATAATAACATCTGAAATTTTACATCTTCTTGAAGTATGCATAAACCAGGACTACTTTGAATTTAATGATCAAATATATACAAATAACAGTGCAGGACTTATAATGGGTAATCCTCTAAGCCCATTGGTATCAGATAATTTTATGGATCATCTAGAGACAAAGATTTCAAAACATCCCGTATTCAAACAGTTTTTATATTGGTGGAGATACGTAGACGACGTACTGGTATGTTTCACAGGAACTAACAGGCAACTCGACCAATTTTTATCGTATATTAATTCACTTCATAGTCATATTGAATTTACAATAGAAACAGAACAAAATCAATCCATAAATTTTTTAGATTTATAAGTTAGCAGACTTTAAAACAAACTTGACTTCTACATATTTCATAAACCTACCCATACTGACACGACTATACATAATTCATCATCCCATCCAACACAACATAAACTGGCAGCTTATCATAGTATGTTACATAGATTAACAGAAATTCCAATGTCAAAATACAACTTTGAGACAGAATTAAATATAATTAAGCAAATAACAGTAAACAACGGATACAACGAACAAACAATTAATAAAATGTTAAATCAAAAACTACACAAGAAAGCCCTGAAATTAGTATTTCCACTACCAGAGAAAAAACCCATTACCTACCTTCTGCTCGATTACATATACAGGCAAAATAACAACAAAAATTGCCAAACACATAAAAAAGAAAGGAATAACACCAGCTTTCCGAACAAATAACAACCTAGGCAAATATATTAAAAATATCAAGAGCTAAAACTATAAAACACTTAAATAGTGGTGTGTACAAACTTCAATGTGGCGACTGCCCAAAAACTTACATCGGTCAAACTGGTAGAAACTTTGATAAACGAATAGCAGAACATAAAAGGGCTTTCAAGAATAAAAAAACAGATTCGACATACGCACTTCACCTTCTAGATCATAATCATTTTTTTAATGACAAATTTAAAATTCTTCACATTCAAAATAAAGGCCTTAAGCTATCTTTGTTAGAATCTATGGAAATCAACAAATTAAAAAACACAGATGTAATTCTGAATGACCAACTTTAGACAAACAGTTCTCCCCTCCTCAACCTATTTCATTAGAGACTATAAATTTGTAAACCCAAGCCAAAAATAGATCACTTGAGAAAGGCAATCAGCCGAAACAGCTGTAGTGATAAGATTTAAAATAAATTTTGTGGAAGGTTGTAAAAACAAAGTTTTCAGTGTTTTATTGTTACATAAAATGAATTTCCATCAAGTAACGGTCGAATCCATCAATTATTATAAAAAAATCAGTGCACATCCTAAATCCTTGGCTAGGTTGATGACATAAATATTGTTGAGAAACCGGGAAACGCTATAGGAGAGGCGTATGTAGTACTAAAATAAGGGACTACAAAATAATAAACACCAATAAAATGAAACACATTAAAATCAGCCTCAACCAAAAATCTTACGGCCACTTGTTATAGAAAACAAAGTGATCGAAGCAGTTAACGAAATTGTAAAGCTGAAAGCGATCGTCAACAATGAAAATAATACTACCGCAGAGATAAACCGAAGAAACTGCTGAGCCAACAGGTGTTATTTTTTATTTTATCTCTTTTTTTTAATAAAATTCTACAAAACAGTCGTACGTCCATGGTTTAGAGACCTGGACAAAAAGTAATGAAAACATGTTGGGACGTTTCGAAAGAAAAGTACTAAGGCATCTATGGAACGGTGAAAGGAGTGTGGAGAAGACCATATAACTTTGAACTTTATGGAATATATCAGGAACCAGATATGGATGGTGTTCTGCAATAATAGTCTAAGCCACATATATATGGTTCAGAGTAAATGAGCATATTGTGTCTACCTACTTTAAGAAATTCACTGATAGAAAATAAGGCTTTATTTTCACATTTTTATATTTCAATAATTACAGACTACCTAAAAAAACCTACAAAAGCAAAATAAGTAAATCCAGTTTATTGCAAAAATAACTTAAAGCGGCTTAGACGGTTTTTGCAAAATTGTAAAAATATAAATGGTCATTTTGCAATAACCGTCTATCCGTCCGAAATGGTGAATACACAAAAAAAACTTCTAATTCAAGTTCATAAGTAATAGTACGTAACTGTTACTGATTAAATTCCTACTCGATTTAATCTTGATCAATCTCGAAATCAGGATTTAACCCAATTGCTTCCAAATCATACCTCTAATATTCCTATCATATTCCTACAATATTTTGCTGACCAGAATTTTGACTATCAAGCAACAGTTCCAATATTTTATATAATGAACAACTGGTTTCGTTATTTGATAATGCAATTTTTTGTCGGCATTTATGGCTCCAACATTCGAGTAATCGCAAAACATATTATATTACGTTTTCGGTCTACTATATGGCGGGCGATAAAAGGAATTTAAAAATTTCTTTAATCAATAATTGCCGAGCTGACAACAAAGAAAATTCACAGTTTTAAATAATATACTTTCGTATTTTACCATTAAAGATAAAGCCTCTAGTTTGGTATAATTGTATTTAAATAAAATTGTAATATTAGTGTAATAATAAATTTCTCGTCTTTTAATAAGTCAAAATAAAGATTCGTTCAATTTAATATTTTGCATCTGGTGCACACAATGAAAAGACCCTTACAACGATTTGCAACAAGCGTCTAACCCACATATTTATATTAAAAACATGGGTTAGACTATTTTTACAAATTTCTATTTTCATATTATTTGACGAATGTGGTTTAGAACTTAGTTCACAAACGCCTTCATGGGTATGGATATGGCTTATATCATTTTTTCTTGATGTAGTATGCATTATTATCGACAGTTTGACACATCTAACCTCATTTGTAAACAAATGTGGGTTAGACGGTTGTTGCAAAACACCGTCCATATAGTAAAATACACTGGGGTGCTAAATTAACCGGACACTTAGATTTTTTTTGTTGTTGTTTAGATCAAAACTTGTTTAATTTGATTGAATTGTATTTTATGCCATATTAGCGATAACGTTTTCTTGTTTGAACCTGTCTAGATGTTTTGTGCGAACAACAACACTTTTATAAATGCGTTTTGTTATTAATGTGAAATAGTGGATTAGTAGTATTTAAGTTTATTGTGGTACTATCCCTGATTATAAGGTTGGCTGTAGGTTTTTGTATTGTCTCCTGTTTAAAACATACCTTAAAAAAAATTGTGACACCGGAAGAAGAAGCCTCAGCTGTTGCTTTCCAGAATGATGGGCGGAGCATTCGCTACGTCGCAAATGCTTTAGGAATTTCTCGAAGTACAGTGTTTGATGCAACACAAAGATTTCGGGAAACAGGACAATACACCAGGAGGTCAAGTCAAGGTAGACGAAGAACCATAAGTTAAGTTGAAGATCGCTTTCTTAGGTTACAAGCGTTACGTGATCGTTCATTATTAGCATCAGTGCTTGTTCGATAATTAAATCATGTCAATAGAAACACAGTTTCCATTTATAACATTCAAAGACGCTTTAATGAATATGGATTAAGGTCCAGAATACCTGTCAAGGGACCTCTATTAACAGCAGATCATCGGAGGCAACATTAACACTTCGCTCGCAAACAGCTTAATTTTGGTGTTGTCTATTGTTGGAGTGCTGTGCTTTTCACGGATGAATCAAGATTAACAGATACTCATCAGATGGACGGCCTAGAATATGAAGAAGAGCTGTTGAACGTTTCTAATAATATTGTCTTACTCCGAGAGTTCATTTCGGTGGAGGTGTTAAAATGGTGTGGGCAGGCATTTCCCTAGAGGCTCATACAGAACTTGTTACAATTCAAGGGGTCAATTTGAACGCTCAACGGTATATTCAGCATTGTTTGGAAGATAATGTAGTGACATTTGAACCATTTGTTGGAGAAAACTTTCGTCTGATGTAAGATAATGCTCGTTGACACATCGTAAGAATAACACAGGATTACTTTGATTCAGTTGGGATTCGTTTATTACTATGGCCTCCAAGGAGTGCAGACTTAAATCCAATAGAGCATGCATGGGATATTCTGGAACGGCGTATTCGACATGACTATGGTGATTTTGAAACCATGAATGATTTGGAGCAAGCAGTTCGTGAAGAATGGGAGCAAATCCCTCAAGACTCAGACTTTGCTGCCTTAATTCAAAGTATACCTGATCCAATGAGGGCTGTTAATATTTCTTGTAGATCATGGAGGTAATACACTCTACGAAATATCGTTTTCCATAAAAAATATTCATATATTTAAAAAATATTAATTTTTGTTTTGTTGCAAATTTTCAAATTTTTTGAATTGTTTATTGTTTTTTTTTGTGTAACGTTCTTGAGTTGTGATAAATTTGACTTTTAAATTTTGTTTTTTAATAAATACTCAATTGGGAACATCTTAAACTTTTTTAAACGCTAGTTTTTAAGAAAAATCTGGGTGTCCGATTAATTTTGCACCGTAGTGTATAATATTAAGATAGGATCTCTGAGGTGGGTAGGACATGTAATGCTTATAGATTAAACTGTACTGGTGAAAATACGTGGTTTTTATAGAAAGGCGATAGATAAGAATATCTGGAGAAGAATTCTTGAGGAGGCTAGGACACATACAATATTATAAGGCCAGACTGAATGAATTAATGAAAAATATATTAATCTTGTTACTTATAAATATTTTAGTGTGTATCATTAGGGAAACAAACCCTTAAGTTATTTATTAAGGTGAATACGAAGAAGGTGATATCATTATACTAATTTTTAAACTTGTATGTTTAATTATTCCTATTATATACAAGTTTTGTATTAAAAGTGAAAATTTATATCTTTGTTTTTTTTTTTCGTGAAAAATGTTGATCTGAACTCGAGTTGGGCCAGAGTTCATAAAAGTAGTTTTGATGTTACTTTTAGAGACCTTTAGAAAATTTGCGAAAACCACTTTCGTCTGATAACTGTTGCTAGAATGTTTTCTAATTTTCCCAGACTAACTTTCGGTGGAATATTTAAGTAAAACAGCATGTCATTCTTAATCGAAGTAATCATTGAAGCGGAAAATCAGAAGTAATATCGAATGACAAGCAATGCTCTCTCCCCATACCTACTCCAAAAACGACTGTTCTCTCTCTAATGAAATAAGTTTCCTAATTAACTGAAATCTTTGGCAACCGTCAATCTCTTTCTGTCCTCTACCACCCTTCCCCACCCCCAGGCCCGTCACCGCGCTCCGTTCAGTTATTTCCTTTCGCTGACACCTTATCGGACATCTATCACTTTTTATGATTGCCACCGCTCAAGAGTTTGTGACGGGAACGGTGCTGTGGTCAGGTAAAGACCAAAGAATCGCGGTGCGTTCTACGTTCTACTGACCCATTTGTGCACGTACAATGTGGTCAATAACTGCTTGACAAATACCAGAAAACCATAAATAGGTATGTCCTTTCATTGAATAAAGTAATATTTTTGAATATTATTAATTATAAACTAATTCAAATTTTTTTCTGCAACCGTCCCGAAAATAAAACTTTCGGTATGATTTATTAAATCGAAAGTACTATTTTACACAACTCGTACCAAAAGTAGCTACTTTCGGGACAATTTTTTTCACTTTACGGGCGATTTTGGGTAGCTATGTAACGGTTTTGACAATATCATAAATTTTGTATTTTATTATGACAACGCTTGTCATAATACTATAACCCACTTGAAAAGACACGGAGGATGTCACACATCCATAAAATTATTAGAGACTCCAAGATATAGTTAACTGATCACCGGCATCCTTTGGAGATCGGTAAACTCATCACCGCAGATAGGTAAACTGATCACCAGTATTTTTGCCCCAATGCGCTGGTTTCTAATGCGGAAGATTGCCAGTTACCTGTTACACTTCTCGTTTATGTGATTATTTATTAAATTCCGAAATTGTTTTAAGCAAATAACTTTAAAATAGATATTATTATCGATTTTTTCACGGTGAATTTGCCAATCTAAGCGATTTTGAAATCTGAAAATTCAGTTGCATAGGTTTTCGTTAGTGAACTTTATAATGAAAATATTTATGAATATGTGCTGTTTCCGTATATATCGGAAATAGTAGTCAACTTATTAACTAATTAGAAATCTATTTATTATGACAGAATGAATCAAAATGATTGAGTACAGTCTCCTGGCTTTTATAAACAGTTGAAGCCTAAGAAACATTATCCTGTAACAACAGGACAGGTACACGTGAAATTTGCAATTTTATGTACACCATTGTTTAGTACTGCTAAAGAAGTAGTAGTACTGCTTTTGTATCTCGAAGCGTAGATGAGAATGGTAAACATGGTTGTAAAAATGGAAATCAAATAATTCGCATAGATTTGTGGTGAAATGTATATGGCTAGACGGGGAAAAGAGGTTCATTACTTACGTAGTTCTCTACCATATTATCGGCCATTTTCATAAATTAAGGCAAGTTAGAGATATTCGCATGAAATCTTTGACAAAACAATCGCCGACTCGTTTTGGGTTCAAAAATGGCCAGCCAAATAGCTAAATAAGTGGTTCAGCCACTTGCTGTTGGAATCTCTCTCCTTGTAAGTGGTTACAAAACCAAGTTTTTAGATTTTCCGAAATCAACTTTAAGTCAAGTGAAATAAACACCCAATTCGGTTCACAGATGGTTGAATGGTAATTAGGAAATCAGACACAAGTCTTAGTGGACTTAAAACGACACTAACTTCTTCGAAGTAACGAATTAATTGAGTAATGCCCATTTAATAAGCTATGGATGGTAAATATTTGCAAGAAAATTTTGGAACGTATTGAAATGTACCATCCAAGTAATATGCTAAAAATAATAATATTTTGTTGCGAATGTTTATTGAACACAAAACATTTATCACGATCCGTCTTTATATTCATCTGTTGGATTACTTGATGCGCTTTTTCATTGTCTTATATACAGGTGACATAAAACGAAAACGATCCTTGCCCATGTTTCTCCGAATATAAGAGATGTCTGTTGTTGTCATGTGTTCTTTGAAAGAAGAAGTTGCAATCTTTTGGTGAATGATTTTTGATGGCCTCTCTTGAGCTAATTGAGGAGTTGCTAATGACTTGACGGCTTAGTTTTCGAAGGTCGCTTACGTGATTGTGTCCCAAGACGCAGTACAGAATATTTTCCGCAACTAAAATAATTATAGAAATATAAGCACATACTGGCCATTTTCAGAAAACTGGACTTTATTACATAAGATAAACTCTTCCTTAGTTTTAAAATTGTAATAAGTCCTTTGTATATTTTTACGTTTCATATGAAAAATTACTTGATTGAATTATAAATAATGATCCATCTATGATTAAGTAAAAAAAAAATTGGATCTTCAGCTGGTATTGCAAAACTTATTATAAGAGTACAATTGCAATTCTACACAGAACTTATTGTTATTTATACTTAATGATTTTCCAATCTTGGTACTTCGAATTTTTATTAAAAATATCTAGCACGAGAAATGTAGAATATTTTTTAACAAACTTTATAGAACTTTAAAAAATAGCGATTTTGTTAAGGTAATTTTTAATAGAACACAATCTTCAATATTACACCGATTCACACCTATTACCGTACTTTTCTGAAATGGATAATGCATAAGTAACATGCATATTTTATATACATACTTTGGTTTGTATCTAACAGTTTTTTAAATATTAATTTTCTTATTCTTATTGCAATTGTCCACAAAAGCTGTTCGATTTTAGAGTCTTTAGCAATTGAATTTTGAAATTATTGATATCTATCATTTTTCGTACGCGTTGGCTCAAAACGTAATGAGCAAGCTCACTATCCATGTTAAAGAAACAAGGGCAAATAAAGAGAAATTTTTCTATACGGCGTATAGTGTTAGGTATGTATAGATGTATCGATTTTAGATTAATTCTGCCAAATTACCAAGTCTTAGCGGTTTGCAAGGGGTTTATGGTCTATACCTGCCACGAGGTGCAGGTAGACCAGTGATGAGTTTACCAATCTCTCGAGGATTTGACAATCCTTACTTTTATGGCGGTGATGAGTTTTGTACTATGTACGAGGGTATATTATGGTAATTGGTGATGAGTTTACATGTACTCTGGAAATCAAACTCATGTAGCAGAGGGATACGTAGAACATTTTTTAAGTAATAAAATTCACATAGATTCACAGATTGAAAATGACCGCAACCAACTCAATATCTCAAAAAATAGTAAAAATAGTGACACCTCTAACACTTATTTCAATACTGCCACTTTTGTTAATATTCCTAACAATATCAACGTAAATGATCAATAAAAATCAAATTCGACTGAGGTTAGTTCCTTAAAATCTCAACAGATGGTTTTGACAGTGTTGCCGAATGAGGAAAAAATAGTCGAGAGTTATAAGGTAAACTACGAATGTGTATTTTCCCAATTATCATAAATTAATTTTTTTCTACTAATTTCGGAATTAAATATTAAATTATTCGTCTAAATCTTGGTTTCTGTTTTTCAGAAACTACAAAAGAAATTCAGAGCGCAAGCGTTTAACGAAAGTTATTGTGTGCGAAGCTCGTGAACTTATTAATAATGGAGTTTCTATGGGTCATACAGCAAAAGCTGTGAGATTTAATGAAGCGACACTACGACAAACATTTGGATAAAAAATGGTGTCTAGTCTTTAGACAGATTTAAAGTAGTGCTAAACAAGATCCAAAAAAACGAAATAGAAAAAAACGAAAATCCAATTCAACATTGCAAAAAACACGACAAACGATTTTATGGAATGACGCTGAAGTCATTGCGTTTTTTAAATTACCCTAATTATATAAGAAACCGTATTAAGCTTCCATTTTCACCTGTAAATCAGTTCGCTGGTCGTAATGAAACTGAACCGACTATCTTTACGAGCTCCACAAAAAACATATTGCTAGAACCATGGGCTTTAATAGAGTGCAACTAGCTCAGTATTTTCAAATTTTGGAGAACACTATAAAAAATATAAGTTACCTCCCAATTGTATCTATAACGTCTATGAAACGGGCATTAAGACAGTCCCAAAAGCATCTGCCCAAACATGTTGTCCCAGTTGGAAAGATAAATGTAACAAAACCTGTAGCTGCCGAGCAGGGGCAAACAATTACGGCTGTTTGCTATATGCGTGTAACTGGTCACCATGTCCCTCCATAAGAACTTATTTGATCGAAAATAGATGAATCTTCTAATCAAAGTCTGGCCCGCTACCTATAACATGGCTGTTACTGATAGTGGTTAGATGAACACTCTGTACCTGGAGATGAACACTCTGTACACAAGTCTTCAAGCAGTAACATTTACACAAGATAATTGTATCCATTTATTAAGTCTGCTACCACAGAGAAGCTGTAAGACCCAGCCACTCGATAGGGCATTTTTCAAACCATTAAAAGCTTATTATCTCCTCGCTGACAGCTCGACCAGTTCCCATCCAGGTCAGATTCTCTCGATTTACAATGTGGCTAGCTTTTTCACAACATTTGCAAAAACTGCTATTGTAGATATATCAAGATCGGTCTACAGTAATCTACCCATTAGATAAAAATATTTTTTGGTACGTTGACTTTATGCCAACGGAAGTAACAGAGCAAAATTTAGGTCAGGATTCAGACGATGAAGGTCATGTTTTATCTAGTTTCAGCAAAAAGAACAAGACCTTGTGCTAAAGTTCGTGCAGCCAAAAGGAAAGTTTTCGACGAATCATCATTTGAAGAATCTGTAGCACCCTTATATCAACAAAGTATTGATTTTTGTGCCATTTTTCCGATAACGTAAAGAGCAAGACATTGATGTTGTACCGAATATTTTACATGATGACTTTGTCGTCGTGTAAGTTTCTGGAAAAAATATTTGTCGCCAAAATCTGCCAAGTAAATGATGATGGTTATGAAGGCATATTTTTTAAGCGACTGCCCACAACATTTCGTTTTTGTGAGACAACGGAAGATACCTTTTTTCGAAAAAAACAATATTGTTTTAAAGCTTTCAAAGCCAATAAAATCCAGCTCTTTCAGATTTTCAAATTCAGTAGGATTCTCTGACAACCTCGCTCTTTTAGATTAACGTTTTGTACTCTACGTTTGGTTTTTTTCAATAAAGATTGGTTTCTTTTAAATGCCCGCCACCTCTTTTATTTGGGGCTTTATACATTTTAGTTTTGGGGTAAAAATACGCACTTGCGCATTACTGTCTCATTTTTAAAAACTATTTTTTTTTTCATTTATGAGTGAACTTATAGAACTACTGTCTATACTTAAAATGGAAAAACAATATGTAAGTTCTCCCGTAATAACATTGGAAAAGTTCTAAACTGTTATAGTTTCTGAAGACGACAGAAGATGCGTGTTTTTGTCCCCAATCACCCTACATACAAAATTTTATTTTTCACTTCACATAATATATAAACTAAAATTGAGACATTTTTACTTTTTATTTTATTGCACCTACAAAACATATCTGCATATTTTGAATGTACCACTGATGTAACTGGATGATTACTTTTATCGAGCCACATACATCCATCAGGCTAGAGGCCCTCTAGCTGGATTATGTTCTTCTCCAGATATAATCATCTTAGTAATACCCTAGGTGCATAAATAACTGTTAAACCTTTATTTTTTAATTGGTAAAGCGCGTATGATCCAAAAAATTTAAAAGAAAATTTGTCCGAACGAAAAAAATTGATTGTTACAATTAAAAAAAAATTGTTTAATAAAATTTGAACAACTTTTCTCTGGACGAACGCACTTATCTTATTAAAGTAATTATGCAAAAAATCCCATGGAAATGTTTTTCTGAACAAACCAGAGCTTTTCGCCTTGTCAATATCCTCATACTTCTCTTCTACAATTAGGCACAGGTAAATATCCACGGTGCCAACTATACAAACTAGTCAAAATAGTTTTGATTACATATTGCATTTTTCCGCAATTTTAGCAACGTAAAAAAGGAGCAAACAACCAGTTACAACGTTGAAACTTTATAGCCGCCGTTGCGGATTTGCTTGATTGGAAAATCATGAGTTTTTTGATTTTTCAGCAAGTCGGAAAAAGTTTTAGGAAATGTTTTTGGCATGTTCAGGGATACCCGTGACTGCCCGCCCATCTCCGAACATCACATAATGAAAAGTTCCCGTGTTTTTTTTTTTTCAGACGGGTTAGCAAGTGTCAGTCGATTAAAATGTTGTACGTATGTTACTTATGAGATGGGGTTGCAGATAAATTGAGTGAAGGGGTTAAAGGAAGAGGGGCGTTTTGATCTTCTACAATGCTGGAATGTATCGGACAGGTTGGAGATTATAGGATTGAATAAAAACTTTTTAAATGGTTGGCAATATAAAGAATATACATATTTTATTTAGTTGTGTAAAGAG
The DNA here is from genome assembly GCA_918026665.1 of Diabrotica balteata. Classification (NCBI taxonomy): domain Eukaryota; kingdom Metazoa; phylum Arthropoda; class Insecta; order Coleoptera; family Chrysomelidae; genus Diabrotica; species Diabrotica balteata. The sequence continues at coordinate 7,279,224 of OU898280.1, forward strand.
ACAATATAACATTGTAACAATAAAACACTGAAAACTTTGTTTTTAAACTTCCACAAAATTTATTTTAACTTATCACTACAACTGTTTCGGCTGATTGCCTTTCTCAAGTGATATATTTTTGGCATGCGTTTACATTTTATAGTGTATAATGAAATAGGTATTAATATTGGATTATTCATATATGGCCTATAATGTTGTCTTCTGAGGAAACTCTGGGAACTCTTCTAGAGTTTTTATAACTTAAAAGAGAATTCGTAGATTGATATTCAATATTGATAATAGACAATCATGTCGTAAATATTTTATTGAACTCAGATTGTTGAATTTCTATGCTTTATATATTTATAAGAGTAATATTTACGTCAAAACTAAATTTCAAAATTTTACCCTCGACTCTGACTTTCACAATTACCCGACAAGACACGGGAGGTTGATAAGCGTGTGTAACTACACAACTCTTTTTGAAACTAGTCCTGATTTTGCACGATCTAAATTTTACAATTGTTTGCCACTTATATGAGAAATGAAAATAATATTCAAAAATTCTAAAATAAATTAAAATCATGCTTGATCCAATTATGCGTTAACAACCTAAATGATTATTTTGACTTACTTAATTAATAAAAGACTACAGGGAATGAGGGCCGACGAGGTTCAGAGACGCTCTGTATTGCTTATCTTGTTGATTTTGATTTTGTTTTATGTAACTATATGACTTGTCCTATATCACAATGTGATCTGATTTAAATTAAAGAATATTCTATTCTATTCTATTGAATAAAAAAATTATGTTATATTATCACTCAATACTCAATACTTATTTCTATTTACAAAAATTGAATGTATTTCTGAAATTTAAAAAAAAACTAAAAATATCTCGAAAAGTATTGGGTTTAGGCATAGGGAATGCTATATAAAAATGAAATAGTATTAAAAATACAATACTTCAAAAAAAATAAAATGTAGCTACCGTGATCCATTTAAAAAAGTGAGAAAATTGTAATTTTGTTTTGTAGTTTACCGTGTATACAAGTTTTTGTCAATTATCTCAATTGAACTTAATTTAAAAACTACAATATATTGTTTACTTTATTATATAAAATAAATAATTGTCTATGCATTACTTCTTTATAAACATGGTGTGGATTTCATAGGGGTTTCGAAAATAATTTGTCATAACTTGATAAATACCCTGTATAGTAATGTAAAATCCGCCATTATAAGAACAAGAATTATGAGAAGAATACAAATTTAAAAAAATATATAAGGTGTCCCATTTAAAAAAATTGTATGTTTGCTATACCAAGTAGTTATTAATCAAGTCAAAAGAAAAGGTAAAAAAGTATTTTTGAAGTGTGTATATTTTTTTAAATAATTCCTAGCTGAGCGCTTTCGGCTTTACAAAGCCATCATCGGAGCTATGCTAGAATAAAATGTTCTTATAAGTACTAATTGGTAAAGATTTTAATTTTTTAACTTACGTCAATTTATAAATACCACTACAATGGAGAGATTTCATTTCCTTAAATGTCGAAATTATGATTTTTTAGTTGTTAAAATTCTTAAAAAACATATAAAAAACATATAAAAAACCGACACTGGACTTCACAGACCCATTAAAAAATTGAAAATTTTTTTGTCATGGTACGGGTTTAAGAACCCGACCGTTGATTTTTGTGAGGAGGTAGACAGAATAAAACTAATGAAATCAAATGTCGGTCCTTTTTAAACGATTTTTCAAAAGTGACAGTTGACAAATGTCATATATAAGAAATAGAGATTGTTTTTTAAATTCTTACAAAATTATTTAATAGTTTGGAATTACTAATAGTCATCAAAGACTTTCTCAAAATTAAGTTTTTAAGTTTTTAAATTAAATCTTATGTGTTCATCACATCATACAGAATGACATTAGTTTGTAAATTCACTCAAATCATTGCTCAAGGTCAACGTATGTTCAATCTGACAGTCATCCTTAAGAAACAAGGGCTCAAATTGTTCAACATTGATATAAAGAAGAAACATGGTATTAATGTTACATTATCTGATACTTAAGTGTATTGAGAATTGTATCTCTTGATGGAAATTTGTAAGAAATTTGAATAAAAAATTTTTTAAGAATATATTTTCATGTTTCAATTAAGAATAACTGTCAAATGAATTACAAAATGTTGTAAATTTCTAATAAAGTTTAAAATTTTGTTTTAAAAATATAAAATTATGAAAAAATTTAATAAGATTGCATGAGGTCACCCTTCTTTCTCCAAAGTCTCCCATAATAATTTAAAAAGAGGTTTATAATTGCAATTGAGGTTGATTTGTGTGTTTAAGCAACAATCAGGGTTTAGTTTCATTTCTTTGGATATCTCAAGATCTTCCAAGAGATTCATGAGTCTAAAGTTTTTAAATTTAATGTGATATTCAAAGTTTGATTTTTCTGGGTTATTGAGGTGTTCTTTGATTCTTTGATTCAGAGTTCTCATTGTTCTACCTACATAAGTCATATTACAGTCACCACAGGACAGCTTGTAAATACCACTTCTGTTTAGTTTGTCAACTTTGTCTTTGGTCTTGCTGAAGATGGACTTGATGTTATATTTGGTTTTAAAGAAGATGTTTAAGTCACTGATTTTATTAACAAGTACTCTTGAAATTTTTTTCTGAAATTGGTCCTAAGTAAGATAAGGATCTATATATGGAAATAGTGTTGGATAAAAAATCCAACACTATTTGTTTGTAGTGGTATTTGTTTCCTCTTGATTTCCAGCGACTGTTCTAACGCTATCACAGTTTAAAACTCGCCATAATTTTGCTTAACTACTCGTCCCAAGCTGTCTCAGAAATGCTCTATGGGGTTAAGGTTTGGACTTTTACGAGGCCAGGCTAGTGGCCGGATACCGACATCTGTAAAGTATTACATTATTGCCTTGGCTACGTGCGGCCGATGATCCTACATTCGGAGCAAATTTTCACCTGCAAAATGTATACAAAGTACTACAAACTCTTCCAGACATTTCCTAATGAAGCTATCAGCTTTATTGGAGAATCTAATGGGAAAGCTAATCTTCTGCGTATTTTATCCCGTGAGACTATTGTACCATGAACGTCACGTAGTCAAAGTTGTAGCAGTAACTGTCCACTCTCGAAGTACTTAAAGGCTGAGAAACCGATCTTTCCTTGTGTTTATTGCTTTTGAACTTCCCTGTCCAGGTATTCTTGTATAAAAATAGTTTATCCAAATCTTTGTAAAGAATCGGATATTATACTTTCCGGAATGCCATTCTTCGATATACCGAATGGAAGACCATCATTATGCAGATCAATAGCTGTTGCTACCTAATCTGGCTGCATTGTAAATTATTCCTTATTTTTCTTGAAACAGTAGCCAACAATACATCAAAAAAGAAATACAAATAATTTGACAAGCAATATTTTAAGTAAATATTCGATTTATCGAGAGCACCTTAACAAAAACTTTCTTTACTGCGACAAAAAATGAAATTTTTTATTATATTATATGTTTTTAATTTTACCATGCATTAAAACGCCCAGTTTTTGAATAAGTATTTTGATTATGTAAACAAACGCTGAAACGAATATTCGAATTAGCCAGTTTGTTGTCACCGAAACGGTTGAATGACATTCTTCATTGACAATTCCATGAATTCGAAAACGTCTCTTTCCAACTTCTAGCAGGTAATTAGTGTGCATCTAACCGCTGCCTGTCACAGTCATGACTGGCGAACTGTATTTGATTGATTGATTGTCCATCATAATGATTGTTCGAATCCATCTATCTACGGAGCGACGTTTTGCCCTAGAACCCTGTCACCGCACCACGCACTGTCGCTGTGTGCAGGTAAATGGAACACATTTTGTACAGGACGGCACGAAAATGTCGTTAAGCACATAGAGGGCTGTTACGATTCCATCCAAAAAAATTGAAAGGTGCTCAATATTTTATAGTAAATTTGGAAAATAATGTAAATCTGAGACACAAATTAAAGTATGTGCAGGTAATATGGCCACCTTAAGAACTTTTGTCCGTATTTGTGGCCAAATATATTTTTTTTTTAAATAAACTGTTATTACAGTTACATGGGTTATCTAAATATATATTTATTGTATAATTTTTCAAAAATTGATAAAAATATGATATTTATGACTTAATTAAAAAAATACTGCTATTGGCCCATATTACCAACATGGTGTCGCTAATATGGCCACTCTACAGAAAGTAAATTTTTATATCTAATTATGAAGCTTAACACAAAATAGAATAAAATAGTTTCAGATTTTTTAACAGTTTTATTACATGTTAAGCAAATACAGTACAGAAACTTAATATTGTCTTATTTTTCACAATCAGGCATAGGAACGTATCAATTTTGTCTTTAGCTGTGAGACCCATGCACTCTTCGTGGATATAAGTGTATACGCTACACACTCTCATATCTACCATCCTGTCTTAAATTTCTTTTTTGGATTGGGTAATTTTCGTAGCATTGACGAGACTCTTTTACCATCTTTAGTATGCGTATTGGCTTCAATATTTTCTGAATCACTTTTTCCAATACATCTACCGAATAAATCTTTAGTAACAACTTGGGCTCGACTGTTGATAGCTGGTTTTCTAGGCTTTTTGTTATCGTTCTTTATTGCTGCATTGTCAGGTGTTTCGAGCATAATTATGAATGAAGAATTCTGGATGTTTGAGAAATCACTGTGATCGTCTTCTGAATCAATAATTTCATCACTGCTAGAATCATGCAAACTTAAGGATAAGTCAGAGTTGCTACTATCAGTGTCTAGAAATGGTTTTTCTGGGTGATTCTTTGGTTGAAAATCCGAAGTAGAGGGACGACAAGAGTTACTACTATCAGTGACCAGACATACTTATTTTGAGCTATTTTTCGGTTGTAATCCCAAAGTAGAATGACAACGGTAATATTTGTGTTGAATGCCTGAAGTTGATGGCATGGATAAATCATCTGCTTTATTACAAGCGTTAGTTTCTGATAATGTGACATTCTCTTTATCTTCCTGATGTTGGTATGTGATAGTACTAGGGGCAAACGCTATCTCTGGGATAGCTTCTGGGTAATGCTAATGGGTAAATTCCCGTTGAAGAAAACCGATTTTATATTAGATGGTGTCATTGTTTTGTCCCAAACTGTAGAAAAAATTGCCCCAAATCTCTGTTTGTAATAACACGATCGCTATGAATAGAATAATATTTCATAACTTCATCATCTCAGCGATATTCAAAGGCTCTAAATACAGCTTTGTCCATTGGTTGGAGCTCGTGAGTAGTATTACTAGGTAAACAGTATAGAGTTTACTAGGTAAACAGTATCTTTAGACTTTCCAAATGGCATCTTGCACCATCAAATATGATAATACATGGACCAGCAATCTTAAATTTTGAAAAGTGTTGAAGCCAAACTGAAAACGTTTCAATATTCATGCTACCTTTTGCAGTCATTTGAACAACAGCACCTGGAGGTAGTGAGTCAACCCATTCTGGCCTATTACGTTTACCCTTAAAAAGTACCATTGGAGGAATTGCTGTACCGAGAGCATTACCACAAGAAACAATGGTAATACTTTCTCCATGTTCGTTTGCAACAACATGTACTCTTATAGCCCTTTTTTGCGCCAAAACTTTCTGCTGGTGGTGAAGTGTTAACCTGCAACCTATCTCGTCTGCATTATATATCCGTTCGGGCTTATCAATTATGTCCATTTCGCTTAAAATACCTACCAGCTTAGTAAAATGATCTTTTACAATAAATTTATTAAGCTTTTGTACCCTAGCCGGATTTAAGTTTTGTGCTTTCCTAGGTCTGATTTGAGGATTGCGCTTCATAAAACCACTTAGCCAATAACGACCAGCTATTCCTTTGCTTTCTTAAAAAGAATTTGAGATATTATTGAGTTCTGTAAACCGATATACACACTTACAAATTACCCTTGCAGTAAGTGGATATCCAATTTGCGAAAGACGGATAATACGTTGAACTAATTCTGCTTCTTGGGCATTTGTAAGTATAGTCTTTCGCCCTAGATAAGACTTGACTTGTTTTCCCTCTTCTAAATATCGTCGAAGTGTCCGCCTTGGGATGTTATATGTACGACTAGCTGTGTTAACTGCGGTCCCATTTTCCACCGCTCTTAAAGCTGCTGATAAATTTTCTTTCGTCCAGTTGCCTCGTAGGCCCCTGCGCTGATACTGGGGCATTTTTTATTTCTGTAATAAAAGAAATAATATCAATACAGCAAACAAAATATGCATTGTAGGGCAATATGGCCACGTAAGATAAATATGGCCATGGCCATATAACCCTACGTTTCACCTGGCCATATTACTCAAAACTGTATTTTGATATTTTGTCTAAGAAAAAATGCATTAAATCTAAATTTATACAATAAAATAAGAACATGTACATGATTTTGAAGGTATACGAAACATGTAAGTACAATTAATATATTAAAAACTTACCTTACATTACTACTTACCTACATTAGATTCAGTTAAGATTTTTTTTTAAATTACGAAATTAATAACCAGCTTCTGCAATGACGAGTTTTTACAACAATGGTGTATGGTTCTGACGTATAGAGAATGTGGCACCTTCTGTTGAACAATTTCGGCACTAAATGCGTATTACTATGCTAATATCAAAAGTTGTACCGTTTAAACATAAAAATAGTAAGAAATTTGTTGGATGGCCATATTACTGTACATTGCCATATTACCTACACCTACCTTATTTGAAATTATACAATAATATTAGTAGCATAATACAATTAACCACACTAAGGCACTTCTGACCAAAAGAGGTATTTCTAGAATTTAACCAATGCCTCCCAAGCATGTACAAATCTAATGTGCTGACATAAACATATTTACATGAAAAATAATGCTTACAGATATGTTTTTATAGCATAACGACCGTTAAGTACCAATACCTTCTATCTAACGACAAGTAAATTTTACAGGAGAAGCAAAAAACTTATTTAATTTTGCTCTGCCAATCAGAATAATTTAATATATGGACTTTCTACTTTTTTATGTATAAGATTATCGTACCTCACATATTTGATTTTGAAAGAGCTTTTGAAAAAGACAGTTTGTCAGTTAGGAGGTATTGTTTTTCTCTGTTACTTGAAATATATGTGTTTAATGGAAGATAGGAGGTCTTAAATGTAATTAAAAAATGAATTAAACTCAAAAAACTTTATTATTATTATTAATGATATCAACACATTAAGACTTCTGAGATAGTGAGTCATAGAATGTATGACAGTCTTGCGGTAACACAGTTTTCAATTGTTGTAAATGAGAGTACTTCGTAGAACTAATAGGTAGCACTTTGTCATGCAAGGGAGTATAAATCGGTTCAGGAATAATTTTAGGTCTTATGGGCAACTCACTCCACTCATCATCAAAGTTTCGTTTATATTGTATTTTTCCATCTATGGTATACAGTAAAGCCCTCAGATCTGTTACAACAGGATCTCCTACTTTACGACCTGGCCTAATGGAAGTGTATCGCCATGTGTCCTCATTTGCGTAATTTTTAAAAAATTGATAGTCAACCAATTTCACTTCATACGGAAATGGCTTACTTCTTGCTTCCTTAGTAGCAGAAGCATAATCGCTTGGAAGATGAATCTCACGATGCTTCAATTTAGTCTCGACAGCGCTGTGGACCGAGTCACACTCCATTTGAGTGTGACCCGGTTCTAAAAACTTTTGGGTTATAACTATCTGATATTTTACAGAAAAGGCAGATAATGCGTTAGACAAAATGTTATTCCGATTTTGGTATGTGCAGCCATCTGAAAATATTACTATAGGTAACCTGTTGGCGAGACAGTGTTGTGACAAGTAATCTAAAAGGAAGTTAACAAATGTGCTTGCTGTCAAGTCACTGGCAGTTTCGTCAAACCAATAGCATGTTGCATGATGAGTGACCAAATTGTAGACCGTATAGTTGTGACAAGTTAACTTCGTTTTGAAGTAGAGGGCACTTGCAGTCAGATAAGGACACACTTTGACAGCTTGAAGATCCATTGTAAGAAGATTAAATTCACCAGCTTGTGCTTTTTCCTTGTCATGTTCTTTCTCGGCTCTTGCTCTTGATTTACGTTGAATATGATCTTTATATTTTTCGTCTGAAATATTTCCTTCTTTATAACTGACACAGATGTCACACATATCCTTTTTTAAGGTATAAATAGAAAGATTTGAATCTTTAAATATCTTGTCAAAAGTATGTCTGCTTGCACTCTCTTCGTTATTATTTGAGCACCATATTTTATAGCAATTATAGAGTTCTGTTTTATTTCGGTAATATGGCTCGATGAATAATTTTCTCGAATTTTTTCTATTATAATGAGAGGGAAGTGTTGGGATATTTTTAAAAAATTCACGTAGCATCTGGATTCTTGTCGCCGTTCCTCTTGGCACAACTCGTTTTCGATTGCTATTGGTGACTTCATTACATGGAAGTGTTTTATGAACTGACTTCTTGACCCAAGATTGTACAGTAAAAGAACCTAGGGAAAATGTATTTAAAAAGGATGTCTTGCAAACTCGCAAATTACCCTCAGCTGTAGGCAAAAAATACTGGAAAGTACCTTCCCGTCTTGTCTCACACCCTACAGTTTTTCTAGCAGTAGTTTGTCGGGAGACTAATCCATTTATATAAATCTTCCTTTGTTCCCAATTTAAGTTTGTCCAAAAATTATTAAATATATCTTGTCGCATCTCCACGGTCAGTTTTTCACAATTCCTGACTTTACTTGTTGTACATTTTTTAGACTTGCATGCTTCACCCAGTTTGCGAGCGCTTCGGGGAGTATTGTGTAACATTTTTCCCTCTTTCGGATTTGTATAACCTAAGTAATCTTTGCCAAGCATTCTTAACTGTTTGTTACGATTTTTTTTCCAAGTCTTACTATCTGGTTTAATTTTTCTTTTTCGTTCTTCATTGATTTCTCCGAAATAAACCTGTCTTGGCACCAGCTCAGAATCCGGCACACTATTTTCTTCAGACACCCTATCTTCGCTCTCAGTCTCCGATGAATCAGACTCTGGGTTATAGGAACTTTCACTGGGTGAAAAATCGTGAGCTGAAGATGTACTTGGAGTCGATGCTCTCTCTGTAATTACATTTTCAGTATGAAGTTCCTCGTTTAACTGTTGGAAGTGGGAGTCTTCTAAATTGTTGGAGGAAAACACATTTTGATAGGAACGATTACTTTCTTGATTGTCAGACAAGGCAAGACTACCAACTTGTTGGCTTGTACTAATAGGAGGAGTAATATTTTCATTTGTCTCCGGAATGTAGGAACTTCCATCTGGTAACAGTACACTGTGGATCAATGTCGTAGTTTCATGAATTAAGTTTACACAGTGTTCGTCTTGGCTCAGATTTTTAGATTGTGATCTTGTGGGCTCTAAACCTTCAGAAATAATAACGCTAGTAGTAGACTCACTTGTGCAGCCATAAGGAATGTTTTCATCAAGTTTCAAAGCCAATCCTAATATTTCAGCTGCCCGTGTTTTCCTACGTCGATCTTGATTGATATTCATCTGTAAAAAAATTTGCATTTAGGTACTACTTTGAGATTTTACTTGAAAATTCAATGCTTTAAACATTGCTTGTTACGTAAATATAACTATTAGGGGATCGAAAATAATCTTTATTATAATTTATCATATAAAAGCAAAATGTTTTGTTTCCAATGTTAGTTAAAACGTACTTTAATATTAATAGCTGCATTTTTCTGTTCTTAAACAGCTTTTCATTATGACAAAATATCCAATATGCCCGTTTTTTGCGCCGCCTATGTACTACGAACACCTTAAGTAATTTTAATTATTTTTGTGGAAAGATCTGCTATCTACATTTCAATTTACTAAAACTCCCTTTGGTGGTTGTGTGTACATTTTTAACTATAACTGTATTATAAGCCTTGAATATGTAACTATCATCTTAACTTAAAATTAATTTATAAGAACTTTAACACACAAAAACATGAGTTAAATTGAGGTTAGGTATTTATTTTTTGTACAAAGTCTTACTTAGGCTGTTAATTTTAGTTGTAAAACACTCCTTACCTTTTGATAACACCAGACACACACGTAAATACAATATTGTACGGCAGAAGAACTAAATAAGATACAAAAAACGAATAATACCGGGAAACTGTTGATAGGCGGTACAACTAACAAACAACAACCACAAATGAGTAGATAGAAGGTATTTCTGCTATTCAGTTAGAAGGTATTTCCAGCATAAAAAACGCTGATTAAGGTAGGATATATTTCCATGATGTTATTTTAAATACTTTGAGAATAGATACAGTTAGGATATTTTGTTAGAAGATGCGTAACAAGCTTTGCAGTTAGATGGTGCGATAAACTCATTTTTGAAAAAAATGTTAGATAGGAGGTATTGGTACTTAACGGTCGATAAGCAATCTCCCACTTACCGACCAAAGGCTTCCAGCGGATGAGTTATTAAGTGGTAGGGCACTCTTTTGTCCTGGGGTTGAGAAATCGGCCTCGAAGGCGGATGAACAAATAAAAACTCAACGGTAGAAGAATGAAGACAAGGGGAAAGCACTACATTAAAGATTCTACACAGATATCCCTAGTACAATTGTCATGGCTGTACAAAAAAGTAACTCTGTTACTAATCATGGATATCGGAGGCCAAGATCCGGCAGGGGAGGCAAATCACACATGGACCACAGGGACTCTCAGGTCGATATCAAACGAAATCATGTCTAGAGATGTTACAATAGTCATGAGAGATCTAAATAAAAAAATCGGTAGAGGAAGTCAAGGTGATTATATTGGAAACTTTGGACTGGGCACCCATAACGAGAGAGGAGACAGATTGGCTCAATTCTGCCAAGAGACCTATTATATTGTCGCGAATATTTATTATGATCTGGCACCTAGAGGACTCTTCTTCTTCTTCTTCTTTAAGTTCCATCTTCTATCGAAGGTTGGAAATCATCATGGCTATGCGGACTCTGTTGACTGCCGCTCTAAAAAGTTCTGCACTACTGCATTCAAACCATTCCCTTAAGTTCTTAAGCCAGGATACTCTTCGTCTTCCCACATTTCGCTTTCCTCGGATTTTGCCCTGCATAATAAGTTGTAATAATGCGTATTTTTGCCCTTTCATCACATGTCCCAAGTACTCAATTTTTCGTCTTTTAATAGTTAATACTATTTCCGCTTCATTTCCTATCCTTCTAGTTACTTCCATGTTTGACATTCTTTGAATCCATGATATTTGTAGGAATCTTCTGTAATACCAAAATTCAAAGGCGGCCAACTTATTCAGATGAACTTGTTTTAGTGTCCAAGCTTCCAAACCATAAAGAAGAGTAGACAACACGTAACATCGAAGCATTCTCAGGCGTAGTTCTCTACACAGGGGACACATCGAAGCATTCTCAGGGGACTCTACACATGGAAATCTCCAGCAGACAACCAATTGACTACCTTCTCATCTGCAAACGATACCGAAATTCCATAAAATCAGTAAAATCATAGCCCGGAGCTGATGTGAGATCAGATCACAACCCAGTTGTAGGAAGGTTCAGAATTAATCTAAAAAAGCTTATGGCTAAAACTAAAGTAGAGAGGATACAAATATCCCGTTTGAGAGATCCATCAAGTCACACTAAAAATTAAAGAAGAGCTCACCAAAATAGAAATTATTCCTACTGAAGATGCTAACAGAAAATTGCATATGTTAAAAGATGTTCTTATACGCACATATGAGAAAACACTAACACCTAAGCAGATCAAGAATAAAAATGAATGGATGACCGATGAGATTCTGGATCTCATGGAAGCAAGAAGATCTTATAAAACCAAAGACAAAAACATGTATAATATTATATACACAAAAATAAGGAAAAAACAGTGATGCAAAGGAAAGATTGTATAGTGACAAATGCGAAGAGATTGAACAGTTGGTAGAGGAACATGATACCTTAATTCTTCATAAAAAAGTTAGGGAAATAATAGGCACTAATATTAAGAAAAAATCAAACAACTGCTAAATAAAAACGGCAAATTAATTATAGATGTCGGTGAAAGGCTTAAAATAGGGCAGGAATATATTCAAAATTGAATGCACTTGTGCAAAAGTGCATGGATATTAATCAGCTAGTATATGTGTGTTCTGCAGATATATACCTGCAGATCAGGTAGATCATGCATGCCAACTTCTTCAAGACCTTCAGAGCTCTTGTGCACGAGTTGGCCTTAAAATTAATTTTTCCAAAACACAATACATGACCAACCTGGTACTGGCAAAAAACATTTCCACTAATGGCACGCAAATTGAACAAGTGTATTCCTATAAGTATCTGGGCCACGAGATTAAATTGGGAAGAGACAATCAAAACAACAGAGTTAAAAAGGAGAATAGGACTGGCATGGGCAGCTTAGGGAAAACTGAGGGAAGTCTTTAAATCAGCTATTCCCATGTGCTTGAAGAGAAAAGTTTTTGATCAGTGTGTACTTCCAGTTCTGACATATGGAGCAGAAACATTGACACTTACCAGAAAAGTAATTAATAAGATACAAGTGGCACAGAGAGCGATGGAGAGGTCAATGTTGGGCGTATCACTCAGGGACAGAGTTTCGAGTCAGATAGTAAGGAGAAAAACTGGTGTGACGGACGCAGTTGAAAGAATTACAACCCTGAAATGGAACTGGGCAGGACATGTTGCTAGGGTCAGAGATGGAAGATGGACAAAGAAAATTTTAGAGTGGAGGCCTAGACACGATGCTTATCGTAGTCGAGGACGTCCTCCAACAAGGTGGTCGGACGATTTAAAGCGCATCCAGTCTAACTGGATTCAAGTTGCTCGAGATCGGATGCAATGGAATTATTTACGGGAGGCCTATGTTCAGCAGTGGACGCAAAATGGCTAATGATGATGATGATATGTGTGTTTCTGGGATTACAATAATTCCTTCGATAAGGTCAGACATAACCGTCTCATCGAATTACTTGAAAAGAAAAACTTAGATATGAGAGACATCAGGATCATTAGCGCTATCTACTATAATCAGATCGCTGTGGTAAAAGAGACAACGCTTTCAATGAATACAGATTGAGAGGGCGTCAGGCAGTTGTGTCCTTGTCTCCTACTTTGTTCAATTTGTATTCAGAGCAAATAATCCAGGAAGCACTAGAAGAACTAACTATGGGAATAAAGTAATGGCGACCAATCAATAATATACGGTTTGCCGACGACACTATTTTATTAGCGGAATGTCTTGAGGATTTACAACAAATAGTTGACAGAGTGGTAGAAGTCAGTGAAGTAAACGGACTGTCCCTAAACCAAAAAAAGACACAATTTATGGTAATTACAAAGCCAACAGCGCCAAGAAAACATAACAATACATGGAGAACAAATTAAAAAGTTGAAATACTTATAAATATCTGGGTACAATAATTAACGAAAATAATGAGTACACAGAAGAGATTAAGGCAAGAATAGGACAGGCAAAAAATTCTTTCAACAAACTGAAAAAAGTACTCTGCAGCAGGGACATTTCAATTTCGTTAAAGATGACACTTCTGAGATGCTACGTGTTCTCCGTATTATTTTATGGGTTGGAGGCTTGAACATTAAAGAAAGATGTTTCGGACAGATTAGAAGCCTTCGAGTTATGGGTCTACAAAAGGATATTAAGAATAAGTTGGGTGGATAGAGTCACGAATGTCGAGGTGTTGAGAAGAATGGGAAAAGATAAAGAGGTTTTAAATACAATTAAAGTCAGAAAACTGCAATATCTGGGACATGTCATGAGGGGCGAGCGTTATAACTTGTTGCAATTAATAATGCAAGGAAGAATACAGGGTAGAAGGAGTCGCGGAAGAAGACGCATCTCCTGGTTAAACAATTTGAGAGCTTGGTTTAACTGCACTTCTGCTGACCTCTTTAGAGCAGCGGTATCGAAAGTGCGAATTGCCATAATGGTTGCCAACCTTCTTAGAGGAGAGAGTACATGAAGAAGAAGAAGAAGAATTTTTTGCAGTTTGGATTAAATCTGTTGTCAATTTTTTTTTTGCTTTATCTGCTTGTTTCCGTGTATATTTTTACGGAATCCACAATTTAGCTTTAATAATAAAGTGACACAACTAAAAATTTTTGAATTTTGAGGTTTAGTTATAAGCGACCAAAACGTGGTACCCTCTATTGATTTATTTCTAACACATGTTGAAATCGAACACCCCTATCGATAGATTTCTACTTGGGTCGTTATATTACCGAACTGTTTCATTTGAGCGGTTTGATTATTAAACTGATTGGTTTTAATGTTATGTCGGCTGTGGAAGGAAAAGCACCGTCATTAGTTGGAACATTTAGAATTGTGTCAGTTTATCACTTAAACTGGCAGTTTTCATTAAGACTTTAACCTATTGTAGGACAATATTTTTGTCTATAAATAATTAATGTTGTATGTTAAAAAATTGATTTATATTTTTTTTACTAATGCTTGTTTCAATATATTTTTTTACGATATCCATAATTTCGTACCTTTAATAATAGAGTGGCACAACTCAAAATTTGTTAATTCTGAGTTTTAATTATAAAACGACCAAATATTAACATGCTAACACATGTTGAAATCGGACACCCCTGTGGGGTAGATTTCTACTTGGGTCGGTTTATTACCGAACTGTTTCATTTGGCGGTTTGGTTGTAAACTGACTCGTTTTAATGTTATATCAGCAGCTGAAAGAAGCAACGTCGTTAGATGAAACACTGTCAAACACCAATATTTTCATTCTGTCATACATCATTTACAGCTATCACCGCAGCGTATTCTAGATGATGTCCATAAATAAAAATGTACTGTAAATTGTTAAGTACTGAATATATTTATTATATTCTTTGCAATACATCTTTTAGTATTACATACTTATTTGGGACATGCCGTATATAACTGTAACAACAGATGGGTATTGTGCACTGTCGCTCTGCATTCGTGTTTGAATATCACCCACAGCCATTTATTTTTATGTATAGTCAACAAAAGGATCTCAGATGATTTTCAGTTAATGGTTTTAAGGGTGGAATGACGTTCGACTGAATTATTGTAATGAAACAACCGTTCTCGCTTTTATTACGACAAATAACTAATGTACTTTGGCGTTTTTTCAATTTGTTTTGATAAAACCTATTCAAAGATAAGCATTTTGTTGTTATTTGTACTCCTTTGTTAAGATGTTTTAATGTTTTGGCATATCGGGCATATTTTGCATAAAATTAATATTTTCACAAGATATTACATATAACTGCATATTTTTATTTAAAAAAATGTATAATGCCAATATTTTCTGAATAAAAATCCACTAGGAAACTAAGTTCCTGTAGCTGGCTGTATACCATATATCACAAAAAATTTATTTCAAATCCTTTATAAAAGGTACATAATAAAATGCCCAAACGGGCTATCACAATTACATTACAAAACGTTTTCGGATTTTTAAATCCATCATCAGTGTACAACGAGGTATACATGCTATGAGCCACCAAAATATATGGTCCAAACCCTTTTAAATGATATAAATTTACAGTTGTTTTACATTATATGTTGTTACAGATTATGATGTTTAAGTTACCGTTGGAATTGGTAACATGGCGACGTATGACCCTACATAGGTAAAATCATAAGATAAGATACATAAGATGTCTCTATTGTATTGCCGCACTTGAACTGCCTTGCTGCCTTTGGCCGTTATAACTTCCTGCGGAGGGTTGCTCAATTGCAAACCTGACTCATCTACATTGTAAATATTTCCGGGTTTGTTCGAAACGTTTAACGATTCTAACGTCTTTCTTAACAAATTGAAATAATCATTCACTTCTTCCTTTACTATGCCATCCGCGCGGGTCATAAACACTCCTTGGGCTTTTCGAATCGCCAATGATGGCTTCCGTTTGAGAAATGCGTTAAATCATCCCCTTCCTTACTTTGCGTTTCTCTACGAGGAAACTCGGTCCATTTGTTCCGCCAGGCTGAAAGCCATTTGGCAAAGTGCATCCCTTGTTGGCGCGTACCCTACAGCCTGCAATATCTTGACATAAGCACTAATTTTTGTTCTGCGTCCAGGCCAAGGGCAGGATGTTGTCCTGGCTTACCTTTAATGCTGTTCTTTGTTTTGAGTCGGAATCGTAGGCTTTTTTCCGGTATATCTTATTTTTAACTGCACGCCTAACTGAAGAGCCGTCTGCAACATCCTTGAAAGCAGCACGAAGATTATCTTCAGTCCAGCAGCCCCGCATGTTTTTACACTTGTATCTAGGCATATCTACAAAAGAAAAATAAGTCCTATAATAAAAATTAGAAATGTTTTATTTATGTAGGGGATAAGACGCGCGCCATATCCACCACAACAACAACGCGTCATATCCCCGACTCGGTGCAAATAGTAAACAAGAAGGGCTATGTGTCTAAATAAGTTATGTTATTAAGTTTAAAGAATGCGCAATACCGTAGAATATACTAAACCAACAAAAAATTAAAAAAAAAGACAAACTACAAAACTTTGAAATTACTAAGATACAATTTTTATGATGTTTACCTACAAAGGTGTACACAACACCAAAGCTCCCTCCACGACGGATCGCTATACACTAACTTAGACATGCTTCCTCTGGTGGCAATGGTAGGTACACTACCGTTTCCCAAAACCTTTCCCGCTCGAGCATGCAGAATTTGAAAGACATTAATTACTATTTAACTGGGAATAAGCCACAATTAAAGATAAAAATACGTTTATTGACGTTTCAATTTCCACTTCGGAAATCGTTCTTGGAAATTGAAAGTGGAAATTGAAACGTCAATAAACGTATTTTAACCTTTAATTGTGGCTTATTCCCAGTTAAATAGTAATTAATTTAAAATGCCACAAGAAAATAGCTTTAGAACAATAATGAAAGATATTGAAAACGAGTCATATCCCCGACCTCGTCATATAGGGGAGAGTTGTCCAAAACGGTTGGTATTACTAGCAGCAGGCATTCATATTGCCATTACAAGTTGGTTTTCGAACAGTTAGTGACTTCTGCTTGATTCAGCGAGTATTCGGAAGTTTTTCTAAATTTATTTAACTATTTTCTTGTGTTTTGTGGGTTCTGTAGGCGGTTAATAGAGGCAGGAGTAACTCGGTAAGTACTTCTTTGAATTTGTTAGATTTTAAGCTTTCAATTTCACATTTATGTTGCTTGGTGGTCCCACGAGGAGTGCGGTGAACGTCATGTTTTTACAAGGTAGCACTGTCGGACAAAACGAGGACATTTGTAGTTGTCCAAAACGGTGACGTCCCCATTTCACCCGATGCTAGACTATAAAATGTGTTGATTATTAAATAGTTTTACATCAATGTATATATAATAGTATTCAAACATATCCTATGTCTGTAAAACTTTATATAGGCATTAATATTAAATAATTTTGTTTTTGTTGAATTTTAACTGTGTCTAATGTATAATTATGATTTTTATATAATATTTTACTGATTTATATTATATTATGTGTTAAAGATAAGCCTAAGTTATGTGGTTTTTTCAGATCTGACAACGGGTCGGTACAAAAGGACGACGAATAGACAGAGCTGAAATGAAGAGAGCATGAAATACGCTGTGCAAGCCGTTTTAGAAGGGCAAATGGGGTACCGAAAGGCTCCTGTATGCATTTCTGAAAAGGAATCCATGACTTTCGCTGCGCCATCCGCAGCAAACTTCCTTGGCGCGTGCTAAGGGATTCAATCGAGATGCAATTAATAAATTTTTCGACCTGTTGGAGGACATATTAAAGAAATATAAAATTTCCCCTAAAGATATCAATAATGTTGACAAAGCAGGAATCATGACGGTTCCTAATAAGGCAATAAAAATTGTAGCGCTGAGAGGGAAGAAACAAGTAGGTGCTTTAGCTTCATCTGAAAGAGGAACACTAGTGACGGCCGAGACTTGTATGAGTGCTGCTGGAAACTACATGCCCACAATGTTTATATTTCCACGAAAAAGGAAAATTTCTGGATTAATGGACGATGCTTCAGCAGGATCCTTTGCTTTCTTTCATGAAACATGGTGGATTACAACAGAAAGTTTTTTAGTTTGGTTCAAGCAATTTGTTAAGTTTTTAAACCCAAAACCAGACAAGCCAGTCTTATTTCTGTTGGATGGACACAGAGCGCACTTAAAAAGCATCGAATTGATTAATATTGCGAAAGAAAATAATGTTATTATACTCTGCTTTCGCCCTCATACGACTCAACGGCTCCAGCCACTGGACGTTTCTTTTATGGCTCCCCTTAATACCCACAATAAACAAGAACTCAGAAAGTGGTTGATCAACCATCCCGGATGAGCGGTCACAATTACACATTAGCCTATTTGCACCAGCTGAAACAACCGAGATACCCTTAGATAAAAATCACCAACCTAACCTTCCTTCGACATCAAACAACTGTCCTAATCTTCAAACGGCAGTGTTCATGCCTGAACAATATAGTCAAGGAAGTAACTCGAGTCTTAAATTAACCTGTTTGAATAAAGATACCTCTTCTTGCCTTCTGCCAAATTCTGTGTCAAATACTTCCAATGCTGTAACATTGGTACCCCCAACCCAACCTGATTGGTCCACTTCTGGATCATCCATGAAACAGCCTTCCACTTCTTTAGCTATAATGTCACCAAGGTGTCTGATGCCACCTACCCAAGAACAAGAAAGAATCAGAAATATAACACATAACAGAAGACGAGACAAAACCGAAGTTTTGGCGTCTTCACGTTACAAGAAAAAACTAAAAGATGAAAAAAGAAAAAGAAACATAAAAAATAACCTAAAAAGAAACTGTTTAAAACGTCTAGAATGCTGAATAAAAGAAAACTGAAGAAAGTTGGCAACAGTAGCGATAAAGAAAACCTTTCAACTGATGTTGGTCCCGCATTAAAGAAAATGAAGTTCGAAAACCAGAACGAGTCTTCCTCATCTGAAGATGAGGCAGTAATGAGGCTTGTATATTTTGCAGTGAGATTTTCTCTGCTTCTAAGGACAAAGAAGGGTGGATTCAGTACTCAGGATGCTCTGGTTGGGCCCACGACTCATGTACAAATGCAGATGAAGACAACTATTGCCTATGCGATTTCTGTAGACGTAACACTTAAAAACTCACAAAAAATTAATTTAAAATTGTTTTGTGTCTATGTTTTATCCTGTCACAAGTGTAATAAGTATTTATCATAAACTTAAAATGTGTGCTATTGTAATTAAAATGTTAAAAAAGATAATAAAAATAAAAATAAAAAAATCCATTGTTTTTAATGAGTTCCCCATATTACCCGAACGGTGGTCTAAAACGGGGATATTTACATTTTTTGATAGTTTTAGATTTTGACCAAGTAATAAATAAAATAAGTCTACCAAAACTTATTTAGTGTTAAAGTAATAATCACTAGTCCTATTGCACTTTAAACACTGTTAATTACAGTATTCACTTCTTGTAAATCACTAAAAATACACTAGCGTTCCCATTTTGGACAACTGTCCCCTACCTCACGTTTACCTTATAGCGCATTTAATGACAGGGGTTTAAAAAATAAATTAGACAAATTCCTTTTCTGATCATCATAAACATCATCTGTAAACTTCTTACATTCACTGTTGGTCACAGATCTCCTTTATCCTCTTTCAGTGTATACTATCCTATGGTTTCTGCAATTTGTGCTGTTTTTCGTAAGTCACTCATTCATCTTGTTGGTGGTCTACCTCAGTATCTCTTGATTTGTCTAGGTCTCTATTCTATGAGTCTTTTGGTGCACCTATTATCATTTTAATATGCTACATGGCTAGCCCATGTCGGTAAATAGCCTATGTGCCTACGGTCTCGCAATAAGACTTTTTCCAATGTAAATATAAGAAATTCAAAGGTTTATTTTGCTCGTTTTCGAGCATTTTGTGGTGGAAGTAGAAAGGCTAGTTGGCTCTTTTTTACTGTCATATTTGGTACATATATTCGCTCGTTTAATAATCTATCTACATTTATCTGTAATAGTTACATAGTTATGTCTACATTGTTTCGATATTTTGCTACATTTTATTTTTCTTTTAATGCTGCTATAGAAACGATATCATACGCATATCTAACGATATTAGTGAAAGAACAATAAACAACGTAATGTTTTATTTGAACAATTAACAGGTAATTTTCCATTAAATGCATTTCACGGTGCGTAAACGTTGATTTTGAGCCGCTTCATGTGGGAATAGTAGCTGTGCACGGTATATTACAAGACCGATTATGCTAATAAATCGTAATAAATCCCAACGTCTGATTCGGTTGAAAGACGTTGTTGCTATGTATACATATACGGAATGTGTACGAGTATATGTGTGGTTGTTGAGTTACTCGTGGTAATGACAAACTTGAACTCATGCAGATATACATATGCAACAAGTTTGTATGAAATTTGTTAAAAAAGAATTTCTGGGCGTCCTTAATTTCAAGAACATGATATCAACACTGACAATTTCGTATTTATTCCTGAAGAGATTGCTAAAAATGCAAACGTGGACCATTTAAATTTGTTATTGAAGAAATATGAAGAAGAAATAAGAAAGTGATGAATTGAATGCAAATGTGAAATATTCAAAAAAGGGAAAATTTGCAACAATAAAATCCTATTATCGTAAGTCTAGGTACTATCAGACGATAGTGTGAGATTGTTGTGCGGAAAAATACAAACAGACAACATGTTTTCTCAACCTACAACACCAAGTGAAGCATTACTTGTTTAACAAAATCAAGTGCACTTTACTGAAAATCAAGCAAGAAGCCAAAATGGGCAGATGCATTACAACGCAGGAAAAACAAGAATGAGAAAATCCAAATACGGTAGATATTTGATACAACCAATAAAATTCCAGATAGATATACTATAAATGCAAATAGAGTAATTTTTTAAATACCATTTTTTTTTAAATAACTCAACATCTACAAAAGATACAGAAAAATGCTTCTTCTTCTTTAAGTTCCATCTTCTATCGAAGGTTGGAAATCATCATGGCTATGCGGACTCTGTTGACTGCCGCTCTAAAAAGTTCTGCAGTACTGCATTCAAACCATTCCCTTAAGTTCTTAAGCTAGGATATTCTTCGTCTTCCCACATTTTGCTTTCCTCGGATTTTGCCCTGCATAATAAGTTGTAATAATGCGTATTTTTGCCCTCTCATCACATGTCCCAAGTACTCAAGTTTTCGTCTTTTAATAGTTAATATTATTTCCGCCTCATTTCCTATCCTTCTAGTTACTTAAATGTTTGACATTCTTTGAATCCATGATATTCGTAGGATTCTTCTGTAACACCAAAATTCAAAGGCGGCCAGCTTATTCAGATGAACTTGTTTGAGTGTCCAAGCTTCCAGACCATAAAGAAGAGTAGAGAACACGTAACATCGAAGCATCCTCAGGCGTAGTCCTAACCTTATATCCCGAAAACATAGAAACTTTTTAAGTTTAATAAATGATGTACGTGCTATTTCAATACGTGTCTTAATTTCTTTGGTTTGGTCTACATCTGATGTTATCTATGTTCCTAAATATTTATAGTTATTAACCTTCTCAATTGCAGTATCTTCAATAGTCAATTGGATATTTGCATGTGCAGATTTAGTCATGATCATGCATTTAGTTTTCTTTAAATTTATCTTCAATCCGTTCTCATGACAGCGTTCATTAAGGCGTTGCATTAGGTTCTGTAAATCATTGTTGTTACCCGTAATTATTACTGTATCGTCTGCAAAACGTAAGTTATTCAAAACTTCTCCATTGATAGATATACCTTCCATTGAGTCTGAGAGCGCTTCTTAAAATACCGCTTCACTGTAGACATTGAAAAGTAGTGGGGACAGCACGCAACCCTGGCGGACTCCTCTCTGTATTTTGATATTTTCGGTGTACTGGCTGTCAACTCTTACCTTGGCAGTTTGATTCCAATATAAATTAGATATAATTTTCAGATCACGACTGTCAATAATGCTATAGTACAAATGCTATAGTACAAACTATACTAAATGCTATAGTACAAAGACTAAAGAACTAGAACTAGAACTAGTAAAGACTAAAGAAAAATGCTATAGTACAAAAAAAAAACAGGTGGATCTTTGGGAATACCTAGGCCAGTAAGTAGCAGATTAGGTTAAATATAAAATACTGGTTAATGATAGGAGAATGAAAGAAGAATATACCAAGGCTAGCCTAGATATTAACCTCGTAAAAACAAAGTACCTATCTACAAGTGAAGAAAATCGACAGATTGATGACAACGTAACAATCAAAGGAAAGAATAAATTCAAATACTTGGGGTTTATAATCACGAAAAAGGCAACAACGGAGAAAGAAATTACGCAAAGATTAGGACAAACCAGAACAGCAATCCGACAACTTAAATCAGTATGGTGGGATAGACACCTAAATATGAAGACAAAAACACGGATTTATAAAACATTAGTGGGAAGAATTGATAGCGATATATAATTGATAGCGAATTGATAACAAGAATTGACATCGATAGGAAATATAGCAAAGAACATCAATAAAAAGAGACATACTAACATATATAGAACAAAAAAGACTAAAGTGGTATGGACATGTAAGAAGAACTAGCGACAGCAGATGGATAAACTGTTCGCTTAATTCGTAAATAGCTACATATTTTTCCAGCAAGACCTTATCATGACTATTCCACCAGAAATTCAACCTTTGATGTGTATTTACCGATCCAGTCCACTGAGTTAGTAAAGAAATCTATTATATTCGGCCAAAAATTATACAACCAACTCTCTTTGCTTCTCTCCTTAAGTTCCAAATTAACAAAATTTGCAAATTAACAAGAGCGTATCTATCTGAAAGACCATATTATTCAATGGAAGAGTTTCTTAACGAAAAACTAAGAAATTACAATTAGTTTAGGTACAAGCAACTAAAGTATTTTTAATATATATATTTGGGTATCACGTAGTAAATTTTAGTAAATTTTAAATTATTGTTATTTTTTCGACTTTTTTAAGCTTTGTCCATAAAATTGTGCAATAAAATTTTCAGTGACAATAAAGCATATTTCTATTCTCTTTTATTCTATTCTATACTGTGTAACGTGAAACTGATAATGGATCATGGATCAACTAAAACATTAATATGAAAAAATCATTTGAAATGGAATTTACTAAATCTACTAAATGTATAACTTTATTAGTGACATGACATGGCTCGTGGAAAATGGAATATAGCGATAAAATAAGATTATGTATTTTAAACATATCCTTTCAACACAAATACATAACTTGAAAACTACTTACTCTTTTACATCGAGACAAAAGGTTGATATTTACGTAAAAAGTAATGAATAATCAAAAAACAGGATGTAATGATTATTACAACAGCAGCATAGATTATGGGGAAAAAAAGGAAGTATTTAAAATCCATATAGAGAATACGAAGATATCATATTGTTGCAAACTGTGCTTTTAATTTTCATGTATCATAAATCATGTATGTTACAATTAACTACAAACATGACACAACAAAATAAAAATATATTATAACCTGGCCTAAAAGTTTTGAAACCCCTTAGAGAATATGAAGAAATGTTATTACTGCAAATTTTGTATTATAAAATTTTTAAATAAAAATGTTTTTGATCATCACAGAATTTGATTGATATTTCGCAATTAAGGTATCATTTTATAATCAATATATTTAGATATTGTTAAATAAAAAAACATAAAACCTGTATGTTACAATTAATTGAAAAAAGGTCAAAAGAAACAAATTTAAAATATATTACAAAGTGGTCACATAGTAAATTTTAAATTATTGTTATTTTTTCGACTTTTTTTAAGCTTTGTCCATAAAATTGTGAAATAAAATTTTCAGTGACAATAAAGCATATTTCTATTCTCTTTTATTCTATTCTATACTGTGTAACGTGAAACTGATAATGGGCTGAATTTGCAGAAAACCAAACTAAAAACTAAAAGAGGGGGAGAAGTACAATAGTCACTGCTTTATATATCAAGGTATAACATATTGCGATATAAATAACAAAAAATTTCCAGTAATAATTTAATCCTCTTTTCAATAAAGACAGTCAATCACACGTAGTTTTTAAAGAAAATTGTAAACACTGTAACTACACGTCATGACCACCCCTCGTAATATATTAATTACCTATACATATTTACCGTACTATAAATGGAATATTATCAAAAAACGTTTTTCCGTTCTGATCACCCCTACCATCGACTAATATAATCCGAATTAATGCCTACAATTGTTGTGGTTTAGGAACCGTTTGATGTGATTGTTGCCTCATTTGGTGCTGACACACGCGCGCTCTCTCAAAGACAATCAAACAAAGATAGAGCTCCGTGGCATTATTAAAACGCTCAAAGACCTCTCCATCCAGTAAAATCGGATCCTTTCCATCGATGCTGTTGCTTCTACAACTGCTCTGTTGCTCTGTTGTTGATGGAGTCGCTCGCGAAAGTACAAAGACTACGCCGCGAGCGTGTTCGGTTATTTTTGAGCTGTCATTAATAAATTGGGGTGGTAGAGAGAGAGGATGATATGATACCGAGCCGCGGGCCTCATCGTCGACTCGACGAAAACGAAGTGCTGATGGTGCTGGAGCTTAGGCAGAGATCAGATCATTTGAAAACGTTCTGTTCTATGTAACGCTTGTTGCAGCCTTTTATGTCTGCGTTCAGAATAAATGCCCTAAATACAAGGATTGTTTGATATCTCTTTTTAACTATATATTAATTTCAGGAGAGCAGTGTGACCGCCGCGAGGGACGCACTTCATTTTGTTATAAACCTGTGCTGTAATTAACAATATTAAGTTACAATGAATACATTTACTTCGACATTAAAGTTAACATCTTTTGAAAAAGTTGATCTATTAATATATTGCTACAATAAGTAATGACTCGTCGCTTACCATATTTTTCATAAAATTAAAGCATTATCAAAGGAATATCAAACATGTACTTGACAAGTTGCTGCTTTGAGGTTTGTAGTTTCCTTTAGTAACACAACCACACTATTCAGTTTTCTATTCATAGTGGGAATTCACCCCACTTGATTCATAAGCTACCTAGTAAAAAATCATAAAATGTGAAGAAACCCTTATTTTTGAATTAATTTATAAATGTTAAAAATATTGTTTTTTGTATAATGACTTTTAATATACCTACTTGATATTATTGCACTGATGAGTTATTTAAGTCTTAGCTAGATCAAACCAATAGTTTGTAAGTTATTCAATTTGTTTATCCTAAAAAGCGATTAATTAAACAACCGTACTTGCCCAAATAGTTAGTCTAAAGGTATAAGTAGATCGCAATCGATTTTTTGAGGCTCCAATTTAAGATTAAAAAAAAAATTCAATGTTTTATCAAAATTGTTAGTAAAGAAACAGTTTGACTTTTTAGTTTACAAACGTTTACAATAACTTTCATATTTCTTATGTCATGCGTTTGTAAGTAGGCTCACTGAGAAGATGGTGAAAAAAACACAATAACAAAGAATCCCATGACCAGTAGGAACCAAGATAGCAAGTTTTTTCATATTTTATCATATTTCCGTTGTTTATTAACATCCAGAGTTGAAATTTAAACAGAGTATAAACCAAGATATAAATTTTGTAATCCATTTTAATATAGATGGTATATATCGAGGAATAAAAAAGTGTAACCCATTAAAGTGATGATACTCGAAAAATACCGCCTGTTCTAGCTCCGTTTTTTTTTTAGAATGAAACTAATTGGAGCGCGCTAATAGATCTCAGTTTCTATGGAACGTAAAAGTTTGATTTTTTGGAAATTGTCGTAAAATAAAATAAGACTTGTGCTATACTCACCTCGAAAAAATCGGAAAATTTGGAAAAAATTAATACGTTAAATTTTTTCATAAAAAAGTTTATTTTAATATTATTTTGTAAGAAATTTTATTGATTAATATATATTGTTTATACAGGGTGTAAGAAAAAGGTAATTCATAAATTAAATCGTGTATTCTAGAACCAAAAATACTTCGATTAAACCTAACTTACCTTAGTACAAATGTGCGCATAAAAAAATTACAGTCCTTTGAAGTTAGAAAATGAAAATCTATTTTTTCCAAAATATCGAAAACTGAGATTTTATATTGAAAATTGACATATGGCTTTCTTATGGCAGAAATATCTTTAAATAAAGTGTAAATTTGTACACCCCATAAACATTTCATGGGGTTTTATAAAAGTACCCCCACAAATATTAGTATACGTTTTAATTAAATTATTGTTGTGGTACCATTAGTTAAACTTTTTTGCCTCTTAGTACTTTTTCGACAAGCCAGTTTTTCTCGAGATGCGGCTTCTTTTTTAATATGTTTGAAAATTTTTGAGTATCTAACAAAATGTATAAAATAAAAAAATCTTACTTAACCATTTACAAAGATGTGGTGGATTTTATAAATGTTCAAAATTATCTCCAATTTCTTGAATAGACATTTAACACCATTTTAAATAGGAATATCGAATATTTTGGAAAATCATGGGCTTATAACAAAATCGATTTGCAACTTCCATGATTCTATTCCTTAGTTGTTGTTCGTTCATAATTGATACGTAATATACGTACTCTTTCATAGAATCAAAGAAGCAAAAGTTAATTGGGTTCAGATCTGCACCTTTGGCTGGCCAAGAAGTAGGCGCATCAGGGCTCCTTTCAATCCAACATCTATGATACTGATGAATAAAAAGATATTTTCCTAGTTCATTATGGTAATAAGCTATAGCGACATCCTGTAAAACCACATATTTTTCCTGACTGCTAGATTGACCTCATCTAAGTATTTTGATAACACGTTTTGTAGAAAGTGTAAATAATTTTTACCGTTTAAATTGTTTGAAACAAATACTGGTCCTATTAGGTTATTATCTACAATTCTTGCCCAAACTTTAAATTTTTTGGTGATAAGAGTATTTTTGCGTGAGGATTTTCTTCGACCCAGATGTGCGTGTTATGATGGTTCGTAATGCCATTTCTGTTAAAGGTAGCTTCGTTGGTAAACAAAACATGATTGTAAATAAATATAGAATAAAATTGATATATTTTGTGTTTCCGTTAAAAACCAATCGCAAAACCTTATTATTTTATAATCATCTTCATCTAGTAATTCTTGAACAGGTGTTAAGTGATAAGGCTGTTCCTTGAATTTTCATCAAATCATCATGTAAGAAAGATCTAGTTGAGCCAATACTACTCTTGTACTGCTTTCAAGGATTTCTTCAATTGCTTCCAAAATCTCTACAGCGTTTGTATCTTCTTTTGGTCGACCATTATTATCGATATGGTAAATAATATGTACGGGTATAGTGACCAATACAGAGGTATACTAGGACGGTCCATTAACTACTTAGCCTAAAAAAGAAAAACGAAAAGTTTGGAAAAGTCGCGATTTATTTCTCAACATAGTCTCCTTTTAGCTCGATATTCTTGGACCCAGAGATGCTATAACTTCTTTAACCTGTCTGAAAAATACGTTTCCTCGAGGCCTTTAAAGACGGCTTCCATGGAAGCGATAACCTCCTCATTCGATTTCTGCTTTTTCAAATTTGGAAAAAAAATGAAGTGGCACAGGGCAAAATCTGGAGAATACGGTGTATGGATCAACAATTCGTAGTCCAATTCGACCAATTTTTCCAAAGAGACGGCGGAAGTCTGAGACTTTATGTTGTCATGGTGAAGAGCACTTTTACTTCGCCAAATGGGACTTTTTCTGCAATTCCCCTTGTCGATAACCTCTACCAGAAAATGGTTCACGTTTGCCGAGTGCTATCAACTGCTTTAACTGTTCCTTGGTCTTTGATGTATACAATTGAATCCTTGATCCGTCGACGATTAGAAAACGACGTAGAAACTCCTTCATATTACGCTAAAATAGCATCAAACACTACTCTGAAGTGGTCTCATGGTTGCACTTGTGAATCAGTGAATCAACTTTCTTCAGAAATCCATAAACTAATAGTATTTATATGACAGAATGAATTGGTACCAGAATAGTGGCTAAAAGGAAAAGTATTTCCGTTGTATAAAAAAGGGTGATCAACTGGAGTATAAGAACTATAGAGGCATTACTTTGTTAGCATCTGCGTATTAAATCTTCGGCAATGTAATGTTTAAAAGACTTAAACATTTTACAAGGATATTGTTGGTCAATATCAATGCGTATTCACTGCTGAAAAGTCAACTACACATCAAATTTAAGCACATAGGCAGATTCTAGAAAAGTCACTACAATATAACATAGATATACACCATCTCTTCATCGACTTCAATGCAACCCAAGACAGTGTAAAAAAAACTGCATTATACAATACAATGATAGACTTTTTGATCCCACCTAAGTTAGTTAAATGATGATCTTTTGAGATGCCTACTGTCTCAGCTGTCACGCACACCTTCAGTCGGTGGTCTGTCAATACGGGATCGTAGAGTTTAATCTCATTATCATCCGTGGTAGCCATTTTCGGCACACCAAATCGTGGCTCATCAAAAACCAAAGTGCGAGCACGTTAAACCAATTTTGGAGGGTTGCCACTGAAGGAGAAGAATCGCCGTACCCAGCATCCAAGCACTCTTTGATTTCGCTGCGCGATTTCCCTTTCAAAAACAAGAATTTAATCACCCACCGATATTGCTCTTTTTTTTTTCACCGAGATAGTGGCGCCATCGGGCGGTGAGTTTTAAGTACTTATCGGACCGCCTACATAGACAGGTAGAATTTCATGTGTTTCGGACTGATAAAACAGCCTAATACAGGCGATAGTGGAAGGCAAAGTTGAACGTAATAGAGAGTAAGCTAGAAAAAAAATCCTGGCTGAGACAGACAACCAGAAGCTGTTAAGATAATACAGTCAGCACAAATCAAAGGTCAATACAAATCGTATGAGGGCCTCAAATCTTTGGTAATAGTCGACACATAAAGAAGAAGACTATTTATTTATCTGTTTATCTTTATGAAGATATTTCATGCATTTTAATTTATGGAGATTTCTCGATTTAGGTAACATTATCCTCATAAATTTTCAGTTAGCCGGTACATGTCATTTTTATCTAACATATATGAACGAGGAAATGATTACATACCACTTCAAGTGAATAGAGTGATCAATGGATAATACGTCAGTGCTAAGACAGCCGGCTCTATGTTTAAAAGCGGATTAACGGTCACGAACACAACTCGCCAAAACCGCTCCTGCTTTGCACTTACATTATATTTTCAGTAGCAGTGGCGAAGCTAAAGTTTGTGAGTGATGGATTCGTAAGCCATCACAATCCATCTTGTCAAAGACACTACCTTTCTCATATCCGTCACTGTCCACAATTTTCGTCTCTTGTGAGTTACGTCCGTCATTCCGCCGTCCTTTCCTATAATTCACAGCCGGTCCCCGTGTCCCTGCCGCCTCCTACTTCACCGCCACGATCGATACATTATGACTGACTGTGCCACACGTTTCCACGATATACGAAAGAAAAATAGTGTTGGAAACATGACCCGACTTTGGTATGCATTTGCATAAATTAGGCTTATTTCCAAAACTGAACTATTAAAAGCTTTGGACAAAATTTGTCAATATTTTTTTTAATGACAAAAATTTTAACAAAATATTACTTGTGAAAAAAGTGAAAAATTCTATGAAAATAAAATGTAACCATCAAAAGACCCATCAGAGAAGGTGGGTTCCAGTGGGTAACAATATAATTGTTGCGTAACAATAACATCTTGTACCATTTAATAATCTGTACTGGCGCCGCTAGATTTTATTCAGAAGAACTTTCTACACATAAGCTGCTAAAGTCATCAACGAATCATAACAATAAAAAGATCGTTACTAATTTCCAAATTATCGGTTTGAGTTATCCGAAAAATCCCAAGCAACCTACTCAGGTAATTTTACCAATAAACGGAAACTTGAACCGTTATGGGCCTTCATATATTTCTTAATTTTATTCAAGGGCGCGAGTTGAGGAGATCAGTTCGAATCCAGCATTGGGTGAGCTCCAAGCTCTTGTTTGCGCTATAGCACTTCAGAAAGTTAAACAGAATATTAATAATTTACGCAACTCGTATCTATCGCATAACTGACGAGTTCTCTAGTTTTTTCTGCACATTAATTCAAGATGACTCAATTTTGTAAATCAGCTATCGTAGG